>OY735207.1:22527272-22654772 GCA_963457665.1 Thysanoteuthis rhombus | reverse complement strand
CTATGGAGCTGAAACATAGTACCTAACCGAAAGATTGACCCTCAAATTGAGAACCATGCAAAGTGCACATGAGAGAATCATGCTCAACATCATATGGAGAGATCGCAAGACGACACAAGATATGAGAAAAAAAACAAGATATATCAAAGAAACCACCAGAAAAATAAAATGGCAATGGACTGGTCATGTTCTCATTCTCATCAGTGCCCCATATTTTTATCCTTGTGCCCGATTAAGCTAAACTTAATCATTATTAAAACTTGCTTCATCAGTTTTTTTTTATTATGTCTCATCATCATCATCATCATCAGTTTTTTAACGTCCGTCGTTGGACATAGACCTTCCCCAGAATTCGCCACACTTCTCTATCATGGGTGTCGCGAAGCCAGTACTTTCTGAATTTGTCTAGTTCGTCTCTCCATCTAATATTCTGCCGGCCTCGGTTGCGCATGGGATCCATGTCATGAGTCGTGATGTCCATCGGTTGTCCGCATTTCTTGCAACATGGCGAGGCCACTGCCATTTGAGATTTTTAATGGATTCTATGATGTCCCTAACTCCTGTCTTCTATCGGATGTACTGTGCTGTTTTGTGGTCTCTCCATGTGAGGCCCAGCATAATTCTTTCACGTGCACGTTACATAGTTCTCAATTTGCGGTTCTGTTTCTTGGTTAGGTTCTATGTTTCAGCTCTATAAGTGACTATTGGGAGGATGCATTGATTATACACCTTTCTTTTTATGATTAACGGGATCTTGTTATTTTTGAAGGTTGAGCTAGCTCTGCCAAAGGCTTGCTATCCTAGTGTGATTCTTCGCTTGATTTCTTCTTCTTTTGAGGGTCTCATGGAGATTCGTTGTCCTTGGTAGATGTAGTGATCTACTTTCTCCTGTTCTGGGTCCTCGTTTTTTATCTTAGTGTTTTTATCTCCGATGTGGTTGTTGCACATGATCTCCGTCTTGCTGAAGTGCATGTGTAGGCCGACTTTCTAGCTCTCTTCATTTAGTTCATCTATGATTAGTTGGAGGTCGTTTAGGTTCTCTGCGAAAAGGGTGATGTTGTCTGCAAATCTGAGGTTGCTCCGATACACGCCTTCTATTTTAATTCCTTCACTCTCCCAGTCTAGCCATCTGAAGATCATCTCAAGGCAGGCTGTGAAGAGTTTAGGTGAGCTGGTATCACCTTGTCTTACTCCTTTCTGGAGCTGAAAGGGGTCCGAGTCTTTATGTAGCCTGATAAAGGAGCTGCTATGATTGTATATATGTTTCAGCACTTCAACATATACTGGATCTACACCTTGTCGAGTGATGGCCTCCATGACCTTTATGTCTAATATATGAATAGAATATTTTCATTTCGTGATATTTTATTCAGAGCTTAAGATATTTTATAAATATTAAATATCAAGTTGCTAGCGGACAATTTATGAAAAATCAATTTCCTTTTTTATTTTACTGAAGCAATGATGTCTGTAGTAGTATTAGCAGTAGTAATAGTAATAGTACAAGCCCCCCCTCCCCCGTTAAAACGCTGGTGTTGTGCTGATGAAAGCCAACCACGTTATAACTGATCAATTAAATTACTTATGAGCTAAATGTAGCTGTTTACGAGATATAGCTATTTTGGAGCTACTTGTGGTGGTATTGGAACTGGATCATTACTTGAGGGTCCACAATCTACACACGTTATAGCGCGAACGGCGCTGTAATAGGCTGCATTAAAACGATTGAGGCCTGTGGCAGAAACTCTATTACAATAGAAATTATTACTTTTAGCTGTGGAATGATTAGCAGCAAGCTATGTTAGCTGACCCTTACTAAACAAGTGAGTTCGATCCTAACAGGGGGTATCCGACATGTGTGATCACGTGACAGACTAAGCTGAGTAAATACCCGTATTTCTTCAAGACAGAGGTAGGGTTACTTAGATGTTCATTTCCCGCTGGCGGTAGGGGTCAGAGTTTGAATCCAATTTTCAGTTGTGAAATAACAGGATTTCCAATGAGGATTTTCAAAACTGAGTGAGCGGTCTTACGTGCACCCACAATGAGAGAGAGAGAGGGGGGGTATTGGTTACTAACATGGGAAACGGAAGTAATGGAAAGAGTTTGAATTTCGACTGAAGCTTCTTGTGCTTCGAATTGATACTATAGACAAATACAGGAATCAACTTACCGCCCCCTCTGTCACATCGGCATATATTTTGCCAGAACATTTATTTATCTATAGCTATAGCTATATCTTTCTTTCTCTCTCTCTTCTCTCTCTCTCTCTCTCTCTCTCTCTCTCTCTCTCTCTCTCTCTTTCTCTCTCTTATATATATATATAGAGAGAGAGACAGACAGACAGACATTGGGGAGTGTATTGAGTGCAAACTCATTCTAAAGTAAACAAATATGTTTTTTCATGTACATATTTTACATGGTTATTGTGGATTCTATCAGCCACAAACAGGTTATTGGCAGGAGTTCATCATCCTTTATTAAGCAGTTGGAATTTTCTTCTGAAGCTCATGACTCATGTCCTCTTACCTGAGGAAGAAAATTTTCCATTTCAGAATCAGGTCAAGTGAAAACCATTTGCAGCCCATGTAAGATAGTACACCTTAAAAAGGAAAATGAATGGCCTAGACACGCAGTAAAAATGCTATTTGAAACATTTATAACTAACAGATAATACACGTAGGTCATAGAAATCGCCCCCGTGACCTAGTAGATAACAAAATATAGGAGATACTGTTGTATTGATTTCTTTGATAAAGTATCGTCATTTTTAATTTTCCACTGGTTTTTCTTTCATTTCTCTCAAAGCAACGCTCAGGTCATTAAGTAAGCAGCATTGATCGGAAGATTTGAACTCACATTCTGTATCTCTGGGAGCCTGTCTGACATGGACGATGCCTTATCGATTAAGGTACGGAAGCCATTTAAACTTAGTCATATAGCCACATTCTCTCTTATCCCATTTAAGCTACTTAATTTACTGCCTCAGAATGTTGAAACGAATTGAGTGTTGCGATGAAAAATAAGAACAAGAAGAAAGAAAAACGGACCAGAAACAAAAAAAGTAACATTATCTTGTTTGTTTTTTAAAATTATTCGATGAAGCATTGTCAACCATTATTAATTACCTTTGCCAACGAAGTTGGATATATATATATATATATATATATATATATAATTTTGTCATCCACAGACAGTTGTTTCGTTGTATTACAACTCTTCAGTGTGGCTACAGACTATCCAATATCCGTTCCAGTTACGCGAAGTAGGATCAAGACTTTCGGTTCAAACCCAGAGACTGGCATTTTACCCCTGCTCTACGCAGACCTAGACAGTCAGTAGGACCGAATTAGGCAATATATTTACATACGCACAATTCCCCATTCTCCAGAGTGCTCCATTGCTATTACTGCTTATAGTGGACGAGTTGCCCTACCTAAGAGTGCTTGATCCTAAAGAACGAAACGTTAATTATAATAATAATCAAGTTGTTCACAGAGAGCTGTTTCCTTGTATTACAGCTCTTCAGTGTGGCTATAGACCATCCAGTATCCCTTCCAGTAATATCATGTTGTGTCCGTATTTACGCTTTCCCGCCGATTTTTCCGGTCATCAACACGATATCACTAAAATGACTCAATGGATTTCCATGAAATTTTGTGCAAAGGTGAGCAGTGGGGTAAGGAAGCGTTGGTTAGATTTGGGGGCGGATCCAGGATTTTGGGGGGATTGATAGATATTGCATTTTATTTTATTTTATTATTTTATTATGAATTCATAAGAAGACTGCAGGAGTGGATCAATGCACAATTACTTTCCTTGTTGTCAGAAGTATGCATTCTCTGGGTGCTTCCCAGTTTCTTACTAGAATGTTTTCCGTCTTATTTTATATTGCTTTTCATCGCAACCGCTCAGATCGTGATTCTACGACCTTACGTAAACAATGCAGATCGAAAATAAAGAACAAGCCCCAGGCATGTTTCAAACTCGCACAACTTTTACCTTGGTAAGTCAGTCTATGTACAACAGCTGCTCTATCGCATGAGCTCCGAGAGCCAACGGTCACAGAAGATCAATCTAAACATACAAACTTATTATTTCCTCTCATCGCTTAGCGTCACCATACTTGAAGTTATTGCTTTGTTCTAGATACATTAGTATTAGTAGTAGAAATATTACTTGGATTTTTCCTTACTAGATACAGCTTTGACAACCAATAATTTTCATCTTTTTTTTCCTTCTCATTTTTTGTCTCTTTTCATCCCAACTTCTCAGACCGTAATTCATTGGTAAACAGCATGCATCGAAATAACAAATAAGCTCTAATATCTTTTCTCCCCATTGACCCTAGGAAGCTTGTGCATGTTCGATAGCTGCTCTACCGTCTGAGCACTTAGAGCCATCGGTTACAGAGGACCATGTCAAGCAAAAAAAAAAATTTCCTCATTTTTCTCTGATCACTTGGCGGTGCCATATTAGAAACTATCAACTAAAACTGTCCACATAGGTTTCTTTAGCTTTTAAGTTGGTTTGGCAAGCTAGCTGGATATGTATCACGCGTACAGACCGAACCAATGAAAATTTTAGACATTTGTTCGTTTCTTTGTATTTTGAAAATAGCGCCACCATAATAGATTTTTTGCTGATGGTTCAACTTGCAATTTAAGTTTGTGCTATATTGGCTCCTTAGTTTGTGCTGGGCAACATTCACGCTCATTTTTTGTTTTTTTAGTGATCACTGCCCAACAACACGCGAGAGAATTATCTTATTTATGAATCACCTTTTTTCCCAATTTTTTAATCGATCACCCCCAAAACTGCATGCTGCCAAAGGATGTTGAACAGTGACTAACCAGACCAGTTTGATGTTATCGTTTTGTTTTTGCATACATCACAGGGGGAAAATAAGGAGTAAGTCTATATGGTTATATTTGATCCTCAGCAACCGTTGGATCTCGTTGTTCAAATGATAGAACAGGCATCGTACTGGGCAGGCTCGCCAAATTAAACGAAAATTTAAGTTTACGTCTCATCTCAAGCTTATTCTATATTTCTCACTCGCAGCTTAGAATGATGATCTGGATAGTTGCGATGAAAGTAACTGAAAGTAAAATGAAACAAGCCTGATTGCTGCAAGATCAAACTCCAATTCTACTTCTGTTCCGACCGAAGATGATTGCATCAATTTTCGTATTGATACCTGATTTCGTAGATTAATAAGACTTGACAGTTTCACTCAGTTGGTAAGAACCACCTATTAATCATTTGATCTCGATTTCAATTCACGATCATCATCATCAGTCTTTTTCTCGTCCGTCGTTGGGCATAGACCCTCAACAGAATTAGGCACATCTCTCTTTTGTTGGCGTCACGGAGCCAGTATTTCCTGAATATATCTAGTTCGTCGCGCCATTTTATATTCTGTCGGCCTTGGTTCCGCATCAGATCTCTGGGGATCCATGTTTTGAGTCGTGATGTCAATCGGTTGTCTGCTATTCTTGCAACCTGACCAGCCCATTGCCATTTGAGTTTCCTAATGGTTTATATGATGTCTCGAACTGTTTTTTCTCTTTATATGCTGTCTTGTGACCTCTCCATGTGATGTTGAGCATGATTCTTTCATGTGCACGTTGTATGGTTCTCGGTTTGCGGATCAGTCTCTTGGTTAGGTTCCATGTTTCAGTTCCATCGGAGAATATCAGGAGATGAATATTACATTTTTATATAGGTCTGGTTCAACAGACAGAGAGTGGAGAGTTTCTCTCATAAATTAGGCGAGGATTGTTCTTTTTCTCGTTGTTAAAGAGATAAAAAGAACAAAGTCGACTCAAACTTCGACTTCATTTTTTACAATAAGATCAATCAAAAATTCATAATGATTGTATATTGTCGTTACGAACACTAACAAACTTACAATGGAAAATAAACTCAACGAAGATTATTAAAATAATCAAATCATCACCATATGTTACAATCTCATTATATGTGTAATGGAAATATTCTTATCTAATCTCAATTCATCACTCAGCCTGACACAAAATTTGATTATTTAGAGATAAGAAAGGCCGAAACATCGCCTCCGTTGACCAGCTTCTCATATAGCCAGCAGTAAAATACGAACGTGATTGATATTTCATTTTTCCGTTCTGCCAGGACCTGGTCGGTCATTTACCTCTGCCAACAAAGTTGGGAGGGGTATATGTATTCACCCGTGTCCATCTGCCCGCCTGTCTGACTGACCTCGCGAAGAAAAAAGTTTTAATTTCAGTAAAATTTTGTGGAAGGCTGGGCCATGAACTAAGGGAGAAGTGATTCAATATTGGAGCGAATCCATGTACAGTTACCTTACCTACATCGTAGTTATATGACCACAAAACACATATTCTCAAAAAGGAGTCAGTCGGGGCACTGGGCTACGGGAAAATTCATCGAATTTTTTATCTGTGTCTACACATTACTTCTAAAAGTTCTCAATAAATCTTGATGAATTCCAATTAGATTTTGTTGAAGGGTAGGTCCCATGCATAACAACTCGGGAGGTTGCAGAGGAATGAGTCCTTGACCATCAACATTTGTTCGACATTTGCCCCAAATTGGAAAAGCAGAAAACCTCTCACTGATCTGTATGAATGGTTATTGGCCAATAAAATTCCCCTAAACCCAAACAAAAAAGAACTAATCTTGTTCTGAGAAATTACTTGTAAATATTGAAAGTAGATTAAATGGCAAAAGAATCTACCCTACTTCCGACATGAAATATACCTGTATGTATATATTGATAAATTTCTTGATGGGTCTGCTCATTGTCTAGTGCTAAAAATGTCTCCCTCCTTGTTATATGAATGTCAGGGCATAAGCCTTACCACTCACACTATACAAAAGAAAATTGGAACGCTATAAAATGAAGCTAATGGAATTATAGCTCATGACGATATTACTATAAAAAACACCAATAACTTTTATAATACTTTTAATGACCAAGATAATGTATTTACTAAAAATCATATGATACCTTATTATGTGTATTAAAAATCCTAAAAAACTTATTTACTTGTTCATGATCATGCCTATCAAAAACTCCCAGATAGTTTTTTTAAAGTTTTTTTTACGTTTCAAATGAAACAAAAAAGCTCCATCAATAATAGGAATTAATCAAAAGGATTTTAATTTTTGACTTATAATTATATTTCGACAAATATGGAAAAAAATCTAATAAACATGAAGCAATACTTGCTTTGGACAACTTCATAAACGTTTTTCCAAAACTGAATCTGATGAACATTAGCAAAAGCGGTTTCAAAATAACCATCAAAAAATATTCTGCGGAATTTGTCCGCTCAATATGATTTTATTGTCTGCTCTGGGAATGCCACCTACGCTTGGTGGCTACAATATGAGTACTGAAATTGTAGTACCCTCTATACTTTAACTTAGGAATTAAATATGAAGCCCTTCTTCTAGCTAGATATCTAAAACGTCACTTCCTCCGACGGCCCCATGAAAGCCCTGGACGCATGTGGTCAATTGCTCATTGGCACCGACACTCCAAGCTGGTTACGCTTCTGGCCCCAGTACTTGCTGCCGGCTACTCTTTCTCTCTCTTCCTTCCTCTCTGAGATTGGTATCATTTTGCCGACCACGCGGCCGATCAGATCCTAACTATTCTTCCAACGTGACCTATCACTGTATTATTTTTGCCCATTTCTCTCCACTGATATCGAAGCATCTCACATGCTCATAGCTACGCAGCTGTGTCATCACCACGTGCTCCAAACGTGTATACACCTCTTACTCTCATGAATGAAATGGCAATGCTTTTGCCACAATAATCTTTCCTAATTTTCTTTACTTCGGGAAACACGCATGGATAAAACTTCGCGTTCTCTGTCTTTCATGGTCTGTCCGTCGAGTGTCTATCAGCGTCAGAGAATCCCCCCCCCCCCCAAGTCACACACACACAACTTGGCAGTTTGGCTCACACACTGAATCCGGTCTCCATGATCATGATTTGGTATGCCCCAAGCCTTATGGATTCACAAACAGTTCAGACACCTCTGCTCCGACTCTGGCGCCGGTACTATCAATGCCAGCAAAGCTCCCATCTTTCGCTATCTCTTCTCATTTTTTTATGCAATCGATCAGATTTATGTTATCATCATTTGTATTTCATTTACATTCGTTACTTGTCATTCATGTCCTTTTATTAAATGTACATCTTATGGCACACATTCTCTTCCCACGTCTCCATTTCTCCTTCGACTTATCCAATGACGTCGACGCTACCACAAAACTACGAGGAGACAAAATTCTTTGTCTCCAACATCTTCGCGCGACCAATTCCTCGGCGAAAACTTCTAGAACTATCAAGAACCATACAATCCATAAACCGTACACTTCACCATTCCATCCAGAGAATATATACCACTAAAAAATGTTGATTCCAGTTGTCCGAAAAATATGTATATGACACAAGATACTGTTTTATGAGAATCCACGAATGTGGGTACTGCTTATGAGGCAATAAACCTAATTTGTGCCCTCACCATCAATGATGTACAAAAATGAAGAAAACTTATATGTTTGATGTGTCATGTTTATTGGTGCGATAAAATTATCATTATTATTATTATGATATGTAAAATTAGATTGCTTACCATATTTCCCAACGAGTTCGTTCATTAGACAGTATTTTTTATTATTTACTAAGCTCATCTTTGTACGACACACTGCCAAACCGAGTGAATGGGGTGAGGAAGATTGTGTTATGCTTCCAAGTAGGGGAGGGCCTACCTGCCTTAAAAAATCATCATTCGAAGTTTTAGTTTTGCCTAAGCTTGGACTCTAGCAGGAGAAGAAAATACGTAAGTATTTAAGCCACTGAGCCAGCATACTTATGGCTACGCTTTTGCCCAGAACGTTCAATGAAAATCGATCTTATTATAAGGTTGATACAGAAGTTTCTAGTTCCACCCGTTGGACCATGTTAGAGAAAGTTTAGAAGAGTACTTTAGGTTTAGTACAGATCCTTATTGCTTGTGTAGATATCCAACTCATGCAATGCTGTTTACAAGCCCTTGGGGAGATTATGGAGGTAGGAAAATGGATTCTACATGAATTTACGAAAAAGAATATTGATCAGCCCCCTCCTTTTTTTTTCAGGAAAAAGTAATTTTAACAAGATAGTAATTGATAATAAAAATTAATCCGAAAGTCATTTTTCCTGATTTTATATCTAACTCTTTTACGTATAAAAAGAGAGGGAATGATAGATAGAATGAGTTAATTTGTTTGTCCATCTGCTTTTTCTGCACTGTCGACTGTCAGACCTGATGGTCACTTCCTAGTCGCTTAAATTCGGGAAATTATTTAAAAAAGAAAAAAAAAACTTACGAAGAAAGAACATGGTACTGTGCCCAATCACCGAGCGATTAGTCCATAAAAAACAAACAAATTAACCCTCCTGAGTTAACTGATCCAAAAAATACTGCTCAAGTTTTACAGCCACATTCAGACCACATGTCTTATACAAGGCGAAACATATACGAGGCAAGCCTTTTTTAAAAAATCTTTTCCGCGCCCCCATGGAACCAGTGAGACAAAGCCCTCGTTACAACGAGACTAAATATTTCGATGTCTGCAAACAAAAAAAAAAATCTTTCAAGAGCTATACTTCTTTTCTGTCTCCTTTATTACTTGCTTACAAATCACTACAGAACTATATTAATCTTCTTTTCTTCTCTCTTCGTGGAAGAATTTAAGATGAAAACTTTCTTCTCTGCCCCTCTCTTGAAGAGTCAAACTCAAAATTTGCATTTCACTCTGCACACGCCCGAATTCTTTTACAACCCAGTAATAAAAAAAGACATTAGGAGAATTAGAAAAGTGATCGCCTTTCTGGAGTAAGACCCTTCTTACAGCGGCGAGGACAATTGCTAAACAATTCTTGTTTTCTCAACTCACTTATTTCAAAAGCTGTCATACAAGGTTGGCAAACACTTAATTCAACAAATAATTCACAGAACTGTTGAATTACATCCACTTGGCTACAACTAACTACAAACTTCTTGGTTAACATACATACATGCACATAAACAGAACTTGAGATGTTGAGATACACTTTCCCATCATTGCAAGCCATTACAGACAGTATTGAAGGCTTTCTTTTTTTTTTTTTTCAAACGTTCAACAAACAACTCATTGATGTGAATGTCATGTGATTAAATTCTTCATTGTCATTTTTCATTCTGTCAATGGTTTGATTCACAAACAAGTGATTTCTTTTAATTTTCTCAATCTGTCATGCTTCTATGCTACAGCAAATAAAAAAAAACCTCTTTTCGAGTAAAGAGAGAGTAAAATCAATTAGTAACACATTTTTCGCGCTGTTACAGCTGAACCCTTTTCTTGTATTGTGCGTCACTTACGTGAGCAACAACAATCTCACATTCACAAAAGTTTATATTTATTAATACTCACATAATTAGAGTCAGATGCTTCTACCTTAACGGTCACACAATATATATTCTATTCTATTATATCGACATGGGCCTAAAATGAGTAAAATAAGTATTAACAAAATGTGGACTTCATTCAGCTCAGAACTATGAATTTTAAGTCCATGAGATATTTCATGAGATTTTATAGGAATTAAAGCTGATATCTGACTGTGTTTTGATTCAATATCTTTCCAAAGGATATGAATTCAAAATAGAACAATCCAGATATCTACCTGTTAACCTGGAAAGCACTCAGAGAGCACATACCTCTGCCAACGCCGTACACTGAATGAAAGTGAAATATTAAAAAAAAAAAACAAGGGACAGAAGTTCAAATCAACAAGTATAGAGTAACATCCCTTGAAATCTTGATTTACCCCTTTTTCGACCGGTCGTTCGACCTCTTTTCCTGCTGAATACAAATTTATCTCGACCGAAAAAATGTTGGATTCGCCCAAAATTTAATCATATCTTCTGTAGACCATGGCCCACCCTTCCACAAAATTTCCTTTTGGAGACATCTTGTGGCCAGACAGACGGATTCAGAGTGAGTACAAGTACCTTACGCAACTTCGTTAGCAGACGTGATAAATAATAACCGGATACATGATGACAAGGGAGGTAATTCTCATAGTCAAGACGGAGAAGATGCTTGGACCAATGAACTTGGTGTTGACAAAAAAAAATATTTACTAAACAACATAGTTTTTTTCTAACATAATTTCTCTCTAAAACCAAATAATTCAAGTGGGCAACTTTTTTTTCTGAGGTCGCCTTTATTGAAATTAACTGGTATGTGTTGATTACCTCTACTGTTATAATTAAAAACGAAGATTTATTCCTGTCTTTTTTACGTTGTAAAAAGAGAGAGAGAGAGACTGAGATGTGGTCTGGTGGTCACCTCCCTCAATGTGGGGTCATTTACACGGTGAAAGAACTTTCTGAAAGATGTGTGGACCCTGGACAGATGCAGGGCGCCTCTGTCCGCGTTAGTGGCAGGTAAGTGTAAAAGTTGAATAAGAGTTGTTTTTGCTTTTAAAAAGTGGCGGGAATCGGTTGAAATTAGATAGTTTTGTTGTATGTTTATCAGCTTCAATCTTCTTTAACACTTGATGTCGTAAAGACATGAAAAATATAAAAATAAAACATACTGATAAAGGAAGAGTGATAATAGAGTCCGATAATCGTATTTAAAGATCATTTTTAGTCACTCTATGTTGTGAAGAATATAGTCAGACTCGGACAGAAAAGCTACTGACAACCCGTATTTATTTTTAGACCTTTTTTATATTATGTGGTTTATTCCATGTTCTTCGGTAATATATGTTGCTTCCGAATGGTAATTTTGGAGTTAATTTAATTCGTGGGACTATTTACTGCACTCAAGAAAAGGAAAACTTATTTGATATTCAAAATTCAAATCAACTTGAAAACTATTTCTATTCCTAATGCGAAGCAAAAAACTTTTTACATAGCAAAATCTTTCGTTTGGTTGGGACGTACGAACTCAAGGGAAGCAACTCTTGACTTTATCTAGAGAAAATAAATCGAGTTAATTCGTCCAGACTTGAAGACACTGAAGAAAAAATTGGAAATGAATTCAAATGAAACTTAGATGCTTTCTTCTTCTCGGGATAATTTTGTGTTGTTTTTTGTTTGTTTTTTTGTTGAATTCTGATTTAAAGACATCTTGTTGTTATATAAATAGGATGTGAGAGAGGAGTCACACGAAGACAGTCATAAAACCCGATTCCCATTTCCCGCCCAGTCCCACCTAGATTTTTGGTATTTTGATTTAATTTCTTTATCCAAGGAATCTTGCTCCAACAAATGAACCATGTCACAAAAATAAGAATAAAACTTATTTTAAATTAAATTTGACTTTCACTTTGTCTCTATCATCTCATAACCTTTTTTTTTTTAATTCTTTTTCTGATACAAAAAACGATCTTTAATTTTCGTAAAAAAAATATTTGGTACCATTTGTATATCTCTCATTGCATCATGTCGATTCATTGCGCTGATCCTGCATTGTTGGCCTAATGGTTATGTCATTTGCCGACCTATCCCCAGAATGGACATTTGAATCATGGCAGGATTCATTTTATATAATTCTTGCTCTGATGTTTCTTTTTATACGGTTAGCTATAAAATGGCTAAAATGTGGTAAGGTATCCAGTGATTACTTCCTGGTAACTTGAGAAGCATGATACAAAACTAAAATCAATCTTTTGATTACATTATAACGGTAATAGCAAATCAATACATTATTTGGAACCATCGGCACTACATAGTCTTCTGGTGTTTTTTTGTTACATGATCAAGATATATTGTCTCTACTTTGATTTGGAATAGAATTTCTCTTTGATGTATGGTTATTTTGATTAACTTTTTGTAATAAAAAAAAAATAGTTATAGCCCCCCCCCCATATACACACACACTAACACTAACCAGTGTATAATAACCATAATCATTATTCCTGCTCCCCCCCACCAAAAAAAAAACAAAAAAAACACCAATATGTTGTCAGCATGGTTAAAAGCGAAAATAGTTATTTTCATTACTAAGCTTGACCAGAACATTTTATTGCTAACCATATCTTTTGAGTTCAAAAATTGTTTCTTTTTCATTACATGCTAGTAACAAAATTATCATTTCATGCTACAGACTTGTTGAATACAAAGCGGACCAGGAATTGGCAAAAATCTTGGATAGGAACAAAGATTTTTGTCTCTGGATCAAAACTGAACTCATTGAACCTTTTACATCTCCTATGGGTGCTACCATTCAGCTCGTGGGTGAAATTGAGTGGAGTGAGACCCTGGATCCTCTTGTGCCGCAACTCAAAGCAAGAACAGTGCGATGTGTGGACAGTTTGGATCTTATTCTTTATGAAAAGGCTTTGGCAGTTCAGAGAAATTATTTACAAGAACAATCATTCGGATCAACTTCTTCAAAAAATCAAAATCCAGAGCCTATGGACATGGAACAGATATGATCATT
Source organism: Thysanoteuthis rhombus (assembly GCA_963457665.1). NCBI lineage: Eukaryota > Metazoa > Mollusca > Cephalopoda > Oegopsida > Thysanoteuthidae > Thysanoteuthis > Thysanoteuthis major. The sequence continues at coordinate 22,641,272 of OY735207.1, read as the reverse complement.
TCTGAATTTTTGAGATGAGGTATTATTATTATTTCTATTCATATTCGGACCATCCTCATCTTGGTTATTTTTCATACAACGTTTCGGCCCCACACCTACCAGATGATACCTGACGAAGGCCGTAGAGTGCAACGGCCGAAATGTTGTATGAAAAACAACCAAGATGAGGATGGTCCGAATATCAATAGAAATAGATATGATCATAATGTGTTACTGATAGATATATAATATATATATATATATATATATATGTATTGTAATTAGACCATAATAATGAAAGCATTTTACTCGAGAGTTTATTTTCATAATAAATATGCATACAAGAACAGTTCATAGCCAGTTGTCTACTTCTTTTTATTCTCTTTATTTGAACAACCGAAAGATGGCCCAGGGCTCTATCCTTTTCATATGTGCATGTGTTCCAGCACTCCTGGCTGTACTGTTTTGTCTGTAGACTTGAAAATTGGCATTAGTACTCCATTAGAATCCCCCCCATGATTGTTTTGATTTGGGGGGGGGGAAATGCTTTTTCGACCTTTTGGGAGGCTTTAGTCTGATGGGTTTAAAAATGACTTCTATATGTTTTTTACCCTATTTTAGATGTTTTCCATTGAAAAATGCCTATGATGTCATAAATAGAATTTATTCTGACCATATTTATTTTTCGATGAAAACATTACTTCAAATTTTAATGCTACAGTTGTTCAGTTATTGACTGATGAAAAATTCCATTTATTTTTGTTTTCATGAAACTATTTCGTTATGATTTGTTATCACATCTTTAGTTCTTCAGGGCTGAGATCTGCTCTGTTCTTGTCTTCAGGCAAGACAGAGCAAAATATTGAAGTGAACATGCCTAATCCTTCAAGATTCTAACTCCAGAGCAGAATCAAACTTGCTATCAATAGGGTAGCCGCTTGAATGTAGCATTGCTCTTACCATTGAGCTAAACAGTCACCAGTAAATCTCCCCTCATTTGTCAGTAGTGCAATCAATAGGGTAGCCGCTTGAATGTAGCATTGCTCTTACCATTGAGCTAAACAGTCACCAGTAAATCTCCCCTCATTTGTCAGTAGTGCAATCAATAGGGTAGCCGCTTGAATGTAGCATTGCTCTTACCATTGAGCTAAACAGTCACCAGTAAATCTCCCCTCATTTGTCAGTAGTGCAGAGTCTCCAAGTTCAATTTTTGTAGTCTGTCTGATAAATGACCAAAATGTGGGAATAACTTACCATCTCATGTCAAAAGGTTAATTTTCATCGTCGTCGTCATTCTTTTATCGTCTATCATTGGACATAGACCTTCCCCGGGATTCACTAGACCTCTCTATCATGAGCATCGCAGAGTTGCCTTGTTTGTCTTGCCATCTCAGTTGTACTTGTGATCTTGAGGGATCCATATTGTAAGTTGTGATGTCCATCAGTTGTCTGCTATTTATGCAACATGACCAGCCCATTGCCATTCAAACTTTCTAATGGATTTTAGGATGTCTTGGACTCCTGTTTTTCCCCTGATATATTGTGCTGTCTTATGATCTTCCCATGTGAAGTTGAGCATGATTCTTTCATGTGCATGTTGCGTGTTTCTCACTTTGAAGGTTAGTCTCTTGGTTAGGTTCCGTGTTCATGCTCTATTTGTGATTATTATGAGGATGCATTGGTTTTATACCCTTATTTTTAGGGTTAATGGGATTTTCTTTTACTTGAAGTTAAGAAGAGTAAACTAATTTCTTGCCAAAATGTTCTGCATTTAGGCAGTTTTCAATGTAATATTTCACATCTCATTTTTTTTTTTCTAAAAAAAATTGAAATTAACATGAAATACCAAAATTTAATAACAGAAAAAAAAAATTCAATCATATCAAGATCAGGACATAATTCATCTATTTTACTTACCAAATAGAATCCTGTGTATATGGCTGAGAACCTAATTGTTCAGTTCAGTGCTGGCATTACTTTCAATAGAAATCTCTTGATCAACATAGATTATAGTGGCATGTCCTTTTTGGATTTCATGTTCAAAAAATAATACGTATTATCAGTATACCAGCATGCACCAGTCAAAAATGGTGGCAATATTTATGTATGGATTGGCAATAAGGAACATAAAGCTAAATTATTTGTTAATTTCTCTTGTATCTGTTGAAGTTTGTGAATACATTTGTAGTCTCCTCCAAAACAGCACCTCCAAGTCAGACCTAATGAGTCTAGATATCCATAAAATGTGCAGGATTAGAGCAAACAAAATATCTTGGATGAATCGTAACATTCCGAGGGGTTTTGAGGGCCGCTTCTATTTACTACATGACTATAATGCTGGACTGGACTAACAATTTGTGTTTCCTGTGGAAAATTTATTCTGTCCATATCAACATTCAAATTTATGGATCAAAATCATGGAGAGTTTATATTTTACTTTCAGGGTCAAAATTATTAGTATATGATATTGTTTTAATACTTGATATCACAGGTAGGATTAATTATATAAGTCAAAATTTCCATTCACTCTAATAATCACATGTATAGTAACACATCAACTACTGAAAGTACAAAAGGTAGTGAGCAGATGCCAAATTTTCCATAGTATATCTTGTATGATCAGATATAGTGAATATGATATGAATTTAAAAATCATTTAATACTTATCTATGTTTTGCTAGAAAATGAGCAAAAGATTAACTTGAAGGGTTTGCTAAGATAGTAGAATAGGTGTATTTTGCCCTTCCCCCCCAGAAGAATTCATAATAGCTCACTTTCATTGCATGTTGGTCTTCATACAAAATTAATTTATCAAGTTGACTATAACCTCAATTTGATTTTTTGTCAAAAATAATATGACAATATTTATTGGATCAGAAATAAAGAAAAAAGCTTTTGACAAGACTGGAACTTGACTCCCTTTTCCTTGGAAGTCTACTGGCTGGGACAGCCCTTTTAGAAGTTTATTCTTTATTTCGGATTCATGCTACTTGCCTAATTGGTATTGAGTGTAAAAATGATTTGAGTGTTACAATAAAAATCAACAAATGATAAATAACAAAACTAATAAAAAATTGATAATGGCATTGTATCATCTAAGAAGTTTGTAAATGGTGTATTTTCTTCTAAGTTTTAATCTACAAGGTCATGAGATCAATTTTAGTGACCTACAAAGATTATTATCTGCTTCTTCTTACAAAAGTTCCAAAGAGCATTTTTACAATGTAATAGTATTTTTTCCAACATACTATATACTATCTTACTGCAGCAGTCAGATCTGAATAAATGGTTTTCTCTTGACCTGATTCTGAAATGGAAAATTTTCTCACTCAGGTAAAGGATTATGACTCATATACACAAGCCTCAGAAAATAGCAACCAACTGGTTATGGAAGACAAACTCCTGCCAACAGAATCCAAATGCATACTCCCAAAATGTGTCATAGTTATTTTTTTTCCGAAGGTGAAACTAAATAAAATAAAATGAAGAAAGAGGATTGGATATGTCTCAGGGGTTTTGCTATTGTTAATTTGCCTCCACTGAAATAATGAACAACCAACTTGTGACAGCATTGGATCTTCATTTATATTAACTAAGGGTACATTCCTCTTCAAAGAAGCATTTGTAATAGCCAACTCATGGTGTGTCTTGGTGTTGATGCAAAACTAATTAGCAACCATAATAATTCCAATCGAATTAAAATTCAGCCAATTCCAAAGGGTTAAGTGCTCAAGATAAGTAGAAAATGCTAGCAGCATTTGAACCATTTCATCATTATATTTATCTTTTGTTATCAACAAATGTAAATACATATGTTTAAATGCTTTTAGGTATGTCATGTGACTGGAATGAAAAAGTATGGCTTAGTGGACTGATAAATACTGCTGTTTCTTTTCTACCAAGAAAAATATTAACAATGACTGGACCTCCCAGAATAAAATGTTCACTTGAGCTGACAGTGTTGTCCTTAAAATAAATTACTGACTTGAATATGTTTATATATATATATATATATATATAAAAATTGAAAGGAACAGAAAATAACTACTCCCAGTTCAGTGACACTGTTTCTGTGCCATAAAGCAGCATTTTGCAGCATCCATCTGGGAAGCAACTCTTTTTTTTTTTCATCCAATTGTAACACCAGTTTTTATAGATGTGTTTAATAGTTTTGGTTTAATTTTTCTTGAATTATACTTTTACTATTATTGCATGTATATTTTCATTTTACAACTTGTCTTTTTCTGCTCAATTTTATAACAGATTTTTAATCTCACAATGATCACTCTCCTCAATTTTTAAGATTTTTTCAATTTCTATAGTATAACATTTTTTTTTTTTTTTTTCAATTTCCATAACGTTATCATGATATAGAAATTGGAAAGATCAATTTTTGTAGCTAAATTGTTGGACAATTTTGTATATGTTTATGATATTCAAATTAATGGATATAATTTTTTCCTTATAATTCTGAAGAAAATATTTCAATCTGTTCCATTAACTTTTCCCAGAAAAGAAGTGATTTCCAAAAACATTTCATGTAGCATAAATTACTCACGGGATGTTCAAGGATGGATGGAATACATGTTTCCAAGCTTTAACTAATCTTAAAACTATATTCTGGCACTGAACTAACACAAGTGCAAGATACCCAGTGGATATTAGATTCATTATTCGAGGACACAGAACTGGAGAAAGTAGACCACTACATCTACCTAGGACAACGAATCTCCATGAGACCCTCAAAAGAAGAAGAAATCAAGCGAAGAATCACACTAGGATGGCAAACCTTTGGTAGAGCTAGCTCAACCTTCAAAAATAATAAGATCCCATTAATCCTGAAGAGAAAGGTGTATAACCAATGCATCTTCCCAATAGTCACTTATGGAGCCGAAACATGGAACCTAACCAAGAGACAGACCCGTAAATTGAGAACCATGCAACGTGCACATGAAAGAATAATGCTGGGCCTCACATTGAGAGACCACAAGACAGCACAGTACATCCGAGAAAAGACAAGAGTTAGGGACATCATAGAATCCATTAAAAATCTCAAATGGCGGTGGGCTGGCCATGTTGCAAGAATGGTAGACAATCGATGGACATCACGACTCACAACATGGATCCCCCGAGACCACATGCGCAACCGAGGCTGGCAAAATGTTAGATGGAGAGACGAGCTAGACAAGTTCAGGAAGTACTGGCTCCGTGACGCCCATGATAGGGAAGTGTGGCAAATCCTGGGGAAGGTCTATGTCCAATGACGGACTCTAAAAGACTGATGATGATGATGATGATGATGATGATGATACAGGAGTTATGGTTTGCTAGACTAGAGAAATGATAACATAAATTATGTAACTAGAGTTATTTTTAATCTCTGTACAAATATTTACTCTTATTAGTGCTTATTGTACGATGACTCAATATAATTCAATAATTTTTAAGAATACAAATTTTTTCTCTGTTACATCTTAGTGATTTTTTCCCCGTAATAAACATGGTAATTTATAATTGGCAATTGTCAGTTGTTAAGAAAAAACTAACTTTCCATCTATTGTATGATAATCCCAAATCATTTTTCATAAACATTAATTTTTCTTAACATAATTGAAAATGAAAAAAAATTCCTGAAATAATTTATTTCACTTCAGCAGTGACATACATACTTCAACGTCATGCTTTCATACAACTCAGGTAAAGTAAGCGTCCAGATCAACATTATAGCCTGAAAGTCAAAAATGTTGAAAATTTGTCTTCTTTCAAAGTTGACACTTTCAAAAATGTAATTGTAAGTGTTGTTGATTGAAAGCTCCAAAAATTTCTGAAAAGAGAGAAAAAAAAACCCCGAAACAAATTTTCTTCAGTTTTCTGGTTTAAGTGATGAAATGAATGTTTAACTTTTAAAATCACGTCTTAACTAAGGCTATGAATATACGATATTCTGAAAACAGCACAGATTGTTATCTAAGAATAACCTCATAGTGTAAATAATCTTTTTTGTTGTGTTGTTTATACTTGTTTATTTATTTAGTTAAACCCCTTGCCAGCAACTGGAGAAGAATTCCACTCTATAGCTAACATAAACACTACACATTTAGCTCAGAAATAGTGGAAATTCTAATTCTGGTTGTTGCCACTAAAATTGGTGCAGCTAAGAGTGAGAATTTCAGGATAGATTCATTCTTGCTCAGAAATGAAACAGAATGTCCCAGAATCTTTTAGTTTTGTCTAAAATTATTTTATAAATGAGTTAATTTGTGATGTCCTGATAAGAATAAAATATTCCTTTCAAAATTCTTATACTTTGGATAATCTATTGAGAGGTTAATACCCGAAGAAATACAATTTACATGGAAAGTAATTTTCCAAAGGACATTACCTCAGAAATGATGTAAGCAACCCAAACTTGATATCAGCTCATTGACTTCATTTTCACCAATTCATACTTCCAGCTCCATTGATATAACAGGGTCAAAAATCCACTTTCAGACGATCAAAGATATGGATTTTTATATATGTTGAGTAAGATAACAGGAGAACCTCCACAGAACCGCCAGTTGATAATGTTCTGAGATGAATCATTTCTCTTACTAGCTGTATATGTAATTTGTGATAGGATATACTAATCAAATGCATCAAAACTTTTCTCCACTCTTATCATTTCATATAAAGTGAAACAGTAAATTCATGTGGTTGGGAGGGGAGAAAATTGAACAACAATCACTGTTGTTAATTATTATTTTTAACTATTGTTTCTTTCATCTTTCAGTTGCCCTTTGCACAACTCCCAAATTGTCATTCCATGACTATTATTAAGCAGCATGTATTAGAATAAGCCGCTGCTGAGATTCAAACTCGCATTCCTTTTCCCTGAGGAAGCTTGTCTTAGCACAACAGCTGCCTTACTGATTAGGCTACAAAGCCCATTGGCTGTATTAATTCAATTTCAACCATATAATTACATTCTTTATTTTTTCCTGAGTGCCAAATATGCTGACATCTTTGTTTCCATACACTAATAGCATTAGTAGAAATATTTTTTGAATTCCTTAGATGAAGTATTGTCGATATTTCGTTTTAGTTTATGTTGCCTTTCATTGCAAGATCATCATTCCACCATCATTTGTTAATAGCAGATAAGAAAATAAGGAATAAGAATACAGGAATATAGAATTCAGATATTTCACTCCAGATGGTTTTAGACTATAACTTTCAAAGCCTTCCATGATTTTGGAAGCACAGAAATGCATTATGAGAGCTCAACAAAAAGTAACGTTCAGAAACTTAAAACGGCTATGGTTATCATATCTTAACTTTTCAGATGTATTCATTCACCTCTAGAGGGCGCTTTTTGCTCGGCCAGTCTGTCTGTCCGTCAGTCGGTCCAAGTTATGTTGAACTACCGAAATAGGAAGGAAGGAAGAAAGGTCTGACATCTCTTCCATTGAATTTTCTTTACCAGCTGCTAATAATGACATAATAGAGTTTCCAAGGTTTGCATAAAAGCCAAAAAGCGCCATTTAGGATTTTTATTGAACATAATACTAGCAGAATATTTCCATACTGCAATATTTTACAAGTATGAGAATCGGTTCACTCAAAGAAAGACTACTTCCTCTTCTTCCTCCTCCTCCTCCTCCTACTATCATGGACGGTGGATGTATCGTTGAACTTTCAGTTCTTGTTTCTTTATATAACTGAGCCAGTCAAAACTGGAATTAATTTTTTTTTTCGCATTCACTGTATTTATTTTGATAGAGGTTCGAATTTGATTTTAGTATCTACACCTATGAACTCCACTGTTCGTGGCTCTGTAATGCTAAATTGGTCACGCTAAATTCATGTTCATATCTAATTACATAAACTAGTACGACTTTTATATTTTGCACACATAGTCCCAACATATGTCAAAATACAAAAAAAAAAGATTTGCGTACTTGGAGCAGATTTTAGATTCTCTTCAAAGTCTCTGTACATCAAGTGAGGGATCAATTAAAGCGGGATCGATTTTCTATTGTTATGAAGTAATAAACTGATCCCTCCATGATTATTACATCTTAGCGTAAGTTGTCCTTGGACATAAAGAGGGGGATCAGTTTTCTATAGGCAATCATTTTTATATGTTACACATGTTTAGAAAATTGGTAAGCCCCTTGATTCATACATATAACTTCAAGTAATGTATAGAGCAGATATACATTTTGTATTCTGTGTACAATATCACTAATTGTGTCTGGATAAAATGGTATGAAAAAAAAATTATTTGCGTTTATTTTCAATTAAAGCCACTCAATCTTATCCTACCAGGTCTCCTTCAAAATTACATATTTTAACCAAATACTAGCAGTTGCATTAAAATCATATTGGTGGAGTCACATGATATGCATGAATTTAATTTCTAACACATATGATAAATTTTAAATACATGCAGATACTTTATACATCTAAATATTTCAGCAATACTAAAGCAGATTTTAGACTAATTTTAGTCTCAGTACATGAAGTAGGAGATCAGTATGATGGGAGATCAGTTCTCTATTGTTATCAAGTAATGAACTGAACCCTCCAATGATCAATGAATTATTCATATCTTCCTATATTTTATCACAAATATTAAACATTCGTTTAACCTCTTTGTCCCAACATTTCTCTCTGACAATTGTATTTTATCTTACTCATAAAAATGGTTGTAAGCTTTAGATATGACACTCTAGATGGTTTTAGACAATAATTTACAAATAATTCTATGAATTTGGAAGCACAAAAATGCATTCTAGGAGTTTAATAAGAACTAACGTTTGCAATATTAAAGTACAAAAGCTTAAAACAGTGAGTTTTTCTGTCTATGTAACTATAACTTAGTGAGTCGAAATTTTTTTTTCAAATTTTATCTTTCTTACAATCATTGCACTAGTTTTGATAGAGGTTCAATTTGGTTCTAAGTATTCATATAATATAACATAAAAAGTAAATAGAAAACTTCTTTCTGAAAACTGCTACGTATATTAACGAAACCGATTCTTGATCAAAACCCACTGTATTCATTTCAACAACTATTTACCTTCATGAAGCATATAAAATTATTCATTTGCTATTCGAATATTAGGAGGCCTGTCTTTAGAGAATTAACAGGCACAAAGAATAAGTCTGAAGTGAATCTTAATTATTAGTTATTTGAAAAAAAAAGATATATTTCATACACAAAGCAATTATAAACAATAATGTTGTTAACACAAACTCAGATATTTACTCTCATGATAACTATGAATTTTATTTCAATTTTCTCATTTTTTTTTGCCAAAAAACAGCTGCTGGGAGGCCATTATCCCCAGCTGTATAGAGCCTATAACCTCAAGATATTAACCATCACTTAACTTGAGGTTTCAAGACCATAGGCTCCGCTTAGCTGAGGACAACCAACTGCATTTAAAACCAAATATGTGTTTCCTTTACTGCTACTCAACTATTACTCCTCATTGGTGTAATCATTCTATGCACCAACCAGCTAAACATTTTTAGTTGTAAAGGAAAATTAATTTGATGATTAAACACTGAATCTTACAAATTTTCACCTAAATTTATTTTAGCAAGGTTCAGCACTCAGTCTGCATTGAAAATCAGGAAGAAAGGGATCATTCGTGGTCAAGAAATGAAGGTAAGTCTTATTAATAGAATAGGGTTATTATATGTGTAATGCGATTGCATTGGTAATGATTTTACAGTAGAAAAAACAACAAATAATTTTACTATAGAAATCCATCGAAAATCAGGAGAAAAATGACCATCATAGTACAGGAATTGAGGGAAGTCTTACTGACAGAATATCACAATCATTTTATTACTAGCTTTACTCGATCTTATAATTGTGGCATTTTACCACAATACTCTGGGTTGATAAACTCTTTGACCACTAAAGCAGAGACTTGAACTTGCATTCCAAATGTTAAAAGCCTATATTTCATGGACATCTTATTATTGCCACTTTTTATCACAATACTACTGTGTAGATATACTCTCCAACTTAAAGAGCAAATGGTGCAAAATTGAAAGATAAGTAGATTTTTGTAGTATCGAAAGAGTTTATCAATTCAGTGTGTTATGATAAAAGCAGTCATAATAAAATAGAATAAAACTAGTTATAAAACAGTGGTATAAAACAATGTGTATATATATATATATATATATATATATATATAGTGCTACTTGAAAGATTAGGGAACCCAAAGTGCAAAATGGCTTCTTGAAAGAAACAAAATTGAAAGAAAATGAGAGGTACATGAAACTTCCATTGATTTCTAAACCTTTTGGTCAGTACCATATATATATATATGAATATATGATTGAATACAATGGACAAGGAATATTTTGCTAATTTCTTATTAAATTTTTTATGTTAAAATACATAGCAAGGTATTGCGGCACTTTGGGACAATTACTACACTCTATAAATCCAAACAAACATTCTCTGGTGCAGAAACAAAAAAAATAATTGAATAATATATATATATATATATATATATATATACATATATATATATATATATATATATATATGTATATATGTATGATAAGTGTTTGAATGTAGATTATAATTCATCTGAGAGAATTGGATTGAATAGTCCGTTTGGAAAGTCAGAATTGATGTTGTGAATGAGATTTCTTTGTTTAGTTCAACATGTTTTGTTAGGCAAAGCCTCCAGAATGAGTTTATAGTGACAATCAGAAAAATTGAAACAGAAAATATTCAGAATATTACAAATAACAACTCATCATGGAACTAAGCAACACTCATAGAACCCAAACCTCTGCCAACACCATTGCAACTTGAAATTTAATGAAAATCCGTTCACAAGTAGTCATGTTGCTGGGGGAGGGTTAACTGGAAAAAAAATTTCTTGATCTACCCCCAAATTTAATCAGTTCTTCCTTAGCCTATGGTCTACCTTTGGCAAAGTGCCGTTGGAATTAATTGAGAACTTTTGGAGATATTGTGTAAACAAACATGAGGGATTACATAAATGTGTGGGAAAAGATGAAAAAAACATCTCTCAATCAAGAATTATTCTCTGGATCCGCTCCTAAATAAGTTCAATTCATCCTAACCCCATTGACATTGACTAAGAGATTTCTGAGATATCTATAGACATATAGGTACAATGCATGGTAGATGACTGTAAAAAATTAATTGATCCGTCCCAAAATTTAATCACTTCTTCTATAGCTTACTGCTACAAATTCCATTGAAAACTTCCGGAGATATTGTGTGAACAGACAAATAGACACACCTGAATGAATCCATATCCCTCTCTCAACTTTGCTGGCAGAGGTAAATCATAGACAAAAATAGAATTTTCTAGTTTTCAGAAAATAAACTATAACTGGGTATATGAACATAGTGAATTCAACAAAGAAGTGAAATGAAGTCAAAATTTTCAAAATGATGATCTTGCTGGGAGGAAAACTAGAAAATTCAACATTCAAATTAGATTTTTCTTTGATTTCACTCTCTACCCACGAAAAATGATATCAAGTAACACGGAGAGAAATTTTCCATAGATTTCAATGATTAATTTATGTTTTAGAATAAAATCTCTGAAATTTCTAGAGCATGATAATCTTGCTTTTGTCAATGGCTATCATGAGAGTAAGTGAGAAACAGTCTACTCAAACTGTCAACGAAGGTTTCTACTTTTTAGATTGGTCTGGATGGTTGGCTGACTATGTATGTTTTGTGCACACTCTGCATCAACGGAGCTAGAAGTTTGAAAATTCCAACATTTTTTGTTATTATGTATAGAATTTTAAAAAGAATGTTAATTTTCGTTTTCTGAAAATACCCTCCCACACACAACAAAAGGTATTTAGCGGGGTTTTAATTTACAATATAATTTCGTGCTAAACCGGTCCCTTAGTTTGTGTCCGGCATCCCCAACGTGGCATGCTACCAAAAAAGACTGGTTACTTGGCAGTTTCCATTCAGTGACTCACTTGACCACTATATTTTTTTCCAATTTCAATTTTTTTATCGTGATAATTCGGTCCAACCTATCAACAAAAAAAAATTGTAATCTTATTTTTAATGTTTTTTTCTTGCTCAGCCTAGTGTGACACAATGCCAAATGGGGAGAAATCAAAGTAGGAAGATTGTATTGCTCCAATCTTCACTGTAGAGAAGGCCTGCCCACTGAGAAAATCACACCCACAAAACAGTGGAAATCGAATTTGCAAACGACAATATGGAATACAATAACAGAAATGTATCTAATCACTTGATATTACCACTTTAGAGTGATTATTTGACAGATATTTTATCTTTAAAAGCATAACAAAACATTCATATGTCAATCAATCTGTACAATGTCACCTTATCACTAAGTAGTGTACGTTATCAGCAATTTTCTCTTCAGATAAAAAAAAATTATTGGAAAAAATCTATATTTAAACAGGGTGGTGGGGATAGAGGGAGGTGAAACCGGAAAATTTTTTTCGCAGGTATATATGTTGATAATACACCGTCGGATTCATCCCACGTGTACTTTCGGCATTCGTACATTACGAAGAAAAAGGTAGGGAAGGTAAGTGCACGCTCACCCTCTCTTCCCCATATGTTTTGGAAATCGCATTTTCAAGAGCGAGTTTTATAATAGTTGCTAAAACGAATTGAATGAGTTTTCTTGTCTTTCAAATATTAGTGCTGTGATTTTTTTCTTGCATTCATTCATTCATATTTTCTAGGTTTAATTTTCTCTCTACACTCAATTTTTTTTTTTACTTAATGGGTCTTTTTTTTTGTTCGTTTTTTGGTTGTGAAACTCAACTGCTAAACTGAATTGACTTCATTTTTCTAATAAGGACCAGAACATTCCTCGCCAAAATTGGTGGTGTACTCTAAACCGATTTTTTAAATTCACATCCCATATCGTAATTTTAATTAATTTATTGTCAGGAGGCTGTCTTATTGACTGAGCTAAATTGACATTAAGTTTGGGATATTAACCAATTTCTTTTTTTTGACGGACGGGCTTATTTCATTCTAAGACATACACACAAATATACAAATATCTTTTTCATTCATTTATAATAGAGTGCAAAAGTTTCAGTAATCATCTTCAGTCGACAGAAATTGGAGGGAGGGCGGGGAATTTGACCCTGCAGCAGCAGCCAGTCTTCTTGCTTCTCTTCTCCCCCCCCCTGATTAATACGACAAGAAACTTATTTGCTTCTCTGTTCAGATTTATTTGATTAAGCTCTGTTCTCTTGTAAGAAACATTTTTTAAAAGATATTTTCTATTTTGTTGAAGAAAAAAAAAGTCTATTTTAGTTTTCTTGTACCTTAACTTTCAGCTTTTCATTTTCCATTAATTTTCTTATAACCCAGCGGGTCCCTTACCTACCTGGCACAGAACTCTCCAACTGCCTGCTGTACTAATATCTCTAGTTACAGGAGATCTGTTTTCTTTAGCTGCACCTCCCCTTTTTACTGAGAAGGGAGTCATGATTGCATCTCTCGATATCCGTGGCGTGCCCCTCCCCCCGCAAAAAAAATGCAACAGTGAGGGAATTGGACAATTTTTGTCTTCGTATGTGTGGGGCCCCCACTTTAAACTTGACTTATTTTGTATCATATTTCATCCTCGTTGGGAAGTGAATAAATCTGCCACTCGCTTGCCAAAAAAGGCGAGGCCGGGGGAACTAGCTGTTTTCCTGTACACACATGTATGTGTGTTGGACCCCCCCACCTTGTGTCAAATTCGCCCTCGTGGAGAGACGATGAAATAAATGGATTTTTGAATACCCTTAAAGCTTGCGATTTCACCTTCATAATATGATATTTTTTTTTTTGACATTTATTTTTTAACTATTTTTTTCTAAATCACAAAAAAAAAAATCACCAAACTAGTACCACAGTTTGTTTGTTTATTTTTTTTGGTTGTTTTTTTTTTAAAGGTTTTGAAAGGATTTTTCGTGTTACTTCAAGTTGATGGCAACTTTCAATTATGTTTTCTTGTGACATATGACACGGTACGTCACTTGGAAATATTAGATACGGTTAAAAGGTTCCCCCAAAACGTTGACTGAAATGGGCTTTTATTGTTTTATTTTTTGTCATCTTTTCTTTTTTTCTTCTCCAATGCATCAATAAATGTCGCAGACATGATAGTTATCTATAACTCGACTTATTCAATTTCATAACACATTGATCGTCGACTTGACACGTTTGTTTCAACATGGGGCATGTACCATTGCTCATCAGGTAGAAAACTTCTTTTTCAACAAGTGACCAGTTTCGAGCATCCAAATTTTCATGTATTTTTAAGATACACAAGAATCTTGGAAAAATACAGTTTTAAAAAAAAACTCGAAGAAAAAGCTAAATTTTAGAGGCCCTCCTGAAATTGAAGTATAAAAAAACTAACCAATTTAAGTGGTAATCGATTTTTTTTTTCGTCAAATTTTTGCTATTGAATTCAATATTATTTCATATTTGAAGTTGTCTCTTGTTTTTGGAAAAGAAAAAAAAAGTCCGTCATTTTAAAGGATCAAAGTCTTATTTCAGTCAGAGTGAAATGGAAAACCTTGCAGATGGAAAATTTCCGTGAACTTTCAATGAAAGAAGTTTCACGTCATCATGACAAACTTTAATGATGAAATAATCTTCAGCAATCACTCGTAAATTATAAAATTATTAGAGCATAGTTTGATTTGGTTTGGTTTAGGTTTTCCTTTTTAAATGTTTAGTTCAGTTATAACTTACTTTTTCTTTCTTAATATTTTTCCCACTTTTCGAAAAATATCCAAACCAGCCAGATCTCCGAATCATTTTTTTCTGATTTGGCAAAATGATCAGGGTCAGATTCTCCATTATGCGAAACTTTACGGTCGCCTCCAGCGTAGAGTTCCTAGGGGCGCACTGCAACCAAACCGAAAAAAATAGTCGCTAAATACAACCACCGCTTGCAAATTTCAAGCACGGACAATATTGGCTCATGAAACCCTTGCGGCGGCCCTAGAGATTTAGAGAAACAAAGATATTGTCGTCAGATTAAAAGTTGAGAAAACTCTGATTGATTTTTTTTCTAGGCCGTTTCACGAGGTTGGAAGGGCTAACATTTTTTTTTAAATTTCTAACAAAACGTATTTTGATATAAGGCTTTACAACTGGGGGGTTTATTCTGTTATTGAGTTTTGTCTAGTGTTTTGAACTTATTTGACACTGGCTACATTGTAATGACAAAAAAAAAAAAAAGAATTTATTTTATTTAAAAATGCTTTACGAAGTTTTGGGTTCAATAAGATATTGCAAGATTTGTTTTTTTTCCCATTGTTTTTCTTATTTTAGAATCAAGTCCGCCCGTCAAAATCATTGAATGAAATTTAGAATATTTCGACTATTTTTAAAAAAAATTTTACAAAATAGCTTTTTCATAAATTTGTCATAAATGAATATTGAGTACTGAAAATTTTATTAGAATCCAATAATAATTTGATTTTTGATAGATTTTTATTTTTAATTTTTTTTTATTGAGTGAAAGTTTTTTATTCAAATGATTACGTCACTCTGCTTCATACCCTATAAGTAACTTCAAACTCACAAATATCCCTGGTTGGAGCGTTTTTCTTTCCTTTTTTTGTTCTTGTTGCTCATTTGTCAAAAGTACTTTCACCCCCAGGGAAAGTACTTTTGGCTATCAGAACAGATTTAAACAAGTGCAGCCTTAGTACTTGTAAACCTACAATAGCTTTACTTCACTTACTTTTGTAGTTTTTGTTGAAAAAAAAAAAAAGTAGAAGGCATTCGCCTAAAAACTTTCGCTCTCTCTCTCATTCAATATGGTTCTGGTGGTTTTCTTAAATTTCTTGCTTTAAGGTACGACAAAGTATCGTGAATTTTTGTTTTTAGAACAAGACTAATGCTTATTACGTATACATATATGAGCGTCTTCATTGAGCGACAAATTTAGGTGAAAATATTTACACGTCACAGATATCGGTCCATTGTTATGTAACAACCTGCGACTTCTTTTCAAGAAAAATATTATATTTCATAATTAGAATCGTCGTTTTTGCTGTTACAAAAGGAAAAAAAATGAAATTCAAGTGTTTTAAATGCAGTGCATCAGAGAAAAAAAGTAACTACCAAGAGAAATGTAGGAAATTACTTCTATGAATGATTTTTTTTACTTCTGCCTACGACGACCATGCCTGCCTTTCTTTCTGTCTATCTCCCACACACCAAACAATATCTCCGTGAATTCTCAATGAATTTCAATGAAATTTTGTGGAAGAGAGTGGGCAGTGGGGTGAGGAAGTGATAGTTAATTGGGGGCGGATCCTGGATTTTTTGTTTTTTGATTGAAAGATATTTTCTGGGTTTTTTAAAATTTTTTATTCAACATATGCGCTCACAAATGTCCACAAAACATCTCCGAAAAGTTTCGATGAATTTCAATTATATTTTGTGGGAGGGTAGGGATTATATGGCCATATGATACGGAAGAAATGAATAAATATTGGGGCGGATCCATGCACAATTATCTCTCCTACGCTATAGTTTTATGTCAATTGCATAATATCACCGAAATTTAATGTCGGTCCTCACGATGTGCCCGAAAGTTCTCAATGAACTCCACTTAAATTCCGTGGAAGAGTGAGAGCCATGATATAAAGAATAGGTGGTTGATTTAAGGGGCGAATTCGGGAATGTTTTTTGGTTGACAGATATTTTTCCGTTTGGTTTTTTTTTTTGTTGGTTTTTTTTTTTTTTTTTGTAGATTTATATGTATACGTTCAAGATTGTCCACATATCTCGCCAAAAGTTCTCAATGAATTTCAAGTAAATTGTATGGAAGTGTTAATATTAGACTATGGAGGAAGCTTTTTCATTTTAAGGTGGATTCATTATCTCTCCTATGTTGTAAGTGATATATGTCCTCATCTAATAATATTGCCAAAATTTCATGTCAGTTTACATGTTACTTTGAAAGGTTTTCAAAGTATGTCATTGAAATTTAGTAGAAGGGTGGACAAAAGTTGTTTGATTTTTGGAGTGGATCTAGGAAAGTTTTTTGATTCAGAGATTTATATTTCATGTATACACTCATGACTGACCACATATCTCCAAAAGTTCTCAGTGGATTTCTGTGAAATTTTGTGGAAGGCTGGTCAATAGACTACAGAAGAAATAGTTTTTTTTTTGGAAGCAAGAACTAGTGAATATTTCCTCTCATACTAGTTGCAAAAAGGTTTTATTGAAATTAATGATCTTTTCTGCCATAACTTTGATGCTTGCAAAAACTTTCTAAAGAAGAGATGAAAAGAGACAAGTATGAAAATTCAAGCAAGATTAACTCTTTGTGTGTACATTTAGAAATGATTAGACAAAAAATGAGATCTTCATCGATAGAGAAAGAGCCCACTTGGCATGGCTCTAGCAAAAACGTCTCCTACATGCTGAGTTATCTCTGACTATCCTGCAGTGTCTGCAAAGCCCACTTCCCATTGTCTTATACCGGTAGAAGATCAGTAATGTCAAAATGGAGTTGAAAGATAGTAGCAGTATCTATCCGGCTGCTGCTGGTAGGGGCAGAGAAAGTTCTGGAATATGAATGATGGATGACTGCTGCTACAAAAAAAGCGCAGAGGAAAAGTATATTATATGCTTGTATTAGAACAGGTTTGAAGATAAACTCAATCATTTCAGTGTCTGAAACATACAGCTATACTTCGTCATACATTGTATTATTCATACAGAAGTTTATTTTACATTATATTATCATTTCAAACTTATTTGTTCAGTGATTAGTTGACCTAATCATCCTCTGCACACATCAATTCAGAGTTTCTGCTGAAAATCCAGTTGTCAGAAGATAATAAAGAAGCAATATCTCTTTAAATCTGGTCACTCCTGTTTTGTGGACTCTCTGACAAACATTGCTGAGTAAACATTCTTCTCCAAAGAAAGCAATAATAGCTGCAGGTCATAGCAGTATGACAAGTTTATTTAGTGACCATCAATCAAAACTTTGACCCGAACTCTCAACGTTTCTCTGCTCTTTGCCACATTCATGTATAAAGGTATCTTTCACTGGCAAGGATATCCAGCATTGCCCGGGGGGGGGGGAATAACTAAACATAAAGTGACTCTGGAAAAAATTTGTTCTTTACTATATTTTTTCTTACTAAACGGGACAAATTAAAAAAGAATGTTTACACATGAAAAGGTAGTTATTACCTAAAAATATCCTGATGCACAAAAAAAACAACAAATGATTTTATCCTTTAGTTTGACAGGTCTTCTGGTTAAATAATATTAGTGCTGGGTGCCAATATGAAAAGGTTTGGGGTTTTTGTTTGTTTATTTGTTTTTTAGAACTTTTGTCCAAAACATTTTTCAGGATTGTTCAATGTTTTACAGACAAAACAAAGGGTCTGTACAACCAACTTATCCTACCATCATTTTCTTCCCAAGTTAATCCCATGCACCAATTTATCTAAGATTATAAAGATTTGGCAGCAATATGGCTGAAAAAGCTTTTTTAATCCCAAATTGACCACTGATGACCTTGGAGGTCACCATCATCTTCTTGAGTTAACCTCATGCACTAATTTACCTTCAAGAAAGGCATTGTTTAACAGGAATATAGCTGAAACTATAACCTAAGGTGATCTCAAGTGACTTAGAAGGTAAGCACCACCTACAATTATCCATGATACAATTTGTGAGGTCAAAGACATTTTGTACTTTAAAGCGAACTCAATGTTATGCTTGAAATTGCTTTCAAGATCAAACACATCACTATTAGATATCTTCATGCCAAAATTCAGGTCACTGGGCCTCGTCGTTTTAGCATGGTAGTTGCATGAATAAACACCAAAAGAGAAGTCTCTTACGTAATACAACCTCCATATTTGTGTTGGTAAAAAGCTTGAATTTATTCAGCTATTGCGTACTATGTCATCCCAACATAAACAGGTATTTTAGCTGCTCAAGACGGATAAAGCTAAAGGTTTCTGCCAGAAGATATGTGGGTGGATAAACAAGCCCATTGCCTGATATGAACTTTGATCTTAAATATTCATTGTATAACGTTCAATCAAGGCATTTGGTCAAGTGCAACTGACAAAGGTGGAAATTAGGTTGGAAAATAAATATTTGTTATGTGAAATAAATGCTTTTATCATCATGTGACAGAAATTTTGATGCGCCTACATCTTCCTGCTAATCTTACAGACAGTTACAAATAAAAAGTAAATTAACATCGGTCGTATACTCAATTTAGATTTTCATGAAAGGGGCCACCTAAGAATGAGGACCCCTATAAATAGCTATTACTTTGATGATATAAATAAATAAAACTGACATAGCATTAATATACATTTAGTATAATTTGACCCTCTCTCAATTTCGGTCTTTGACTAAGATACAACATTTCTCACCTTCTGACCATAACTGGAGGTTTCTGATTATTTGTTGCCTGAAACCTATAAAATAAATATAGGAGCCTAGTACCTAATGACCTATTTCCCAAATAGCACCTCCCCACTGCACTGAAGAGCCAATGGAAATGGGTAATTTCTGGGAATGCCTATCATAGTGTATGAATTGCTACATTTAAAACGAGCTTGTGTCATCTTTTGCCATCATGGATTGGCAACTCTCGTGGGGAAGGTGAATAGATTCTATGTGAATAATGAAACCTCATGATATTCATTTATAAGTATTATCTACATAATACAGCATATAAAGAGTTTTATGTTTTTTTGTTTCTCTCTAAACTGTTATCAATTACATTATCGACACCAGACTGATGACCTCTTATCAAATTGGTGATACTATCAACGAGAGAGTGGAAATCTTGGTGTTGATGATTTTTGGAGTCATCATTTGCAAAATATAATTTGAACTTCAAATAGATAAAGGCATTTGTTCAAGTACTTTTGAAATTTCACTCTCTGACCTTAATCTGAGTTTATGAGATAATATGAGATAATGGAATTCACTTGAGTTTCTTCAATATAGTGAGAGGCAGTCATCATCATCATCATCGTCATCAGTCTTTTATCATCACATAGACCCTCCCCAGGGTTCACCAGACCTCTCTATCGCAAAGCCATCATCTGTGATCTCTAGGAATCCATGTTGTGAGTCATGATGTCTATCAGTTATCTGCTATCTTTGCTGCAACATGACCAGCTCATTGCCATTTGAGTTTTCTAACAGATTCTATCATGTCTCGGACTTCGGTTTTTTCCTTAATATATTGTGCTGTCTTATGATCACTCCATGTGAGGTTGAGCACGATTCTTTCATGTGCACGTCGTATAGTTCTCAGTTTGAGGGTCTGTCTCTCAGTTAGGTTTCATGTTTCAGCTCTACAGATGACTAGCTGAAGGATGCATTGGTTCTGTCACAAGTTCAATTTTGGGGAGTTGGAAGGAGTTTAGAAGGTAGCATTATGCTTACCCTAAAATCAGCATTCAGATCTGAGAATGATAGGCTAGAATAATTTTAACAAGCCACCAGGGTCAGCTTTGAGCCAATTGAACCAATTTCTCCTGATTGGGGGTAGGGTAATCTACTGTAAACAAAGACATATAACAACACATTGTAACATACAACACAATGATAATTTCAATTGTCTTCTGAATTCTCAAAAAGTCAGAGGTGCTTGTTAATACTCTTTATTTCTAAATTCTTTTTTTTTTTTTTAATGTACTTTGATTAAATAAATTGTTATTTAATTATAGAATGGCATGAAATTTATTTCTCTGAAATTAAAGGGCATATTTTAATTTCTCTCCATTCTACCATAGAAATATAAAGTCTAATAAACTTTATTTATTTCTCTAAAATGCTACAGACCTTGGCTATGGCCCTGCAAAATGTGTTTCCTATAGGGTTCTGCTGCTCCTAAGGTTGGCCCTGCAAACCATATATATTTGATACATCTGAGATATATGTGTATGCATATTAATACACGTATACACACACAATCAGATATGCACACATACACACACACATAATGCTAACTAAAAAGTTCAGGGAGCATTAGGCATTTCATGCTTTCCATACTGTAAGAGAAAAAATTGATAGAAAATGTGGTTCTCTATTTCCTGGTGGAGTGATTTCAAGAGGTGTGTGAAATGTTTGGCAAGACACGGGAAACATCAATTAACTTTTCAGATGAACAGATTACTTGATCTGTTCAAATTCCCTGAACTGTTGAGTAGTATGTATATATTGATTGTATATATGTGTATATATACATATGTGTGTTAAGATATAAATATATATATATATATATATGGATGACACAATAATATATATATATATATATATATATATTGTTGTGTCATCCATAGACAGCTGTTTCAATGTATTACATCTCTTCAGTGTGGCTATAGACTTTCCATTATCCCATCCAGTATCGCGAGGCAGAATTGAAACCTTCACTTCAGACCCGTAGGCCGATATCCTACCCCTGGGCTAAGGAACTGGACAGGCAGTAAGGCTGAATTTAAGCGATATATTTAAATTATGCAGAAATCCCTCATCCACCAGAGTGCTCTATTTCTATGGAAGAGCCTTGCATAAGCTTACAGTGGATAAGTTACCTCACTTAAAGAGTGCTCAACCCTGAATAGAGGAGCATTATATATATTCCAAATGAATCCCTTTGTTTTGGGGTTTGTTCTTTTTTTTAATTATAAATATATGGTTCAAGGCAAAATGGTGGCATTTTCATCAAGGTAGATTGATTTCAAACCACTTCCGCTCAAATTATGTGGTAAAAAGCAGCATATACGGCTGGTAGTGATTCATGATTTCTCTTGGAATGCTAGTTATTATTGATTTTTGACTTTCATCTTTTTTCTTCTGCTTTTGTTATATTGCAGCATGGATTAGAAATAAGGAATTATATATTATATAGCACTATCAAATATCTCTATTATATAGCAGCATGGATTGGAAATTAAGAATAAGGTTCAGTTGAGATTTGAACTCGCATCCCTCATTCCTGACAGCACCTTCTTAATTAGGCTATATAAAAGCCCAATCAATATTCTTTATCTTTAATATATGCTACTCAACAGATGTGGGAAGGTTAGCCATTCAATGAAGACTATCATTTGACTAATGGTCATTTCTGAGTGCGCTGTGTTGGGGGTGATCAATTAGAGAATTTGAAAAAAAGGTGATGAATGAATACTTCTGTTGCCTTTGGTTGAGCAGTGCTCACTAAAGAGTCAGAAATTTTCAAAAATCAAGCATGAACACTGCTGGACACAAACAATTTTTTCAATTCCTCATTCTCTACACAACACCCTGCCAAAAGATGTTGGTCACAGGATGTTTTCTATTGGGTGACCAACCAGACCTGTTTTGGTTTTGTTTTTTTTTTTCATAGGTATAAATATATAAAGAATTTCTTGAAAATAATTTGATATTTGCAAATATTGTCTATTTTATATCCTAAAGAGAATAAATTAACATCTTTATTTTTCAAGTTTTCATTTCAGAAATACTGTTTCTTCACACCTTTTTTTTTTTCTTCATTTTAGGAACAGCCATCTTTGACTCCAAGTGCAAAAATTCAACATGGCAGACTTTTGGCCCACACAAGCTAAAACGACTTCAAACCGAATGAAACGTTCAATTGAACAAGATGAAGTTGTTGCCAAAAATATCTGGGAAGCCATGACAGGGCATACAGATGTGACAACATGTAATGTGATCCAGATTGGATCCCAAAACTGGTGAGTGTATGGCTATGATCATTCTA
The DNA here is from genome assembly GCA_963457665.1 of Thysanoteuthis rhombus. Classification (NCBI taxonomy): domain Eukaryota; kingdom Metazoa; phylum Mollusca; class Cephalopoda; order Oegopsida; family Thysanoteuthidae; genus Thysanoteuthis; species Thysanoteuthis major. The sequence goes on along the minus strand of OY735207.1, from coordinate 22,618,506 downwards.
CATTGCTTTACTAGCCACTGTCAAGGTTGGCAATGGGGGTAACAGCAAAAACTCCAAATTTATGAAAATATATATATTTTGTATGAATGTTTCAATTAGGATGAAATAAGCCTGTGTGTATCTGTGTGATGAATTTTCATTAATATCTCAATTTGTCAATTTAGCTCAGTCAGACAATGGAATGCGAACCTTTCCTTGCAACTGACAAGATTGGCATCAATAGGTGTGAACTGATCTGTAAAATTCACATTCCTCCACTATGATTTGAACTGGCAACCAACTGATTGCTAGGAGGTTGCTTTACTGACTTTGCTAAATTGGCTAGTCTGAGATATTTATGAAAATTTCTCATACCTATTCACGCTTGCTTATTTTATTCTAATTAGAACATTTATACCAAAAAATGCCAAGATATATCCTGAATATATATTTTTTGCACACCCCCAACACTCATTTTTTTTTTCGGCTGTTAACCATTAGACCACCTGCACCTCCTGTGTTTTACTCAATCTTGCATAAAGGAGTTTGAAATCAAAACTGCTATAAATTCAATGTTTCTTTTGACAAAATGATTTTCCTTTTTTTCCATTTTATTTTCAGTAATCTGTCCAAACTTATTGCCTCAAAGTGCCGAAGTTTAGTCATCTTTGACTCCAACAAAGATTTTCTGTCCGCCAGTCGTTCAGCTGTAGGTGAACAAGCAAATGTAAAATTTTGCGATGAAGACCTCTTCACAACAAATCATCCTGCTGACAGGTAAGCTTTGATTTTGTCTTGAAATTTCTTCCTACATTTTATTTATTTATTTTTTTAAAAGTTCAGCTGTACTGATTTGATGTTTTTAGGCTTATAGTCTATTTCTGTTACATCTATCACAACACTTAGTACAGTGAGTTCTTCAGTCTTCATGTTCTTCTGTTAATCATTGACTGTTGTCAAGAATTACAAAATCTGGAGTTGACTTTGTTTTCTTACCATAACAAGAACAATAGGAACAATCCTCACCAAGATGGGTGTAACCCAATACATAAAATCCACATTCCCCTATCATGAGTTGAACTCACCACCAAATGACTACCAGGAGGCTGTCTTCCTGATTGTGCTAAATTGACAAAAATCATATAGACCCTGCCAGTGTGGTTAACTTTTTTTTTCTAAGAGAGCATCCAGGAATTACCACATACAACATTCATTTGAGGAACATCAGTGCTGGAATTGAAAACAACAAAGATGAGGAATTTAGTCTGAATTGTTCAGACTGATTTTAAATGATACTTGTTTAAAGACTTTCAAAAGAAAACAAATCCTTGTTTACTCAGAGTACAGCAATACTGTATATACTATATCTATACACATACACATACACATTGTATAGTTATGGAAATTTTCTTTTAGTGTTTGAAGCAATTTTTCTCCTTGAAGATTATCTTTTACCCCGAGAAAATGGTTCTATACTTTAGATATCTCACTGAGGCAGGTTTTAAACACTATCTCCAAAGAGTTCCATGAATCTGGGAGCAAAAAAAAGGGGTTAATTTAGTCCAGCCAAAAACTTAATGTCCATCATATTCAAATACAGAAGCCTGAATTGGAATCATTACTGCTTTTTTTCACTGGATTGGCTTTAACTTAGCAACCTACTTCTAGCTATATTTACATTTAAAGAAATACAGAAGACAAAAAAAAAAGATCAAATTGCATTTTCTTCTCACCAACCAGAAACTCTATTCACAATTTTTTTTTCTTTTTTTTTTTTTTTTGCAATAATCCAAGTTTGAGAAATCATCAAGTAAATCATTTAAGTAAACAAAATTTAAAAAAGGTGTATACATACACATAGTTTTGCACATATTTATACATTCACACACTATTACAAACACCCTCCCTTGTGTATTTGCTCATACACACATTCATATTCACAAAATACATATACACAAAGTAGACATACCAACACATACGAGCACATGAATATTGAGAAATACATACATACACTCAAGACACAAATATGAAAACACACACATGCAGAAGTTCTTGAAGACATTGTTTAAATCAACGTTTCTTGGACTTTATAGAACTAAACTAATTTCTTATCCAGTGCAAACTTTGTGATAATTGATGAGATGTTCCAGTACTTGGATGGTAAAGATGTGCAAGCCTTGTTACAACGTATCCTTGTCTGGCTGAAAAAGGATGGCTTTTTTCTCTGCATTGAACCATGTCACTCAATCAGTAAGTTGTCCACCAAACTTTGGCCGTCACGTTTTTCAAATCCTCTCAGTTGTGACCAGGGTTGTGAGATTTGACCAGGAGGGAAGATGATCTGAGCTTCATCTCAGAGACTTACCCTAAACAGACATGGGAATGATGTTGAATTCGAAAATTGAGATTATCCGGAGACTGAGTCCCAAGACCAACCTCTTGAGATGGGCCTACCTCTGAGGTAGATCTCCTCTTCTGGCCAAATTTAGCATCCCTGGTTGTGATGTATGAAATCTGTTGATATTCCCATGTGCTTGGGCTTATGGTAATTTTGTTTATTTGCAAAGAATAAACTCTTGAACCTGCATTCCTTTAACCTTGGTTAGCCAATCTCACCATGTCAGCTGCTCTTACCAATTGAGCTACAAGAGTTTTATGGTTTGCATAAGATCAAATCTAACCTCCTAAATTCATTTCTTATTTTTCCCTCAATCGCTTGGTACCACCGTGTCTGATGCATTGTTTCATTTACATATACTAGTTGTATTAGTCATATTATCTTGAATTTTTGTTAGATAAAGCATTGTCAACCATTATGAATTTTTGTTTAGTATTTTCATCGCAACTGCTCTGACTATCCTTCTCCAGCCATTAGTAAGAAGAGCAGCTTTCAAAGTAAGATGATCTTCCTGTAGTAAAAGGAATGCAAATTCGAGTCTTGCTTAATGCTTTTTCTTTATTTCCAAACTATGCTGTTTACTGAAGACTGCAGAATGAGAGTTGATAGTTGCAACTGAAATAAAGGTTGAGGTAATACTAGATACAAATTAATAATGGTTGACTATGCTCTCTGTTAGAAATTTTGGATAACCTAAGTGTATTACATCTATTGCTACTGGGTGTAAAAAGAAAGAAGTAAGATGGAAGAAATATTAGTCAAAAATGAATTATAGTTGACAATGTTTTATCTGATAAAGATTCAAGATTATATCAAATAAGCAATTCATCTGTTAGATAGAACAAAAAATGTTTTCAGACCTAACAATCTGTGCTGAAACAAATATGCTCTTATTCTTACAAATGCCTTTATTGAGTCCAACCATATTTTAGGCCTGCTATGTGCATTTTTTAAAAGTGTCATCCTCAGTAGTTTCAAAAAGAGTTGATTGTTTTTGAAAAGAGGTAAACAAAGAAGAAAAAAGAAGAGATTATATAACCGAGACTTGAGACTTATTTGCTTTCATTCATTTGATCTAATGCTATTTTTCAAATGCAGGGAGCTGTACTCTTAATGATTTATTTATTAGTAAAATTGTCTATTCATATCTTTAATGAAGTAATTATATAAGCAGCCCACATACCTTCTAATTGTCATCAGCTGCTCACACACTTGTTTGCCTGACAAAATGTATTGAGTATTATTGTTGGCATGTGACTTCGCTGGCCATCTGACTTCAATGTTTATGCAAAGCATCTAACAGATTGGAACTTCTCATTCTAACACTTCTTGTTTAATGATAGGGGGAAAAAGTGTGTGGGGGGACAACTGTATATTATTAGTAGAAGCACAGGCTACATTTCTATAAAGTTCAGTTAGATTAGTGTAAAATATAACTTTCTGATTTTATGTATATAGTTTTAACAATATATCAAAATCAGCCGAAGCATTATGATAACAACAATATATAATGAATTATAATGAATCCAAACAACTCTTGGAATGAATTGAACTGTTATGACTGCATTATTTCTGAAGTTTATGACATTTAGAGAAATATTCATACACATCATAAAGCTAAAACTTAGAATTGGGAGATATTTTTTTTACTTAATAATTTCTTATATGATTTTCATTTTTCAAGACTTGGAAAATTAAGCCAATTTTCAAACATCTTTGAAATAGAATTTTTTTAATTAAGAAGGATCAGAAAACCTTCCAGTTTAAATGTTGAACCTTTAATTCTAATTGGATGTTACTATTGAACTACAGTTTAAGTGATAGATAAGGAAAAAAATTGTACGCAATTTTACTTTAGAGCAAATGAATTTAGAATTAATTGAGCAATAAAATAGATCTTGTTAAAATGGCTTTTAAGTTTAAAAATACTGGCAATAACCATGAAAATTACCAAGTTTTTCAATCTAATTGATGTGTGGTTTATACATGATGTAGTCAACAATCACCAACAGTAAAGAGTGTCTCATAATAAAACAGAATTTTGATGGTTAGAGACACCAAATCAACATACAATCAATTCTTTATTGATTGATTTCCTATCAGAAGCTTTCATGAAATTCACTCATATCACAAGTGAGCAAAGGAGGTTCCTGAACTTTGTTTTTTTTCCCCCCTTTTTAATTCCTTGGAGATTTTGTCAAAGATTAGTATTTAAATAGTCACGAATACTGCTGTTCTTTGGACAAGTGCAAGAAGACATTTTCAACATGCTCTTTCATGATGGCTCAAAGATTCTTGGTAGGATTGAGGACAGGTAAATTCCTTTACCGGATGCCAAATCCATCTTTTCAAAAACAGAAATTAAAGTTTTCCCAACCTGTGTGCAGCTCTGAATGCAGCACGTATAATCTATTTCTCCACCAATGAACCAGCCATCAAATTCACAAAAATTCACAGCTCAAGCAAAAACTGTCAGAAAAAGACTACATGCATTGGTTGTCGATACCATTAGGTTCCAAAAAGTTTCGTATGAAAGCTCCTTTCTGAATGGAACATCCAATTGCAAAAAAAGTCGGTTTCATTATGAGACACATTTCATTGTTTTTGTCTCAAAGTATTCATATAGATGCATAATTAGTTTATAGCCTTATTGTGATATTTCCTTTGTATATTGTTTTCATTTGAATTCCTTTGAATGAGGGCGGATCAATAAGCCCACAGCCTGGCTTATAGTTATTAGTTGAATTTTTATCTGATTTTCACTGTATGATATTTTGATCTATATGATTAACATTCACCACTGAATCAAGTATATTTATAAAGAATGTTATGTTAGAAAATAGATGCTTTTTCTTTTTCATTGTTAGTCTGTAAACTTATTGATGTACCTAGGTATATTATTCCCCATGAATTTATGTGATGAATAATTTCTGTAGTGAATCAAATGACTTGAATTTTTCTTGGCTGATTCAAGTAGATTAGTATGACTTATTGAATCCTATAGATCCTAGCAAATGAAAAGACTGATAGAAATAGTTGTTTTCAGAAAAAAAATTCCAGACAATGTTTTGGATTAATTATAAAGGTATTAAAGAAAAAAAAAAGAAACATCTCATTCTTATCCTTATTGATTTACAAGCTATCAATCATAACCATTCTACTTTCAGAGCAGTCATTTACTAAAACTGCAGATGAAAAATCATTACGTCGAGATTTCGGATTTTATCACGCTACATTCCAAATGGTTACCATTGGCTCAGATTCCCTTTTCGGCTTCAATGTGGTCCTCTCCAAAACGTTACAGTATGTGCAAGTAAGCAGACTTTTTAGAAATTCTAACATTTCAGGCTTCTGACCATTTCAAGCCCATTGGACTACCATGTCATAGTTCACTCAACTAGTGTTCTCTTGTCGTAATTCTACTGTGTTTTCTTAAGTATGAGCATGTGCATTGTCTTGATGGATGAAAATTCCTTGGCATCACTTACCTTGCCAATGCAGTTTTCAATAATCTTTTTCTCTGATACTTTTTGTGAGTCAGTGTGTCAACTTTTTTCTCTTTGTCAAACTGAAATTTAGTGTAGCACTTTGTATGTTTGATATATGTTTCCCCAATGATTTTTATTTGATTTAAAAATGATTACATTGTATATATTTCTAAAATGATTTGAAGTGAATTTCTTCTGTGTAGATATGTTCATAACTTCCAAAACAATTCAATCTGATGACAACTCAACTGTCACATCTACTAAGTCAAAAAGTATGGGTTCCGAAGCAAGTCACCATGAAGTGCAAATAATTCTAATTGACATGATGGTGATAACTATTTATACAACATGTTGACCGAACCCTGTCAAAGTTGACAATGGCTGTAGAAACTTTTTACTGTTATTACTGTTTGGTATGTAAGATGGCTGTTGGAGAGTAGTTTGCGTAAGTGTTAATTTATCCAATCTCTTCTCTGTCAATCATTGTGACATGCCAGCAATAAGAGATTTTTTTGTTATGATATGATGGCATTGAGCACAGGGAGAACCTTTATCCATCAGATGTATTAAAATAATGTTTTCCTTTTTAGTAGCAATTTACAACAATGCCAACATGCCTGGGATGAAAAATTTTGTGCATGCAAAATTTCAGCTTAGTTAACCTTTATTATTTATACAACATTTATCTCCTCCTTCTCTCTCTATCTATCTATCTGTCTATCTAAAATAATTTCATGCAACTGCTGTTGCCTTCATCAAATGATATCGCGGAGGTCAGGCATGGTCAAGGCTTAGTCATTATTATCACTAATATAGAGCATCCCGGCAACACCCCACAATATCACTTGGATTTGCTGGTTTTCGGATACAGTGTAGGAATGCCAGATTTGTGCAGATGCACTCTCTGCCAAATCTTGGATCGTTTTTATCAATTACCAAACTCTTATTCGTAAAATTAAAAATGAATTTGATCTACTTTTTTCTGAAGCTGATAATTCATCCTGTAACTGTCTGCTATAAACTGCAAATAATGGGTATATAAAGGAAAAGATGCACAAGTCTTAATTTGAAGCCCTTTCAGAACTACTCGTTTATTCCCTCCTCATTTTCTTTCATTGTGAAAACCTTCTTGTGACATTCAGTTCAACTTCTGATTTTCAGAAAGGCAGCCAAGAGCCTACTTTATGGTTGATGATGAAATCTTGTATATCTGAACAATGTAACCATGGCTACAAGACATTCCAGGAGTTCCTTGATACCAAGCAGTATTCAGTCAATGGTATTCTCCGTTATGAAAAAATATTTGGCCGATGTTTTGTGAGCACAGGAGGCTTAGATACTACCAAGGTAAAGATTTTACTCTTTGATATTTGACCATTTGGTGTATAATTTTACCTTCATCTACTATCATGTCAGTCTATTCCCTAATTAATATATATATATATATATATATATATATATATATATATATATATATATATATATATATATATATATATATATAGTCTAAAAAGCTTTCCATCTTTGAACACATTGAGAAAAAAATTCAATTTTTAGTGTCACTTCAGTAACTTATTTCCTAATATCTATTAATATAATTTATGTAATTTTCTTCAGTGTTTTACATTGTTATTATGGTACTCTATGTAAATTTTCTCTTGTTAGGATCATCAGTTGTTTATCATGTGAACATTTTGAGGGTTAAAGAATATAACAACTATATTAATATGGCACCCCAGCAGTGTTGATCAAATACCACCCTGCTTCCAGCTATGATTTTGATATGCAGCTCACGTCATACTAAGTGTTATTTTATATTGGGTATTATCATAATATATATATATATATAAATATATATATATATATATATATATGTATGTACCAATTCCCACTGAGGCATAATTATGGATCCATCCTGATGTTTGCAGTCTTGAATTTCCTCTGTTATTCTCCCTATATGGCACTCTTTCATTTGATCTACCCCCATTATTATTTTCTCAGAATTTAAATCAACTGCATTCTCGTAACTTTTGTCTTGTTAACTAGTCACTTCTGCTACTAGAAAATTTTGATTTTTGTGTCAACATGACAGCTACCATTTTGTTTCTTTACAACCACTCTCTGTCTCCACAATTAGCAGTTCCAGACTTTTAGAATAAGCTTTTACTAGTTAGTTGTGGCATGTAATCATTAATTAGATCACAAAACTGTTTTTTAAGTACTGATAGATCATCTTGTCCTAGAAATTTATAATTCATATTTTCAGTTTATGCTGCATAATGCCATGAATTGATTCATTTATTTAAAATTTACAGAGATTTGTGGCCAAGCTGAACCTTAAACCTGGTGAAAAAGTTTTAGATGTTGGTTGTGGAATTGGTGGAAGTGCCTTTCATATGGCCGAGGTAAGCTATAGCTTTAATCAGAAAATGCTCCACATTTTGTTATGGTTTTGGTGAATCCTTAGCTTTCCTCTTGGGAGTGGGAAGTTTTTAAATTTCACTGAAAAAGGTCATTTTTAACCTCAAAGCTCCTATATACTATCAATATCCATGTGGGACATTGTATCAGTGAAATATTTCATCAGACACTCCAGTACAATCATTGCTTTCACTACTTCATTTACCATCTGCAAATTGTCCTGAATTATTATCCAAATCACTATCAGAGTTAACCTGAACAAAGAAAGATCCAGAATTTTTCAGGTATTCCCTGACAACCATTGCTTTCAATGCCTTCATCATTCTCGATGAATCCAGTCTCTATCTGATTCACTGTCAGAGAAATGAGACCCTTGACAAAGACATTTATCACAATATAACTTGTTAGCCATTCCAGAACAATCACTGCTGTTACTCTCTTCATCACCATCTATAAATTGTCTTGAAGCTATACATTATATATAAAATAGCTGCATTCTTTCAGTAATGTACCCATTTATCCTTTTTTTCCTTGACTTTGAATGCATAACATGCAGATTGAGTGCTGGAATTTGTTCAAACAAGTTTTTGTTGAAAATTTGCCAAGTTGGTGGTTGAATAATCAAATTCCACTTTTAAATTCACAAGTTATTGATTTTCATTCTTTCATAGATTTGCAAACAACTTTTCTTTTTTGCACTAAAAGTGGGCTATTACACATTCTGTGAAGGGGATCAAACTGTAATTACCATTTCTACCTTTCATCCACGCCTCTGAAGTTAATACTTTGCATAAATCTTCTAGCAAAATATGATAATCTTTTTTGGATTATTAGTATTATCTTCTGTATATCTGTCTGTACACTAACTGCACTATGAAAGTTTTGGTATCTGCTTACTTTCTGTGTCAGCTTTTAGTATCTGTTGTATCACTACATATGTAATATATGTTCCCTCCATATTAATGCCTTTGGAATACATGTGAATCCATCCATCTATAGGTAAAATAGATGGGCTGATTGGGTCCTGTATTATTGGACAACCAGTCTAGGAGAAGGATAACTATGATTCAAAACCAGGGAGTGAAGGTCCCTTAAGTGGTTTGATGTCCAATCAAAGGTCTTTCTGGTGGCTCTCATTGCCAAGCTGATTGCAGAAGGGGATTTTGATGACTGGGCATCCTTGGATCTCCATCTGATTTGCCCAGGCATGTGCCCAGGAGGTGGGGGTAGGGCATTCCATTGTCTGTAGAGACAGAAGACAGGTCATTCATTCATAATTCATTCAGAAGTATTGATGTATTTGTTTAATAAATCTCAACAGGTATATTACAGGTGATTTCGATCCTTTTGATTCCGATTTGGTTCTGCTATTACAAAAGTTTGGCCGTACCATTTCATTTTGAGATTACTTGTGTCCCTTATTTTTCATTGTTCATGTTTGACCCATCCGAGTTTCTTGATTTGCTGTACCTGCAAACGTAAGCGCTGAATGAAGAGGGGCTGAGGGATCCCAAAATCCAAAATTTAGCAGATATTCACTACCTATTTTGATGTTATTTTTTTACAGCTTTATGGTGCTGAAGTTTTTGGAATTGATCTCTCCACAAATATGATTTCAATCGCTTTCCAACGCTGTCAGGAAGTTAACCTTACTAAGGTAAAAAAAAAAACTTTTTTTATATACCTCAATTTCTGATATTCTGACCAATAACTGATAATCTATGCTTCTTTTATTTTTTGACAAAATTATAAGAGTGTTTTCAATTCCCACAATGGCAGACTAATTTGTGCGGTCAAAGATATTACTCTCAGTTTTGCTAAAGATTTTCTGCATATGAATACTTATATTAGAGGAAATGCAGAAGTTCATATTTGAGCGGAGATAGTTTGTGTTCACTTCACACTGTTGGCTATGGTGATGAACCGGAACATGTGTGGTCCCCTACATCTCAGCAGATATATTCACTTTTTCTCTCTCCCATGAATCCAATATGTCTGCATGTTTTTCCTTAGAATTATCCATTTATCAAATTACAGTGAAAGTTTGACGTTGACTTGGTTTTTCTGCCATAACAAGTTACAACAACAACAATCCCCATCAAAATTAGGGGATTACAAATTAGCACTTTCCCAAAAGTCTCTTTCCAACTGAGTTACATTGTCAAGTTTTGTATACCAAAATTTATTCCATACTAATAAATGAATACATATCTCAAATTAACATCCCTCTGCTATGATTTGAAATCATAACCAAATGATTGGAAGCTAGCTCTCTTACCAACTGAACTAAGCTGGCAAGTCCTATATATCAACAAAATCTATCCCACTGATACTCAAGGGCTCATTTCATTCTGATAAATAAATACATTTATACTGGGAAAATATATTTTTACAAAATTGTATTTATTATATGTAAGATACCAAAATTGCAGTAATCATCTGTTGTCAGAATAGAAAAAGGCCCCTGCATTAGCCAGGCTGGCTTTTTATTGTTTGTAGGTTTTTAAAAGATATTTGTTCATCCCTAACTCTGTCAAACAAATTGTCCACTGGCAGGAGCCACCTGGCTCTTCTAGAGCTGGCCATATAGCAAAGTAAATCTGGAAAATGGCTTGAAAATGACATAAGGGTTCCAACAGATGAGTGTGAACAATTGTTAGGTAACTTCTGTCATCTGTATGCAAGGACCATGCTAATTTAATGATAAATACATCCTCTATTTATTACTTCCTTATTTACACATGCTGTAATAAAAGTGTGTAAATGGACACTTGGTAGACTGTGCAGTTAAACATCTGATTCAAAAATGACTTTACTCAACTGAATGGCGAAATCCTCTTCATCTAGAAATCAACATTCGATGGGTGAGGAAAGTTTTGGGGAATTTTCAAGTCAAGTGTGACCTTTTCTCAAAGTCAAGTGCGACCTTTTCTCAAAGTCAAGTGCGACCTTTTCTCAAAGTCGAGTGCGACTTTTTCTCAAAGTCGGGTGCGACCTTTTCTCAAAGTCGAGTGCGACTTTTTCTCAAAGTCGAGTGCGACCTTTTCTCAAAGTCGAGTGCGACCTTTTCTCAAAGTCGAGTGCGACCTTTTCTCAAAGTCGAGTGCGACCTTTTCTCAAAGTCGAGTGCGACCTTTTCTCAAAGTCGAGTGCGACCTTTTCTCAAAGTCGAGTGCGACCTTTTCTCAAAGTCGAGTGCGACCTTTTCTCAAAGTCGGGTGCGACCTTTTCTCAAAGTCAAATGTGATCAGTTCTGTCACTTTTCTTAACATTTTCTGAAGCTCTAATGGTTTTTATTATGCCTTTTTCATTTTAATTTTTCAGAATGTGACCTTTGAATTAGCTGATGCAACAAAACGACATATTGAGCCTGCCTCCTATGATGTCGTATACAGTCGAGATACTATCATTCATATTGCTGACAAGTTGGCATTGTTCAAAAATTTCTATGTATGTAATTTTATTTTTACAATTTTCTCAATTCATTTTTCATTCAACTATTTCAAAACTAATCAATTAAGGTGCTTGATGTCCAAATTTTTTAAAAGGTATAAAAAGCCCCCCAAAAGTGTTTATTTCTATTTAATGGTTAAAGAAAACTATTCTTTTATTAAATCATTAATCTTCCATATTTTCAAGAATCAAAATCATGACAGGAGACATTTGTCCCACTCAACAGTTATCCTGGAGACAGATGAAGAACATCTAATTAGTTGATCACTCCACCTACGTATCTCTCCTGTTCAGTCATGTAGTGTGAACTAATTTCTCCGTGGGTTTCATTCTATGATAATATCATTGTCTGTCATTGTAAAACCTTGGAAAATCTCATTTTTCATGATACATATGTCCCATTAGACTTCTGAAAGAGATCTATGGGACATATATTCCAACAGTCATAGGAAACACGAAGTATATATATCCTAGGAGTTCCGATAGAGTTTTAGAAATAAGATCGAACATTCTGTGCGCTACAAAAATACAATCATAGATGAAAGAAACTATAACAGTAAATATTTAAATTTTGCTTCATTTCAACAAATGCCTATGATTAGTTCTACTCAAGGTGCTCAAATTATCATCTCATAAGCCATTGAGAGTGATCTCAGTCTTCACTAACTGGTCTTGTAATTCAGCATTGTACCCACGTTTTCCTAGTGAAATTACTACCTGAATATTGTGTGTTAGTCTTGTAGAATATATTTATTATTTAATCCATTCAACACATTGTTTTTTTTTAATGGTATTGTAACTCTTATTGTGCTTTATAGGTATTTATTAAACTTAGATTAGTCTGTCACAACGCTAAATGTGTGGGGCACTCAGTGGTGATCGAACTCACTAAAATGATAATGACCTTCAAGACTAGATTTCTACAACAGTGCTTAACAGTAAGACAAAATCTTCACAAGATCTCTAAAGGTTTCACTGGCTCTGGTGCCAAGGTGTTTACAGCAGGTCTTTAACTGTTGCCCGTTGCATGGCAGAAGTTCTACTGAGAGAACTTGGCAGTTTTGGCTTGCCATAGCAAAGTAGAGATGGAAGAATTTAATTCTGGGTTTAATTCAGTGATAGAGCATGTGATTATAAGTTACCCACCTTCAGATTCTATCTTTTTACGTGTAGCAATATCTCTCTTTACCATAAATTTATATCAGAGAAATGATATTACATGATCTCAAATGGAATTTTTTTCTCTCGTGTCTAAGGGAGGTAAACACGTATGGTTGGTCCTGATTCTACTGCTTCTATTTATTCTCTTGTAGAAATGGTTGAAACCTGGTGGCCGACTTATGATCAGTGATTACTGCTGTAGTGCTGGTAGTCATAGCGATGCGTTCAAAGCTTACATGAAACAGCGAGGTTATATTCTCTTCCCAGTGGAAAAATATGGCAACGTAAGTGGATTTACTTCCCCAAAAAACCCTTCCTGCTTTTTTCTCTTATATATATATATTTCTGATTTATTTACATAGTATCTTAATGTGAAATAGTTTAAGTTAGCATCAAGGAATGAACTATTTGATATCTAGTGGCTGGAGTTGTGAAAACCAAAATGAATCTTAGGAACTTAAATCTTGAAGCAATTCATGTATTTTCCGAATACATAGGAAAAGAAATATTAGAATTTTAAATAGAGACTAATTCATTTATGAATTTGTGTAAATTGTTTTGCAAAATGTCTTCATTCATCTATACCGTGGAACTCAAATGAATTGCCCAATCCAGGCCAGAAAACCATATCTAATCATCAATGAGATGATAAAAATGTCAAACAATGGATTTTGATGTTCCTGCAGACTAAAATTATTGATCTAAATTTAGATATGAAATATCTAAATTTGTAGCACTAAAAGAAGTAACCAAAATAATTTGTAGCCAGAGTTCCGTATGACGGACGGGAAATTATTTTACATGAGTATTATAGTAGGTTGCTTCATTCATTATAATGTCCAGGCCCTTCCACACCTTTGGAATTGGCTCTGCCTTAGAATAAAAAGAGATAAAACTTTTGTCACTATAAAACATGATTAAAAAATATACTCTAGCTTTGTTTGGTATTTGCTCTTGACCATGAGAATTTCTGCAGATTCTATCCAATCATATGATATTTTCTTTCTTTTTACCTTGTGCTTTTATTTGCTGCTGAGTAATGTTACGGCTATCAGAATGACCTTGCTATCTTTTTTAAAGTACTAATCTTTTGTAACAAAAATGCATAATACATTAGAGCATGCAAAGAAGAATTTCATACTAATTGCTATTTTGATCTTTTTTCTCACATTTTGGACTTGGAGTTATTTGCTGCAATAATTCCTGTGGGAATTCATTAATGTTTTGTTTTTATTATCACTGTGATTATGATTTTTATTCTCTTTCTAGTTTATCGAAGAGGCTGGTTTTAAGAACGTCCAAGCCATTGATATGACTGAGCAGTTTATTGAAATTCTTCACAATGAAAAGAATAAAGTACACAACATAAAAAAAGAATTTATTCAGGTGAGTTACATTGAAATTGAGTTTTGAAATTCTCAATGAAGCTTCATAATTTTGCACCTTCAGGACTTTACTGAGAATAGAAATTTCAGATCTTGGACAACCGATATACTTCAGTACCCCCCTACACACACACCCATTAATTTCTTTACAATACATTACAGTGCCTAAGCCTCTACATTGGTTTCTTTGTCCATTTGGCTTCTGTTGTATTGATATAACCATTTACTGAGCTTAGCAAAGTCTTGTACAAGGAAGACCACACTTCTAATTGGAGAAGGCTTATCCAACTTGAAAATTAACAATCAAAATCTTGGTTTTTCATCATCATCATCATCAGCAGCAGCCTATTAGCGTCCATTGTTGGATATAGACCTTCCCCAAGATTCGCCAGACCTCTCTATCATGGGTATCACAGAGCCAGTACTTTCTGACTTCGTTAATTCTTAGCCCCAATAAATAATGTGCAACTGTCTCAGTCATAAAGCTGGCTCTTGGTTTTACTGATATTTACTGTCTAGTTTAAACCAAATGAGAAGACTGTATTGTGCCACTCTTCCAAATGTGGAGGGCTCATTTGCCTTGAAAATTAGCATTCTGAATGTTGGCTTTTTAAACTTTTGTATTGATATGGACTGGCAATACTCATGAATATTCTATGCTAATGAGACAGAGACTAAACAATACATTTATAAGGTTAGTGCAAAAATAATTGTGGTTTTTCACCATTAACTTTAAAGCGGTATATCTCAGATCCCCTCCCTGCTGGAAGTGGTAAAAATGTTTGAAAAAGTGGAAGTCAATCAAGAAGAGTTTCATTGCCTAGTTTGTTCAATTTTTTGCAAGGTCATTCACTGATGTTAAGCTTTTTTGCTTCTCCAATTTGGCATGAATGGTCAACATTTAGTTCCTCTGCAACCTCTTGAGCTGTTTTGCTTGGGTTTACCTCAATCACCGCCTTCTATTGGATCTAGTTAATCACTGAAGAATGTCTGAGTTTTCAAGGCTTTCGTCTTTGTTTCAAAATCTTTGAAACTAATGTTGAGCTCTATGTTCATTGACTGTCCTCTGGTCAAATACTTGGTTGATATTGCAAGCAGTTGCCACTGATTTAAATCCCATTTTGAACTCTTACAACAAAATTGCTTGAATTTGCTTTTTTCCCATCCTTGATTTGACAGCCTCAAATAAACCAGAATAAATAGCAAAAAAACGCTCAGCTTAAATAGAGCTGAATTCAAACTTAGAAATGGTATATTCTATGAAGATAATTGAATAATACTTTATTCTGAAATAAGCATCAAAGTTTAAGATAACAAAAACCGCTATTATTCTTGCACGTTCCTAACATTTTGATTGAAATAAGTTGTATTATTTTGTAGTTTACTACTTCATCATCATCATCATCATCATCAGTCTTTTAACGTCTGTCGTTGGACATAGACCTTCCCCAGGATTTGCCACACTTCTCTATCATGGGTGTCACTGAGCCAGTACTTCCTGAACTTGTCTAGCTCGTCTCTCCATCTAACATTTTGCTGGCCTCAGTTGTGCATGTGGTCTCGGGGAATCCATGTTCATCGATTGTCTGCCATTCTTGGAACATGGCCAGCCCACCGCCATTTGAGATTTTTTATGGATTCTATGATGTCTCTAACTCTTGTCTTTTCTTGGATGTACTGTGCTGTTTTGTGGTCTCTCCATATGAGGCCCAGTTCCATTGAAAAAGAGAGAGAGTGAGACTTATCTCTTTCTTCACACTTAGGGTAGGTTGTAGAATACATTGTTCAAAAATATTTTGATAGCAACACAAGTAACACAAAGAATGAGTTCAATTATCTGAACAACTGTTTGAATGATAATGACTCTTCACAAAATCATAGACACTATTCTTTACAGTTCAAAATAGTTTTTCAGTTACGAATTTATACACACAATAAGAACAAAGTTATCTGATAAATTTCAAAAAGTTAGTTTTAACATTCTTATACACCTCTGAGATTGATAAAATTTGGACCAAAGATTTCTTATTTTCATACATAACATTTCAATGTTAGATATTGTTCTAATACTTTGATTTTTGTACATTTTGGTCCAAATTCTGTCAGTTTTGAATCTGTGTAAGGATGTTAAGATAAACTTTTTGAAGTGGTTCAGATACTTTTTGCACTTATTCTTCCTTTAAATGAGAAAATTTTTTTTTTTTTTATATTTTCATTTGAATTATTTGTTAGTGAATTGGTCAGTTTTTTAAAAATCTGTTTCTTTCTTTCTACAGGAATTCAGTGTTGATGATTACAATGCCATTATTTCTGGATGGGAAGAAAAAGTTCAACGTTGCAAATTAGGAGACCAGAGATGGGGTTTCTTCATGGCTGAGAAAGTAGCTTCTAGCTAACTGCTGACGCTATGCATTTCAGTTTGTCAGTCGATTTGCCATTCACCCTGCTACACTTCGAACAAGGATTCCTACTCACACTTTGAAAACTAATAAAGTCTTTTGAATATATATATATATATATATATATATATATATATATATATATATATATAATTTTTCTGCTATATTGGTATCATAAATTACACTGTTGGTATTTTAATTGCAAAGTTGGTACTTTAACAGTTCAGCTAAATCTTAGGTTTTTTTTATTATTCAGCTTCTGAAGTTATATTTTTCTGTTCTATCTCGAGGAAAAAAAACAACTTCCGTCCTTGAAGCATTGATGAGATAATGACTGAAATTTTAAACTTTACACTTGATTGCAAAAAGCCACAATGGACCAAGATTTTCTGGTTAAATCCTTGCAAGCCTATACTCAGGTTCTGAAAGTGCCTATTGGTGTGGTTGACCTGCTTATGTGTGGTTTGGGTGTGGTCAGTCCTGTCAATTAACATTCTTTGGCCTTTATAATCTTGCACCCAAATTACCAGCTCCTGGCTTTCCCGGTGGAAGATTTTTAATATGATTATCAATTCCTTTTTTTTCCTTTTGGTATGATCTGGTTTGAGTTCATATAAGTTTTTATGCACAGGTTGCTCATTGTGTGCTGGGCACATTGGGAAAAGATTCAATAAGGTTCACATAGCTATTCACAGCAACAGTGTATAGAATAAAAACATGCTGTAAAATCAAACTGTGTCTGTTGTTTATTACAAAGAACTTACAGGTTCTGAGTCACCATTTGAATATTGCTGACTCAGCTTCATTGGCAAAAGTGTATGGAGGGGTTGAGATACACAAGGCTTGATCCAACATTAACAGAAGAATTTATTTATATATTTATAATAGATATTGACATGAAATTAAAAGAAGCAAAAGTGGGCTATGAGTCTGGTCTGTTATCTTGCTTATTGTATGAAAGAAAATTTGTAACCATCTTTACTTAGATATAATTGGTGGGCAATAAACAAGCATACTTTCACGTTGATCAAGCAGTGTGTAACTATGAATGTTCGAAGTTCAAATATGTATGTAATATCATTGCAGGAATAACAGTAAACCAACATTCAAAAAGATTACTGTAAAATAAAGTTCACTCTAGGATTAAAACAAGAATTGTTTCTCATTTCCTCTGTTCATTTTTTTTTAAAAAAGAAAAAAGATTGGTGTGTGTTGTCTGAATTTGCTTGGCCATAAGATTTTTGTGCTGGAGAGATGCTGAGTGAATAGACTGAAGTTCTTCACAAGAAACTCACAAAGGTGAGCATTTTGCAATGTATTGATTTTCTTCAATTTCTGCTGGTGGTACCAAAAAGAAGCTGAGTGAGTTATGACATTTTTAGTTCTTGTAGTAATTCATAGCAGTGATTCGTCAAGTATTGGTGAATGATTTGGCCTGGTGTGTCTCATCCAGAGATGACAATTGAACATTAACATTTTTGGCAGAGGAAAACCAATATGTATACATCAGTTTGGGGATGGCCTCAAATAAGCACTTTCAATTGCTGTCCTTTGATTGGCTAAACATCTCTTTGAATAAATGATTGAGGAGATAAATGCAAGTATTTGAATTTGACCTATTGTCATCAACTGTTTGCATTGTTTTTAAAATAGGATAAAATTATCCGCGACAAGCTGATCCAAAATATTACAGCTTAGAAATTGATAATTGCTATTTGTTGGACTAAACCAACTTTGACGCAAGGGTAGATTCCAATAAGGAATGAACTCATTGACAGTGGTGTTTAGCAATAATGCGCAAACTATTAATCTAAGAGGTTTTTAATTTATATTTGTCAGATTAAGGTATCTTTGACAAATTTTTAAATTGCATGTAAATGAAGTGCTTACAAACATTCAATTTGAATACAGTTATCTCCCCTTTATAAGGGAGATAACAAAGCTTATTTCGAAATTGAAAATACATGAGTTTTGGTTTCATGTTTTTCATTTTTAGTTCTCAACATGTATATTTTAGAATTACTCTCACAAAAATGTATAACTTTGGTCAGCGTAAAAAAGTTTTCTTTTTAATCCAATCGACGTTCCAAGTCATAGTTAAGTCTAACATGATTGCTATTTTGATGAATACAATACTCTAAACAAACTCAAAATCCAGTTTATAGCATTAGCCATATAGATGAGAAATTTTAAACTTTTTCCTTTAGGGGTCTCAGATAATCTGATTGTATAATGAAATATGACATTTTGTATTAATAATTTGGTACTTACTTAGCCAACAATAATGTTCTATGATAAAAGATTAGAAACAGATTTTTGCTTGCTATTTGCTGTATAGAAAATGATGCTATCATTTTTATTATTTAAGAACAAGCTAATATAAGCAGCCAAGAATATACATTTGCAAATGAGAATATAGAGTTTATTTCTCAGATAAACAAAAAGAAAATAAGTGACTTTTTAACTGCAAAATCATTTTCGATCCTTGTGACTATTTTCTTTTTTTGCAACTGAAATTTTTACTGCAAAGGGAAAAAAACCTGACCTAGTACACTTATCATTTTATGCAATTATGGACAAATCATTGAAGTCGATGTATTTATTCAACCATAATTGGGATGACATGTATGAATGCAAATTGATGGCCATATCTGTGTCACTGGGAAACATTCAACTAAGAGTAAAACAAATAAAATTGACACGGGTCATCATAGACATGGGATAACATCAACATTTCCACTTACATCTTTCAATAACTTTCCCCCTCATGACTAAATTTTGATAGTTGTTATGTCATATCTTCTTTAGGTGAATATAGAATCTGGTGACAAATCATACATATATTTATTAATATGAATATTAAATTGTGCCATATTACATAGAAACTCATTTGAAATGATCTCCCATCATTACACCGTTAATGCATGACTCAATCCAGATAACATAAATAGAATAAAAAATTAAAGAAAATAGAGCTGCTACAGGATTTCAACTTGTCACTGAGAGGATAGCTGCTCCAACGTAACAATGCTCTTACCATTGAGCTATACAGTCAGAGGTGATGCACAAGCCAAATCAATGTTTTCAATCCAAATTTTCATCTCGTTGTGTCAGTTATGTATCAAGAAATGATGATCTTACAAAATGAATTATAAATTGCAAAAGAGCATTGCTAGGTTGAAGCGGCTACCCTATCAGTGGCAGGTTCGAATCATGCAGCAGCCCCATTTTCGTCAATTGTTTATTCTATCTATATAGTCCAAGTTGAGTGAGACATTCATCATGTAATGACTGGAGATCATTTCAAATAAGTTTCTATATAATATAGCACTATTTATAATTCATTCCATAGGATCACATATATCCATTTCTTGATACATATATACTTATATTGATGTGATATGTCTTCATGCACTAATCATTATACATTGAATATCGCATTAGATTAAAGAAGGCTTGAGAATATAATCTGTGAAACATTGAATGAATTGAAAGTTCTATGAACATATTTTGCTGTTGATTTTCTATGATAACCTGGATAGCATTTGTTATCAATGTCCATAGATTATTCAAAGAGCAAGATTTTGTCGAATATAGGGGAGACTGGGGATGGTTGCAACAAGTTTTATTCCTCCAATCAGAATCATACTAAAGTGACAACACTTGTACTGCACAGTGGAACCCTGCTACCCAAAGAGAAAACACTCATTCAATATCTTCTGCGGCATCTAGTGGAAAAAAAAACATGTTTAGGAGGTATGAAAGAATTTTTTTTCATGAGTCATACTTTTGTCATTCTATCTTCACTGCTTGCTTGAATTGATCAAAACTTAGCTTGAATGATTGTTTTGTTGACTCTTGAATGACATTGAATAGTTTGTATCAAAGTCAGTGCGATGTCCTGTCACGGCTGATAGGGTTAGGGACTGTTGGAACAAGTTGATAAACATCAGTTTTCATTTCAAGTTCATTAACTGTGTCATTTTGAGATGTCTGTATTTTTAAAAACCAGTCTTTTAAAGAGTCCCTCTTGAAACCCAAGGTCGCACTTCACATTCACTAGAGTGTGACAAAAATAAGTTTTAAAACTGTTGCAGTTTTGTACAATAAATACATGTTTGAAAAAAGTTTGTTTCATTCCAAATTATTCTATTCCTCCTGTCTAAAACTGAAATATGGAGAGATCAAATAGGATCTATAACATCTGTGAATCTACTAAGCATAGACCCATGCATAAACAAACAAAACTCAATAACTTTTATCTGATAGATAAATAGATAGATAATACTATGATATTATTGTGTATAAATGAATAATAGTATAATATTATTATTAAACAATGCATATTTTCTGAATACTTTACCTATTGAGACAAAAAGCAAAAGTTAACTGATGATCTTTAACATGTTGCAACCATCCATTGTGAATGATATGTCATATCTAACAATTTTTGAGTAACTGAGCAAAATGCAAACAGTGTTGCAACCGTCCCCTTCCACTCAGATAAATATTGTGAACTATATGTCACATGTACTAATCTTTCAAATGGTATTAATAATTAGCAAAGGGATCCAAGTTTAATTTTTTAATAATTGGTTGGTCTCATCAAAATAGTCTCTGAGTAACTGAGAGAAATTCAAAAAGTATTGCAACTGTTCCTCATAACATTAATCTAATGAGCCCTAATCTGGGGATTGCGGCTGCCAGAAGATCAATTGATCTCTTTTGATCCATTTGATAGGGATATTTTCATTTAGCAGCCAAGTCTGAATCAACCCTTTGGGGTCCGATGGCATTTGTTTTGCATCAAGGTCTACAAAGTAAGGTATTTGGCCTCAACAGTTAAGCATGGTGGTTGATACATGGTCTGGGGTTGCTTGAGCTCTAATGGCTCTGGTGAGCTACATTTTATCAAAGAAATCATGAATGCTGAAGATAATGTCAAAACATTGAAAGAAAACATGTTGTCTCTACTTTGGAAGAAGAGCGATGTTCAAGCATGACATTGATCCAAAACATTCCTCTAGACAACTGAATGTTTGAAGAAGCAGAAGGCAAAAGTGTTCAGTGGATATAGCATGTCACCAGATCTAAATCCTATTGAGCACTTATGGAATGTACTTAAACAGAAAGTAGAAATATTATAACCATTCAACAAGACAGAATTGAAAGGCTGTATAGTCAGAGTGGAAAACACTCCACTGACTGTTGGTGTAAATCTAGTTTGATCAATGTCATCAAGACTCCAAGCAGTAGTTGGAAATTAAGGTGGCCACATCAAATATTGATTCTGAAAAACTTCTCCTACATGGGATGTACTTATTTTTGGACTGGTAAGTATGTTTTTTGTTACAGGGTTTCTATGCTGTAGAGTTTGGTAATAAATAATTAGTAATAATATCTGTTTTGATTGTAGAATGCTCCACTAGAAATTATAAAATCCTCGTATGTTTGGTTTAGAAGAAAATTAACTTTCTATAAAAAAAAATTAGTTGGGGTGAACTTATTTGTGGATGATACTGTATGTATGTATCCCAATGGAGCTGGAGAAATGTAAATTTTTACTCATTAAGTATACAGAAATAGTTTTCTTTTGTCTTTTAACCAAACCCCTAGGATTTTAGTGGAGATTCAATTTGAAATTCAAGTATATGTAAAATTTATCCCTTTGTTTGTATCGGGCAGTGTCCACACTTGTTTTATTTTTACAAATTCATACTATTTAGTGATCACTGCCCAACAAAATGCAACAGAAGTAAGATTCATTGATCACCCCTTTTAGTGGACCACAAAATGTACTTTTTAGGCCGAATTGTTTGGTTGATGATAAAAGAATAGAAACTATTATGGACAGTCTCCATGGGTCTCTTGACAAAAAAGGGCCCCAAAAGTTCAGGATAGTTTCCTTTTCCAAGATGGCTGCCACCTGGATCTTTGAATGGTACTTTTTTGCACATAAATTGATCGGGTTTTCCTGCTATCTGGATCATAAATTCAACATTTTTTTCAATAGAAATTGATTGGATTTCTGTGTCATTTTATAAGTTCTGGATCACGTTGAAGCCAAGTTTTGCCATCCAGAGGAAGATATACAGATCATTTAATCACTATATGGGGGGAAAACAATGATGATATGAAGACTGGTAACGCAGAACCAATAAAGATAGTGTGAGGAGATTGAAAAGCCAAAAAAAAAAAGACCACCGGGAATGAAAAGCTATTGGAAAAGTAAAATGCAGACTAATAAAAAGAGAAACGAAAAAGAACAAGTAGAATGAAAAAGTTTCCAAGTACCCCTGCAAGAGATGTAAATGGATCTTGCTGGGGCTTACATTCCTTGCGAGGGTACCTGGAATTTATATGCTTCTAGCAGGGGAAACTACAGAGACGTCTTTGGTGAATGTGATGGCAGTATATTCTCCATGGCTGACCTGTCCATGGAGAGCATCCGATTCCGGCTTTTTCTTGGGCAATGTTACTTTGGTTTGAAGAATATTCAACATTTGAGATTTAGTACACGTGCAGAGTTTTCCTCAATCATTGAGATAGACGGAACTGATTGGTCTTCATACATGGAGAACTCTTGTAAGCCTCATGGCCTGTTCTCGCAAGAAATCATCATCATCAT
Source organism: Thysanoteuthis rhombus (assembly GCA_963457665.1). Classification (NCBI taxonomy): domain Eukaryota; kingdom Metazoa; phylum Mollusca; class Cephalopoda; order Oegopsida; family Thysanoteuthidae; genus Thysanoteuthis; species Thysanoteuthis major. The sequence goes on along the minus strand of OY735207.1, from coordinate 22,595,194 downwards.
CATCATCATCATCATCATCAGTCTGTGCTGTTTTGTGATCTCTCCGTGCGAGGTTGAGCATGATTCTTTCTTGTGCACGTTACATGCTTCTCAGTTTGCGGATCTTGGAGTTCTGCTGCTTGCTGGTTTGTGCCTGAAGTTATCATATAATTTCGGTAGGCTTATAGAAAGATCACTGACAGTCGCCGATCTGTCATGAAAGACTTGAACTTCTCCTTTCCTCGTTGGTGATGTACTGCTATCAACTTAGCAGCAGTGGCATCAGTAATGTCCTTTGTGTCCAACACAAGCAGGTCATCTGATTCTTCCGCGAAAGGGTTTCCAATTTCCCACATCACCAATGTGAATCATTTTACTTTCTCGAAAAATGCCTTTTGAACAGTTTTTATTAGTTCATGGTGACGATTACTTCTGCAAATCTTTGGCTCCTGACACAGCTTTATAATTTTAAACAAAGAAGTTCACCTCTGAACCTGCTACCATTCTTCTTCTCAGTGCTGATGAGTCCTCTTTCAGTTCGACTGCTCATCTATCACCTTTGATGACAGCATTGATTCTTTCTTGTCCTCGATCAATTGCGATTGCACAGAGGTTCCAGTCTGGCTTGTGAATCAACAAACTTACCCTTGTGAAACTCTCTTGCTTTCTTTGGATGCTACTCTTCATGTCCCGATGGCGGATTGGGAGTCATCGAGCATAGTTAATGTTTTTGTTAGCAAAAAAAGTATAGTATAAGTTCAAACAGTGACTCACGGTACAGTCTGAAGTTAGCTTCTCAGAATGATCGGATCAAAATGAGAATGGTCAGCTCCATGCTATGAACGAGAAACCAGAACTTGAATTGTCGTCTCTTCTGATCTGTGCTCCAACTTTCGAAACTGATGTTAGTGTAGTCAGTTTTTTTTCCTTATGAGCGTTAGATGAATCCTTCATGAGCCCGTACACACAGCATGCTGTTATCTGATGTAAACCGTGTGATCTGGTTACACTTGATGCTGAAAGAAACGAATCTGTTGGAACACGTGAGGCTACACCTGCTTCCGCAAGAGCACTAGTCCATTCGTTGTCTTTGAGTAGAATTCTGATAGATTGCAATGCTTCAATTCCAATTAGGCATACAGACATGATTACGAACATGCCCTTTCCATAATTCTCTGGCCGGTGCCAAAGGACCTGCTTAGCAAGGACATATAGTGGATGGCCGCTGGAATGACTGGTGTTTGTCCTGGATTCAGGAATGCAACTTTACCCTTAGACCAGGACAAAAAATACGAAAATCTCGTTTAATCGAACCCTAATCATTGATTCGTTGAAAGGGTGTCATGTGACTAAGACTGATTATCCATTTCATCTCTAGTTCGAATAAGTCTTTTTCTCAACGTATTCTTTGAGATTATTCAAGACCCCAAAGAGATATATCACCTTACGACTCTTTTAGTAGGTCATGCCAGACCCTTTGGGCAGTAAAGTCACTCAGAGCGGTGATGTTATCTAGGCGATATATCATGTAAACATCACTTCCCATACACAGGCACAAATATATGTAAACATACATATACATACACCCATTTGCACATACATGAGTGCTTAAAAACCTGTCATGTTGGTCTGCTTGCAATTTTAACAGAGGTATGTGATAGCAAGCCACCTTCAATTTCACAACACCATATCAATTTCTATAAGAGAGAGTATCATTAAAAGATCCAGGTTGCAGTCATTTTTAAGACATGTACTGTAAATGCTCCTCATATGGACTCAGTTGCACGCATTTCCGTAATCGCCCCAGGTAGAACCTTTTACATTCTTGTGGGTGTATCTAGAATTATTTTTGTTCTGCCTTTCTTTTTTTATCTATCTCTCCGTTAGTCTTTACTTTACAAATTTAGTGTTTTTTACTTTTAGAATAGCTTTTCATTCTCTGTGGTCTGCGATTGGTTTTGCAATCTCGCCATCCTCATACTATTTTTGATTGCCTTTGTTTCGAAAATTATTTATTTGCCGCTGACTTAAGGTCATTGAAAATATAATGTTACTAATCTCTATGTTATAATTCCCTTCCCCCCATATAGTGATTGAATGATCACTATACGTTTTTCGATTTCTATTGAAAACAGTATTGAATTTACGATCCAGATGGCAACATGTTGAAATTACAGGCTGATTTTTCATTCACCATTTCGGCATGGTCTAAAACATAAAAAAAACAACGTCAAAATCCTGTTTATCTGATAACCTAATCAATTTACATGAGAGAAGGCATAGTAGTATTATCAACAGAAAAATTAGGTCACTTATCTACTCAACTATTTCTCCATTTTTTTTATTTGATCACCCCTGACACAGCATGTTGCCAAAAGACACAGGTTGCATGAGGGTTTCTACTGAGTATCTCTTTTAAAATTATTCTGTTGGATACAACGTTAAATGGGGGAAGTGTCAGTTGAAAAATAACGTTGCGACTATCTTCCAAGGAAAACGTGTACGTGGGGCTGCCTACCTGTCTATTTTGAAAATCAACATTTGAGATCCAGGACTCTACTCAGGTTCGAAAACTACTTCAGATACCTGAGCTATCAAGTAGGTCTCGTGGAATTACACTATAGGTATTTACAAGGCTCAGCATAGCATGAACTGGATCAAAGCATAGTAGGTAGAAAGATAATGCTGGTCCAGTCTTTTAAGTGGTAGAGGCCATGTCTGCCTGTTCGGGAAGTCATAATCCAAAAGACCTGGCTTTCGTCTGGGCTCGGATATTTACCACAACTACTAAAGTCAGTTACAACAGGCCATCTCTTTATGATTGTCTATCTTAGCCAAATGATACATTCACCACATAATAACAGGTGATCATTTCAAATAGAGTTTCGAAGTAATATAACGTCGGATTATATATCCATTTCTTAATAATGTACGTGAAGTGTCCAAAAAGAGGTTATCTTTAAAAAGGTGTACGTTTTGATTGGAAACCCCAAATAAGACTCCTGATAGAACATCAACAACATTATGTATCTCTGCTCGACTCACTCTGATAAAGTGTCTCCATCCGAAGAATTCTATGTTGTAATTATAGAAAGCCTTTTTTTAGACAAACATTTGGCCCTTTTTTTTTTACAAAAACAAGAGAAAGCTTAAGAATGAAATTTAGAAAAAAATTTTCAAAATGGGGTCTCAAAATTATTGAAAGGTGCGTGAATATAATAATTCATCAATTTTTGTATCTCCTTTCGGCAAATCCTCTCTGTTCAGCAAATCGCCACAAAATGTCGATGAAAAGTCCGAAAGTATATCTGAAATTACTAAAATAGAAAAATATCTTTAAAAAGGTGTAATCTTAAATCAAAAATCTTTCATAAGACTCCCATTGGTACATTCAGTATTTCCGTTCGGTCCCATCTAGCGAATCCTCTCAATTCGCTGAATGTTGATTTTTTTTCTTATTAACATTAGACCAATAAGACTTACCAATGAGTTACTAAAATAAAATAAGTGTTTTAAATCCAGATTCTCATTCCGTTCAGTCTCGATCTATATCTGCTCTATTTGTTTCTTTCAACGCGACAATTATGTTATTAAGGAATGGATATATGATCTGACAGAATCAGTATAAATTGCGTTATATTATATTGAAATTCTTATTTGAGAGCCTATGTAAAGTTACAAAAGAATATATCTTCAGATATATGTAATTTTAATCTCAAACGCCAAATAAGACTCCCATCGGTATGCAGGGGAGACTGGGGACGGTTGCAACACTTTTTGCATTTTGCCCAGTTACTCAAACACTGTTAGGTATTACATATCATTCGCAATAATAATTTTAATTGAAGAAGTCATATGTTGCAACTGACCCCACCCCATCCCGGGGACAGTTGCAACACTAATCAGGAATGGTTAAAACATGTTAAAAAAATCGTCAGATTTCCCTCACTAACTTTTGCTCTTTGTCTCCATGATCATAGTATTCAGAAAATATGTATTGTTCTATAAACACGATATCATAATATTATCCCTATCCTGTCAGTCAGGATAGAACACAATGTGGCAGATAGACACACTGACTTTGACACATGCTAACCATGTCATTTAGAAGTCAAATAAACAGAAATTCAAACTAAGTACATTTCGATTAATTCATGCATATGGTCAAGATAGTATGAAAAAATACGACTCATGAAATAAATTAATTTCATGCCTCCCAAACACATTTTTCCCAATAAATGCAGCTGCAGACGTTGAATGTTTCTTCTGTTCTCTTGATAGGGAAGGGTCTAATTGTGTATGTTCAGTGTGAGTGTCATCACTCTAGCAGGTTTCTGACTTGTTGCAATCATTCTCAGTCTCCCCTGCGAATCACCGCTCGGCAAATTGCTGGATAATGTTGATAAAACTTATGGAAGCCGATATAAAGCTATCGAGATAGAAGAAGAAACCTTTTTTTTTTCGAAAAAAAAGATGCAATTCTAATCAGAAATAAAATAAGATTCCGGTCGGCACATTATGCATCTCCGTCTGGCTACGTCCTGCAAATCCTCCCCGTCTGGAGATTAGTATTCACTGGGTTCTCTACGACTACACAGACCTGTACCAGAATAGCTTAGATTAATCTCAGCAAATATCTTACTTCACTTACAAAGTTTTCTGGTTTCGAAGTCTTATCCCGTAGACTATCTCGCAATTCCAACCGTCAGAATGTACTGTTTTGTTCGAGTCTCATCCAAAGCTGTTTTTGAATTCTTGCAATCTAACTTGAAGATCGAAGAAATTCTCCGGCAAATGATACAGAGATCTGTTGAAAACGAAAATTGAATGTCGATCACTAGTAAATATAGAGGAATAAAATATTACAGACGTTTGAAAAAAAACACCCTGTGTCGATTAAAACATCTGAAAATTCTAACCTATCAATGTTATCGTAATAATCTTTGCGATATTAATTAGAAGAAAGATTGTAAACAATAGTTATCTAGAGATTCGTTTCGAAGAAATTCTCTGGCAAATGATACAGTGATCTGTTGAAAACGAAAATTGAATGTCAATCACTTGTAAATATAGAGAAATAAAACATGTAAGCTATTCAATAGTATCTATTACAGACGTTTGAGAAAAAGCACAGTGTTGATTAAAACATCCGAAAATTCTAACCTATCAATGTTATCGTAATAATCTTTGTGATATTGGTAAGAAGAAAGATTGTAAACAATAGTTATCTAGAGATTAGTTTCCGCATGAAAATATAGTTTTCTTCTTTCTTTAATCTGCGTTTTCAACTTTGCTGCGTATGCTCCTTGGTGTTTTACTGGAAACCAACCTTCTCAATTGCATGGTCAGAGTAGAACTAATACGGATGATCCTCACAAGTGTGCGAATCCTGGAGGAGTTCTATGTCGTGGTACATAGAATTCCTCCAGGATTCGCTGCACTTCTCTGCCATGGGCGTTGCGAAGCCAATACTTTCTGAATTTGTCTAACTTGTCTCTCCATCTGATATTCTGCCGGCCTCTGTTGTGCATGCAATCTTTGGGGACCCATATCATGTCACGATGTCCATTGGTTGTCTGCCATTTTTGCAACATGACCAGCCTATTGCCATTTGAGTTTTTTAATGGATATATTGTGCTGTCTTGTGGTCTCTCCATGTGAGTTTGAGAATTATCCTTTCATATGCACGTTGCATAGTTCTCAATTGGCAGGTCTGTCACTGTTTCATGAACACGAATCAAAATAACCTCAGCGTCCTAGCTTTACAAAGGATTTTCTGGTCCTTCAAAATTGTATTATTTTTGTCATTTTTCACTCACTAATTTTTTAATATTTTTCTTCCTTCAGGAATGACAGTAGTCCCAGATATTCCGAAAGCCTGGCAAAAACTATGCGTTTCTAAATTGATGCATGAGAGAGCATTAATGAAAATATATATGAAAAAAGGGATATAAAAATTTTTGTTCTTACTAAGGGAGATAACTTGGGTATTACTTTTTCAGTAAGAGTGGATAATAAGTAAAGAAACTATCACTTTATTCCGGCTAGAGAACAAAACTAATCCTTATAATTTGGCTCTAAAAATACCCCCATTTTAATTTCTGTGCTCTACCAACAAATGCCTAAATCAAATTTATCATTTGAGTTTCCAGACTGGAAAACGAAGAATGAAAAGAGTTTGGGACTCTATACATCGATTTTTGATACCGTTCTTCGGTGCATTTAATTTGCAAACGGCGATTCAAAGCTTCAAGGATATAGTGAACGCTTTTAGCAAAAAATGAAGGTCAATCACACACCGTTGTCATCAATGTGTGTTGAAGAGGCTCTAGTTGTAAGTTGTCGGACTAAAGACATCTAAACAGGCGTACAACAAGAAAGGGGAAGCGAAAATGAGATCTACAGCCATTTGAAGAGGAAATGAGATCTGTAACTATTTGATGATGGCAAAGAAGAAGAACTGACCACGGATTAAGGAGATTTGGAATAAGATGAATAGATTGAAGCTGAAGAAACACTTCAACAAGTCATCAAGTTAAATAGATTTGCTCTTCTTATTATGCACAACTCTGACCATGGGAGAAATCGGTATTGAATCAGCGAATGCATTCACACAGGTGTACAAAACTGAGCGAATATCCATGCTCGATTGAGTTAACTTGTCGAGTGTGAATTGACTTTAATGACTCAAAATCCTACGCAAGGCCATAGAGAACTGTGATTTGAGGAAAACTGTATAATAGATTAAAACCGATATTATAACTTTTTTTTAAACTTTGAGTGACTGTCAAAATTAACCTTTGGACAGCAGGGAATGCCAAGTACCCGTTCAGCTGCCTTTCTCACAAAAGGACTAAGAATCGTGTGTTTCGAGTACAGACAACTGAGAACTCATTTACAGGCTATTTCATTTATATATACAAATGACTAAAATAATCCAGAGAAAACGTTTTTGATCATTTAGGAAGAGAGAAAGTTCTCCTTTCAGTTCTCCCATTCTCACACTATTTCTTATTCATTTTTTTTTTTCATTTTTCTTTATGAACAACATTAAACCCAGGTAACACGCTTCCAAAAATGATTCTCTGATCGTTAAATCTAAGCATTTGAAATTAATCCATGGAGAAAGCACGCAGAAAATTTATAACATCCGATTCAAAAACTTTTCAAGTTGTTTTTGACGCAATGTCAAAGCGAGTCAACTCTATTGTCTCCAGATAAAAATGTAAAGAAAAAACTTTATTGAATATAAAAAAAAAAATATTTGGAGAAATCTATTATAGTAACCACATTCTTCTAATGGAATGAAGAGCTGGGCGATTTTAATGAAAATCTGTACACGAAAGTTGATCTTAACAAGGATTTGAATACTTTTGGCGCTAGACAACTGAGTTATTGATGTGTTTTTAAAAATATATTGGACGTCGGTGTCCGATTTTACCGTCATGATCATTCGTATTGTATGAGCACTTTTTGAAGGACCCTTGATTTTTTTCAGAGTCACTTCCTAAATTTTCTGGTCGCAATGATATTTTACGACTCTTAGATCATCGTATTTTAAAATGTTCAATGTAAAGGAGTTTTGAATCTCAAGTCTAAAAGTTTATTATCATTTTTCCGAGTAGCAGCAGTGGCGCCCACTGAGAGAGTGTATTTGGGGTTTAAAAGAACAACGTCAAAGCTAACGAACACAAATCCTTGCCTGTTGGGGAATGACTTGAAAGAATACTGCTCAGCATGGACGCGATCCTCAAAAGTGCCAGATCATTGGTATTCTGGGAAAAATCTGACACATTTTTTGTAAACTTCCTACTACTACATTTCAAAATCAATTTCACACACCTCTCCTAGGAAAGCAAAGAAAATATTGATTGGCAGGAGTTAATATCAATTAAATTTCCGTCCATGTCGGGGAAATTGATCAGGATTATCCGGTCGAGAGAATTTTTTTTTTTTTTACAGAGAGTTGAGAACGTTGTGGGTTTAACGTAATTCCCCAAGTGAACCAGTTTAACTCATTGTAGAACGTTAATTCAGACAGAGTTATGTGTCCGAGACAAAAGTCGGTTAGTAACTGAATATATTTTCATCTGTAAAATAGATTCTGCCGTTCTGGCAATGCAGACATTTTTATCCACGAATAGCAGCTAAAGCATCTAACAGGTAATGAATCAAGTAAGTCATTCGAATACAAGCCTGGCTGCCATAGGGTCAAAATTCACTCTTACTTCTATTCTGACCGAAGATGATTGCAGCAACTTTTGTATCGTATACATAAAAAAAATTTGAAGGAATTTTTTTAGTATAAATGTATTTATCTGAATAAAGTAAGCTTTGCGTATATATAAGATAAATCTTTGTGGATGTGTAAGAATTGGCAGTTTGACCCAGTCGGTAAGAAAACCGGCTACCAATCACTTAATCGTGATTTTAAATCACGATTGGGGAATGTTAATTTCATAAATTTATTTTTATCAGAATGAAATAATTCAAACATAAATTTTCGTAGGTATGCAAGACTTGTTAATTTAGCCCAGTTAGAAAGAGAGCCGCCAACGGGTCAGTCTGTTATGATTTCAAATCACTATAGGGGAATGTTAATTTTACATATCAGTTTGGTTTAGCATAGCAGTGAATACAAACAGTGAAGACTCCACTCTCTCAGATTAGGTGAGTATGTCCTCTTCTTTATTACGATAGAAAAAACAAAGTCAATTCCAGACTTGAAGTGGAGTTTGACAAGAGCTTTTTATCAAGTAGTTTCTCATGTAAACTCGAATAAAACTATTGGGTGATCTATCAAATAATCAAATAAAACTATGGTTCGACCAATCTGATAATGCCATCAAATAAGCCTATCTATCAAATAATTCATCGCGAAAGACTATCAATCAAATAAAACAAGTAATCAATGAAGAAATACTTATTATCAATCTATAAAATAAAAGTCAACTCAAATAAAATAATCGATCGATCAAAACGATCAAATAATCAAGTAATCAAGTGAATATATTTAGTAGCCAATACGATACGACTATGAAATAAAACTATCAAGTTATGTATCTGTCAAGAGAAACTTTCTAAAGTGTGAACTTGTTTGTGTGTGTGCGTGTGCTTCCTGTGTTTGCGTGTTTGTGCTCATTTTCTCAAGTATATCAAAGTACATCCTAATCTACGGACAGATCCAGGATTTTGAGCCGGTGGCCCGTTTTTTTCAAAAACCACCTGTCTAATTAAAACATGCATATAATACATCATTGTCCTTATAGCTAGTTTGGGATTATGGTGATTTTCTTTATTGATGAAATTTCACAATGAATGTATATAAGTGCAAAGACAATTATATATATATATATATATATATATATATATATATATATATATATATATATATATATATATACATATGTGCGTGTATTCAGGGTTGAGCACTCTTCAAGTGAGGTAACTCGTTCATTGTAAGCTTATGAAATGCTCTTCCATAGGAATAGAGCACTCTGGTGGATGGGGAATATAAGCTAGACAAATATATTGCTTAAATTCAGCCGTACTGACCGTCCAGTTCCGTGAAATAGAGGTATGATACCGGCCTCCCGGTCTGAGGCAAAGTTACTGGATGGAAGATAGATAGTCTATATCCACACTGAAGAGTTATAATACAAAGAAACAGCTGTCTGTGGATGACACAATAATATATATATATATATATATATATATATATATATATATATATATATATATATATATCTTCCGTTTTCATGAGGCTGTATGGAAATAACTTTAATTAACTTTGTGCTTATATTCATTGGTAAACGTGTCTGATGTACATGCAAATGTTTAATTGGTTTTTTTTCTAGCATCACTTATATTCCGGAAAAAAAAGTCTGCTAGAGCAAGTAAGGCGGAGGTGTGAAGTGAGGTCAGAATGACTCTTTCTTCTAGAGTTAGTAAATGGACGGCGGATGTCCTCCTGTTAACCTTGCTAGTAAACATAAGTCACATTAAGGAAAAAAAAGGTCAGAGAAGGGGAATAAGGAATAGTATCGAAAAGGAGGGAGAAGAGAAAGTGTCGGAGGAGAGGAAGGAAAGGAGGAGAAGGAGAAGATATTATGGCTGGAAAAGCGTGAAGGAGAAAATGCTGAAGAATAGTTATCTTTGGTTTGACGTACATAAACCTATGGTGATATGAAACCTGCTTATAAAAGCTCTAAAAAGTAAAATTACTTATTAAAAAGAATAATCAAACAACATATTCACCAGATATTAAAGCAATGATAAAATTAAAAATCTTTGTGCTTCAGATTGCATGCAACACCATGAGTTTGTCAAGGCACGATGGTTACATTGCCTTATTGACGTTTTGACAAAGAACAAGAGACAGGCTTTTAAATTCATTATGGCGTTCATTTCTCATGAACATGTTTTGATTATACAATTCAATATAAAAAAAATATTTTAGGAGCTTTTGTATGACTTCTCGTCTCATATTTGTTTCTGTTGTTTAAAACGTATGTTTTTGTACGTCAAACCAAAGATTACCAGAACAGGAGGACCCGGAAGAAGAGGAGTAAAAAAGACAAGGTTTTTACAAGAAGAGAAGGAAGGTTGACCACATTCCTGTGATGGTAGTAAGCTCGTCTTCTAGACTAGTTTGCAAGTATAATGAGTTTGAGTTAACAAGGGGCACACATATTGTGCCCTTGTGCCAGGCTGAACTAAGCTTTGTGACTATCCCAATGGCAAAAATAGTTGCCACAGGTCGGAATTCGAGCGTGAGGAAAAGCTAAGATTTCGGATGTTGATTTCCTAGACATGTAAACCCTCGTTGGCTCTGTGCCGGGGGGAGCCAAGCTTGGAAAATATCAGTGTAGGAAGAGGAAGAGAGAATACTTGGGTAAGAAAGAAGAGAAGGACGAAGATAAAAGAAAAGACAGAAAGAGAAAGGAATAGATAGAAAGAGAGAGGAAAAGACAGAAAGAGAGAAAAAAAAGGTTTCTAAGATTTCTTTATTGCTCGCTTGTTTGAAACGGGAAGCAGTAAACGACTTCCACTTTTGATAGCAAAACACACATATTCGTGAAAACATAAACACAAACATTGATGCACCTGAAAACATACACACACTCATTCGCACATACACACACATGACGTGTAAGGATATTTCTGAGCCTTGCTAAGACTGGTAAGAGCTGGTAACAGTACCAAGTGTTCCGTATCTGTCACTTCAATGATCTGACTAAAATCGGTACTAGCATCGTGAGTTTACAGTAAACCTGAGTATTCATTAAGCGTAGCTTAGTCTGTCACAAGGCAGGAATGGTTGAGTTCCAGCAGGGATCGAATTGGTCCACGAAACGGCTGTGCTGACCATGACGCTATGGTGAACATCACAGCATATACACGCTCGACCGATAATTTTGAAACGAATATGCTTGTTTACCATGCAAATTGCAACCTGCTTTTTGAAAATGAAATCGTGCATACAACCTGCGAGTTTTCCTTCTACGAATGCGTCGAAAGACACGTTCGTGTGTATTTAAAACATTATGAAAAACAACTTCACTTGTCTATAAAGACGATCAGTGACAGACCAAATCATTTCCCGAATATTTTTCCCCTTGCTTACGTCATTTAACTTCTGGTATTTGTTAGAATACAGCATAACTGTAAGTGTAATGATATAAGCTATTGTGCTTTTAGTCTTGGAATACTGGTTAAAAAGCTGGTCAAGCAAACCATTATTCTTGCACTGAGTTTGTTTCTCATTGATACGGCACACGATTTTTTAGTTGTATCTTACGACAGGTAATTTGAAAATAGGCCGATTCAGTGCATCCGTCTAAGTGTCGGCTAGATGCATATGCATGGGTCGTTTTGACTGAAGAATTCGGATCGGAATGGTTAAGTAGCTCCCTGGAGGACCTAAGTGCAACGAAAACCGATCATTCCCAGCTCTAATTCGATAGGGTGATGGTGTAACATGATCTTCAGAATAATTCAAATTCAAAGTTGTCTCTCAGTCTCGACCGTACGGAGTGAAAAGTCCCTAAAATCAGGCGGCTTTTCCTGATGCCTGCCATTTGTAGGGTGTAGTTTTTATAACATTGTTGTCATTACAATTAATGTCAACGGCATCAGTGTGTTGTGGGGGTAGTAAAAACATTGAATAAAGAACACCTTTTTGTTATTTTTTATGTTTTTACTTCTTGAAATATATATTTTTCTAATCAACCAACTCAAAACTCCTATTTCATCGTATTCCCCACATTTATGACTTTGTGTCAAGCAGAATTAAGCTTGAATACTTCAATCGTTTTACCGTGGAGTAGAAGTAGGCAAGCTAGTCTCGGATAATGAGCTTGCTCTTCACCGGGTGTCCAACATATATGTCCTCTGTACGGTTGAATTCAGTAGTTCAGTAAATACCTTGAGCGTCTGTCGTGAAGAGGAAGTTAGTTCCCGAGATCATTTTTACAGTAGTGAGTTTTTTCCTCACCGAGCAGCCAACACTTGTGGTAATGTGCAGTACTGATCTAAGCTAGGTACCTTTAATCAAGGTTGACATATAATGACGTATTGTGCAATGGAGCAATTAGTAATCTCTCTTTCTTTACTTAACAATGCACATCTGAAACACATGTTTCCTTCATGTTATTTTTATGGAACGGAGCGTCGAATTAAGAAATATTATATAACTGTGTATTGTTTTGCCCATCTTGCATTTAGACGAAGATTAACATTGGAGCGATTACATTGGCCTGACGATCAAGTCAGTCAGAAGAGCATCAGCTGTAAATTACCTTACAAACCATACAGATTCCTCGAGCAAACGAAGGCTTTTTGATGCTTCTTAAGTTAACAGCAAATGCGTTTCCTAACGCTTGAGGCATTGTATTTGCATCAGCAATCATTTGTTATTTGAATAACGGACCAGAGAAAAAGAGGCAAGACGCCATTTTTCTCTATCTGATAGGCGAATGGTAAGAAATTACTTATTTATGACGAAATGAAAATACTTTCTTTCAGGAGACATGCCGGAATATCAGAAGTGTTTGGAGTTTTATTTGCATTTATGGCTATCGCTTCAGAGTCTGAAGTGAAAGGACTTGCTGATTTTAAGATATCTTACGTGGAGGCGAGAGTTGGGACCGTATGATTTTCCTAACCTTCAGGGTGTCATTGGTGCCAAACATATACTGGACACTGATATTTACTTAGCTTAGCTTAGCACGAAACGAAGCCAATATGGGGAGAGAGGATTGTATTACTTCACCTAGTAGATGAGATGACATACTTGCCTAGAAGATCAGCATTCAAAATCTTGGGTTTTATTTAAGCTCCAACATCGACCACTGACATAGGTGAGGAAATTTGTAATCCTCTGAACCACGAGATAGACCCTCAAAATTTACAAAGCCCAACTTAGACTGGCCACGGAGTGGAAGTGACTTTAACTACCGTTACAACAAAACGACAAGAACAATCCTCACCAAAATAAGGGATGTAAACTGATGAGTAAAATTCATATTTGAAATTGATTTCACGATCAATAGGTGGCTGTCTTACTGACTGAGCTAAAATGTCAAGTCTTAGATATTATCATACAAATTTATCATACAGATATGTACGGGCGTATTTCATTCTGAGAAATAAATACACACACACACACACACACACACACACACACACACACATATATATATATATATATATATATATATATATATATATATATATATATATATGTCATCCACAGGCAGCTGTTTCGATGTATTACATCTCTTCAGTGTGGCTACAGACTTTCCATTATCCCATCCAGGACCGCGAGGCAGAATTGAAACCTTCACTTCAGACCCAAAGGCCGATTACGGAAATGGACAGTCAGTAAGGCTGAATTTAAGCGATATATGTATCTACACAGAAATCCCTCATCCACCAGAGTGCTGTATTCCTATGGAAGAGCATCGATATATATATATATATATATATATATATATATATATATATATATATATATATATATATATATATATATATATATATATATATATATCGTTATATGTTACACCGAATCAGCAAAATTGCTAAATTGGTGATATCACGTACATTCATAATTTTTTTGTAGAAATGTTGAAACTTTACCTCATAGACTGTTTCGCCAATTCAGCGTAACATATATACAATATAAAAGTTGTACTATCGTCAGTCAGAATAAAATTTCGATTGGAGCTTGATCCTACAGATGCCAGTCTTCTTCCTTATATATTTTTTGAAAGAAGAAAAGGTAAACAAAATGTCATCTTCACAGAGCAATAAATAAGAATATCCATGCCTCGCACAAATGAATCACTTTAGCCCGTGCATGTACCAGAACTAATTATCTAAAATAATTTTCTCAAATCATCTATACAAAAAATATCTCCAGCTAAAATTATATACAATTATTTAAAGAATCATCTAAAATTGTCTTCAATCATTTAAAATGGTCCTAAATGACCATAGAGACCCGAAAAATCACATTTGTGAAAAGAGGCAAAATAGAAACATTTTTAGATGGTGTCTAGTGGTGAACTCATGCAAATTTTCAAGGTTCTAGTCTTCAAAATGTGACCAGGAGTACTCGGAGACCACCTACGGACACATACACACTTAGAGAAGAATCTGTAGCCCCACTTGAGAGGTTGGTCTGCCATTTGAGTGGTTACGGTGATTTGATCAAACCTAAAACCATTGGCATCCGTGATCAGCACTATTGTGCTATGCCAAATGAATATTTCAAAGTGAATAGAGTCGTGTAGAAGAATTGCTCTTGTGCAGTGGCTCCCCGGTGAAACATTTTCCTAATGGGAGATTTTTTATCCAAGGCAGGAGTTGGTGGGGGGCCCGTCAGTGGGGATGTATAATGGAAAGCTTGCTGGTGAAAAACTTATTTGATGACCATTCAAAAAGGAAACCTAGGCTTGCGAGAGGGGTGACCTGGAACTCTGCAATCCACTGATCAGGCGTAATGCTTCGGAATAGAACTAATGGATATCATTCTTTAATGTTAAAAAAACAAACAAATAAGAAAGACGTGACAGCTTCCTGTGAGATGTAGTTCCGTATCAACCACCAGTGCAGGAGGTCAGTGTTCGATCCCAAGTAAAAGAGATCTGCCCCTAGTCACTTGGAAGATCAACGTAACACATTCGTACTGTCCCTATTTCTCGTCATGTTCTTTCATTGCACTAAGCCACACGTAGTAAATATTATCATCATCATCATCATCAGTCTTTTAACCTTCCCCAGGATTCGCCACAATTCCCTATCATGGGCATCGCGGAGCCAGTATTTCCTGAATTTGTCAAGTTCATCTCTCCATCTTGTGTTCTGTCGGCCTCGGTTCCTTATGTGATCTCTGGGGATCCATGTTGTGAGTCGTGATGTCCATCGGTTGTCTTGATGTCCATCATTATGAACCAAACGTTGTGGAAAAGTGGATAACATGTTTGTCTCTCAGACCATCGCTATTGTTTGTTGCAGTAGACTTTTGACCTCGTACCGCACTAAGATAAACTTGGGAAGTATTATCTCACCTCGTCGAAGAGCAATATACAGCTATTTATTCTCCCAGATTATTAAAACTGTAGTGAATTCAATCCTCATTGGCGCCACACACTGGTTACGACGAACCTTACTAAGCTAAACTAAGTGTATGGACGATATACGAAATACTTGGAATCGCATCATACTTAAAGATATTGAATGCAAAAAAATAATAATAATAATAATAATTAGACTGAACATTTGTATCGTATATATTCTCTTTCATTATTTTCCCTTCAAAAATTATTTGTAAAACAAAACTGACTCGCTCGTCATACAAAACGATGAGAGGCCAGCCAGATTCGTCAGTGAAGAATCGTTCTTAAGAAATCATTTAGAGATCTGAATGATAAAATCGCATCAATCTGTAATTTGATAATTCTATTTAGTCTCCTTGGGCATCTCCAACTGTACACAACATTCACACATCAACTTCAAAATAGAAAAAAATATTTTCTATGTACATAAATACAAACAACAGCAACAATCTAATTTACAGATCAGACTCTCTTAAAAATCTAATCAGACGAATTCCAAAAATATCCTTGTCTGCTCATGCTCTTCCCATAATCTCTGAACTTATCTAAAGTATTTTTAAAACTCTGTTCACTATTGCTATCATGACTATATTGTTAACATGACTTAGCAGCTTAACCCAAAAATATATCACTCTACCAGAAAAAAAATCTAATTGTGTATCATATTTAGTTCTTTGAAATCTGCTTTGTCAATAGATTTCCAGTTCGAGGAGAACTTTTGGTTGATTGTACAAAAGGACAGTCTAGTTCAATAACAAAGATGCAACAAAGTTAAAACTTGCGAGCTTTAGAAACACCAGAAAAGATCCTATTAGATCGAAAACCACGTACGGGGATGATTTTAGATAGAATAGCGGCCATCATAAGCTCTACTTAGAATTCAATGTTTACGCACATTCTTGTAATGTGTTTGAATGCTCACGCCCTGTTTTGATAATATGCTTTGAGGGAAACAAAAACTGAGAGAAAGAGAAAAAGAACACAGACACACACACGCACATATATATATATATATATATATATATATATATATATATATATATGTGTGTGTGTGTGTGTGTGTGTGTGTGTGTATGTATATATATATTTATATATATATATATACATATATATATGTGTGTGTGTGTGTGTAAGCAAAAAATGAAAAATATACAAATCAGGTTTTTTGCATCATTATTATGAAGCGGTTTGATGAAAAAATAGAGAAAGAGAGAGAGAACGAAAGAAGCAATGTAAAATAAAAAAAGGAGGGAACATGTAGAAAGAAAGAAAGAAAGAAGCGACGAAGAATGAAATAAAAAAATAAGGAAAGGGGGTAAATCTAAATGAAAAAGAAGGAAAGAAAGGAATACGTAGTGAGAAACCAGCAATTTCGGTCTTTTTTCCTCCACCGGGTTAAAAATAATTGACCCTCTTGAGTTCGGTCCAACTTCCGGCGATCTAGTTGTCATTAGCAACATGAGGAAGCAGAGAAAATGCGATTAGGATAAGCAGCGAGACTAGTACAGAAAAAAAAGGCCAAGTCAATTGGGAACAAGGAACGCGATATACCGTGAGAGAGCCCTGTGGTTACAGCATTCATCTACAAAATACAGTGTATGTGATTCAATTTCTAAAGTAATGACTGCCTATAATATTACTAAACTCCCACACAGTTTGATACTCACATCTCCAATGCGTGAGTAAGTTTCTTTCTTTTTACCGCAGAGCATCCGCAATAGGGTAGTGGGCGGCCAGATAGTCTCCCAAGATTCGAATAATCATATTATTCCCTCCGTTAGATAGTTACAGTGATGTCAACTCCTGCCACGTCTGTTCGACTGAAGGCCAAGGTGTGTAAATGGTTGGCAGTTGAGTGACTTCAGTAGTCAATTTGGGGAGCCAAAGTCACACAGTTCAAATGATCAGAAGTTTCTGTTTCAGCCCCGATCGGATACAAATGCTTTCATTAAGCACAAGTGTTGTCCTAATCACACCGATAAAAGTTTATTACAGCCTTCTCTGCGTCCCCACATATAATAATTAGTAATGTGTTTTATACTCTGTCACGCTAAGGGAGGCAACTGGCGTTGTAAAACTGACTCATAATTTTATCTTCTGATGACATAAATGCTAAATTTGAAGAATAAAGTATATAAATAGTGATGAGAACAAAAAAGTCCACTTGTGGTCAACAGGGTGCTATTCTCCAAGCTCACTCAATTAACCACGCATATAAAATGCAATACGTATCCATATATTGCATACATGCCTCCATTTTTACAGCACAGGTGAACTAATTATAACATTAACAACTAAAATAACAAGAGTTCGCATATATGAAGTCCCGATTGTTGCCATGTGCCAAAAATCGATTAAAGCCAACAAAGATAAATCGTAGTTTAATCATGCTGTACATGTTAACCTCAAATGAAATACCTTGAATCTTATCCTTAAGTCTAACCTTAGTTTACACACGCGTGTAAGAAAACGGTGATTTTACCCGCACAAATATTTGCTACAAATCCGACAAATATTTGTCTTTTGCAATTAGCCTTCGAATTTTTTAGATGAAAATTGACAATTATCATTGATTATCTTTTTCATAATATTTCCATTGCTTTTCTCAGGGTGCCTATTCCTTTTTTCATTTACAACCCACACTTGGAAATTATGAATAAGCACTAGGCGGGATTTGATTCCGCATTTTTCATCCTTAAGAGCCCGTCCTTCCGTGACTGAGACTCACTAATTAAGGTACGAACACTTTACAAGTAGACATCACTCAAATAGGCCATATAGCAATGTTCTTTTTTTCTATCTCTCCCCACAAGGCCACACTAATAGAGAACCAAGACAAGATCGAACTTATTACACATGCAAATCGGTTTGCAATATGAGTTTTCTAACCCTTGCGCCACAGAAGGTGCCCTAGTCCACGACAATACGTAACAGCGACTTACTTCCGAAAACCGTAGCCTCTATGTTCGAGCTCCCAGAGGTTCCCTATACTATGGAGCCTTGTGTCAGACTAGACCTAACCAAAGGAAAATATCGCTATCAATACAGTTTTACAAAGACCAATTTATTACTTGTCGCTTTGATCGTTCAGTGATAGAAATAAAAGATTATGGCAGGGTCACTACTATCATTAGAAGATATTCCTTTTAAACAGAGACCAAGGTTTATCTTGACTTTAAACATTGCGTTTGTACTATTACTATTAGCATTACAAAATTGACGAACAAGACCGGATCAAACAAAGTATCAAAAGCCTAATTTTGAACGTACTGTATGCAACTTCATATGACTTACCAGACATTCAAGAATCAAGTGAATGTATCTACCTTAATTTTTCTAAGGGAGATGTTGTTTTCTAAGGGAGATGTTGAGAGTCACCAGTGATCCATATTTTCAAGTGCATGCTCTGTTAACTTGAACTGTCCCTCGTCTCAGTGGTGTGCTGTTCTTTTAACTGTTTATCGTTCTGGTGATCTGTTCTCTTAATTCTGTATCTTCTCAGTGGTCTGTCCCGATAACTGTCTATACTCCTGGTGGGCTCTTCTGATATCTATCGTCCCAGCTTTTTGTTCTGTTGACTGTTTATCGTTCCAGTGATATGTCCTGTTAATTGTGTGTCGTCTCGCTTGTCTGGTCCATCGCAGTGATTCTCAACCTTTTGGGCGTCATCGCCCACTTTTTTTTTCAGCCGCTCTCTTAAACATTCGAAAGGATACCCGATGGTTTCAACCCCTCCAAAACAATGAAAATGAAGGGCTTTCGCAGTTCATTTAATGAAATGTTCGGCATACACATACCGTTAGTATATCTCTGAATTTTTGAGATGAAGTATTATTATTATTTTTATCATTATTCGGAATATCTTCATCTTGGCTGTTTTTCATACAACGTTTTGGCCGTTGTACTCAACAGCCTTCATCAGGTATCATCTGGTAGATGTGGGGAACTAGCGAACCGAATCCTTTATTTAACTGACACATGGACACATAGCGTAGTGGTTACAGAATCAGACAAAATTACTGCAGGCAATCTGATGGTTTTAGGTTCAATCCCAGTGTGAGACAATAATAATACTACTAATGCTAAGAGGGGAGTGCGGTCAATATACCCCCGTCGGTTAAATAAAAGGTTCGGTTCGTTACTTCCCCACACCTACCAGATGAAACCTGACGAAGGCTGTAGAGTACAACGGCCGAAACGTTGTATGAAATACAACCAAGATGAGGATGGTCCGAATAATAATAGAAATACACATACCGTTTGAAATGATCAATATGGTTTACACAAGGTGTGACATCAAAGTGCTGCTGGGTAAATTAATGGTAGGAAATGTCGCTGTTAACTTATCTTCATGGTCAATGTCAGATTTCACTGCACGGTATCCCATACCACCCACCAAAGTGTCAAAACGCCCACCATTCTAGACAATTTCCCAAGAACTGAAATCGCCCATCGGTGGGTGTTATTGCCCAGGGTGAGAAACCCTGGACTTTCATTTCGATTGTCTGTTATTTCAACAGTCTATCGTCTCGATGATCTGTTGTACTAATTGCCTATCGTCTCAGTGGCCTGTTCTTTCAACCGTCAATGTCCCAGTTGTCTGCCCTGTTAAGTGTCTATCGTCTCGATCGACTGTTTTGATAATCGTATATCAGCTCAGTGTTTGTCGCCATCCTTATTTCATGTTGTTTTTTTTTTTTTTTTTTTTTTTTAAATTTGGATTAAAAGTTGATATCAGTCATAACAGCCCCCCACCATGGTGCACGCGCGAGCATACACAAAGAGACAGTGTCAAGGGAAAATAGGTGGCAACAGCTTTAAAGGGAGGAATGGAGTACTGTTGGCCCTATTTATCCGTGTGTGTACGCGTCTACTAAGAGATGATATATCAAAGCAGATAATGACCTACACGGACAGAATTTGAAAAGCAATATATACACATAGATATATATATAAAATTAAGGGGACTTCTTGGATTTTTATATCCCATTTCTTTTAAAATTCTTGTAAATATATGATTTATCTATACTCGAAGGCCATATAAAAATAACTAACACTGAAGGATAAAGAAACGTTTAGGTGAACACTAATTTTTATTGAATGATAAAAGTTGGACTTACAAATATTGTCAGGGCATGCAGGTCTCGAATTAATCGTTATTTATTGGTGATTTTTTAGTATACGAAGTTATATTTATCTAGTTACGAACATTCGTTTCTGCACACAGTCAGATCAGTATTTCTTTTAAAAAAGTAATCTGTCCATGATAAACGAAACAATGCATATACAATTGTAAGATCTTAATTTTTTTTACTAACAATTGAAAACATCTTTAGATTGACAGCTCTATTGTTAGAGTGTAGTAAAAATTTGAAATTACTTTTCACTGTTCTAAATGAGTTTAACGCATCAATATCATTTTAACAAAAACATACTAAAATATATGTAAGTGACTATATCGGCGGGGGTTTATCTCAGTGATAAGAGTATCGCTACGTTGAAGTGGCTATCATGTCGATAGCAGGTTCGATTCCTGCAGATGACCCATTTTCTTTGATTGTTTATTCTATTCACGTTGTCTACGTTGAGTGATACGTTAACAGTGTAATAACGGGAGATAATTTCTAATACGATTCTATGTAATATAACGCATTTTACAACCGTTCAGTCCGATCACATATATCCATTTCTTAATACAGAATTGTCGCGTTGAAAGAAGCAAATAAACTGAGAATAAACGAGATGAGAATTTGGGTTGAAAACAGTTATTTCGGCCTTTCCATCAGAAAAGACAAGAGTCAGGGACATCATAGAATCCATAAAAAATCTCAAATGGCGGTGGACTGGCCATGTTGCGAGAATGGCAGACAACCGATGGACATCACTACTCACGACATGGATCCCCCGAGATCACATGCGCAACCGAGGCCGACAGAATATCAGATGAAGAGACGAGCTTGACAAGTTCAGAAAGTACTGGCTCTGCGACGCCCATGATAGAGAAGTGTGGCAAATCCTGGGGAAGGTCTATATCCAACGACGGACGTTAAAAGACTGATGATGATGATGATGATGAGCAACAGCTGTCCAGCTCAATGGTAAGAGCATCGCTACTTTGAAGCAGCTACCATATATATATATATATATATATATATATGCGTGTGTGTGTGTGTGTGTGTGTGTGTGTGTCACCTAACTGCAGAGCAAACTCTTTGTAAATTGTCTCCATTGCCATCAGCCATTGCTTAAATTCAAGACATATGATTGTCTGGCAGAATACGATCTTTCAAAAAAAATAGTTGATATGCCGCTTGTACACAAATATGATTGTTTCAAGTGAATATGTCCATATGATAAATGTAAACAAAAGCAATTAATACATGAACTTGTGTGTAGATATACCATCAAGAACAAATTACAAAGTTTTATTCCTGTAATTTAATCTCTGACGAAATATGTTTTGATTAGAGATAGATTGGGATAAGTGTTACATAGTATGTGTTAAATACATAAGGTCATATGTTAGAAATGCCTCTTTTATGAGCAAATAAAAATGTTAGAGGAGGAAACACAGTATAGATATAAAAAAACTATAGTCCAGTACTATCATCAGCTAATTGAATTTCCTGACAGTTTCTCATTTTCTCGCCAAAATGAATTCTATTCTTTTGATAATTTCACTTCTCAAATAATGCAAGTGATGACACATGTATTCTCTATAAGTGTTAGGCTTCTAGCAAAATAGTATCGGACATCAAAGCTGTAAGGCCAGTATTTAAGCAGATATACATATAAACAAAATGGCCACCTATGAAGTCGGTTCGTTCTAATGAATTGATCAATTCACCAACTATCCAAACTATGGTGTCTTTCTCTTTTTGTTTTTCCCTGTTTTCATACTACTAGCATAACAACATCAAAAGCAAAAACATGAAGAAGAAACAACATAAAAACAAAGGAAAGCTTTACGTCAAAATTCCAGTAATTGAGTTTAGGGACATTGTCTTGTATAGTTGTACATCAAGCTTAGCTTAGTCTGACACAAGGCTATATGTGATAGATAATCGGTCCGTAAGACAAGCTTACTGATCATCGCACCACGGTAGGCGCCCACATAGGTATTTACTAATCTCAACTTACGTCGTGAGGGATACAATCACAATCCAGAAATAATAGTCTGACAGACTACCTCGCTAAATATTACTCTACAGCGAGGCTCCATAAATGGTTACCTACTAAAATAAGCTAAGCTTAATCTGGCACATGATCATAAGAGTGAGGCACCCAGTGAAGGTCAATTTCACTAGAGTCTGCAAATCTAGCTCGTTAACCATTACCCCACGGTGGAGCTCCCTATGAACGAATCTTAAAACACAAATATTAGGTGTTCAACTTGTGATAGGATATCCTAAAAACCGTTTTGATGCCTCTAATTTACAGGATAAATCTACACAATTAATTTTACTCATATGTCATATAGGTATTTACTAAGCTTAGAACCACACAACAATGATAGACTATCTCCCTAACTATCATTCCATGTCAAAGCTACGTATAGCCATTTACTATCCTCATCTTAATGTAGTTCAAGGCCAAAATGTTGATCACAAAATGAGGGTCAAACTCATTACACAGTAGTAATCATCTGCAAGACTTGGTCACTAACTATCACTCCATAGTGGGCGTCGCAATAGATATTAACTAAACTTTGCTTAGACCTGTACAAGGCTACAGTATTGGGGCGCCCAAAAGGATAAAACTCACCACTCTAGCGAATTGGTCTGTGAAATTAGCTCGCAGGTCATTAAAAATAAGATAATTTATTTCTTTTTTTCTTGTTTGTGTGCGTGTGGGCGGTTTAAGGAGAGAGAACATACTGAAAGACGACAAAAAAAGAATGAGACTGCAGGATTTGAAATTTCGGGCGTGATCATGTCATAGTGTTAATGGTCCACAATTATGTCGAAGTCTCTGATTTTGGTCTCTCACGGAGGAAACAGAATCAGGCCAAAACCGCCTATCAGACGCCGGTAAAGTCCAGTCTCCAGACGCCGCTAAGGGTTGAAAACAGTCAATGCCCCCCCTCCCCGTGTCAACTTTCAAAATGAATAGAAAAGAAATAAATAACAGGAAGAAATAGTTTTCTACCTTTCGTATCTTAATCATCTTCTAGGGAGTGGAATAGAAAAATGCTATTTTTACCGGACATTTATAAATATATGGTTATTAAGGATAAAAATAAGTTTATTTGCGTATTTATTTAACGAGATTTTTTTCCCTTTCCTACAAAGTAATGATGGCTATTCTTTCAGACAACACCTTCTTTATTTCTATTATTATTCGGACTATCCTCATCTTGGTTGTTTTTCATACAACGTTCCGTTGTATCATCTGATGAAGGCCGTAGAGTACAACGGCCAAAGCGTTGTATGAAAAACAACCAAGATGAGGATAGTCCGAATCATAATAGAAATAATGATAATACCTCATCTCAAAAATTCAGAGAAACAACACCTTCTTTGCCAAACAAAAAAATCACTCTGTGTTAAAATCTATACTAGCCTGACATGCGCGTCTTCCGAGCCGATATATGCCGCATCTTCCAACTTTTTCATTCTCAAGCAGCGCTCTCAATTATCTAGACCTCATCCAGAAAAGTTAGTGTGTACCCTTCACTCTCGAGATATGGTTAGCCATCCCAGGTTTGGCTTTCTTATATTCATCGAATCAAACTTTGAACAGACGGATGGTTTACCCCTTATATACTTTTCCCAGGTAATTTTTCAAAGGAAAATTTGGAATCTTATTGACTCATCTCAAAGTTATAGACAATACATCAAACACTGGTTCAAATAACATTACAAGCTCCCCGTAGTTGACTTCCTTGCAATTGGACATTAGCATCTTTTGAAAATCAGGTCAAGGCTCTTGTTTTTGGCTTTATCGAATTCTTGTCGATGTAGAAAAAAACTATCACTGTCATTACCTACCCGAGTTAATTACTTCTTACCCTTTAGCTTCAATATTCATTAGTATTCATCGTGCGTTGTTACAATTGAATGATCCAGCATTGAGCTGCGTTGAGTCGTTTGTCGATACTAATATGATTTTTGTTTCCAGGGAGTTGTTTATTAGCATTCCACATAAATATCCTAATCAAAGGTAACAAAGGATGTTTATTCCATGGAGAACTAATAGAAATAGAAGCGAATGAGAAAAGTATTAGTAAATGAATACTTATAGTAAGAGTATGAAAATTTCATTCCAAGTGCTGTTAGGCCTAACTTATCTTTTTTGTTGCTTTTATTGTTACCATAACGTTTTGGCCGACACGCTGTAGTATCCCTCAGCTATACAAAGATACTTTCCGTGATTTTGAGATTATCCTTATTGTTCTAACAGTAGGTCGAAGAACTGAACTTGTTCTTTTTGTTGCTTTATTTGTTACAACGTTTTGGACGATCCATTCTATCACCTTCCTCAGGTATACAAAAAATATCTTCTTTAATCGCTTGGATCGATGCAAACATAAAACACTTTACTATATTTTACACTATTTCTTTCCTGTAATTCTAAGATGATCATCTTAATTCTTGCTGTAGTTCGAATTACAGAACTCATTCTTTTAGCTGCTTGGGTTGTTACCACAATATTTCGGATGATACATTCTACAGCCCACCTCAGGTATACGAAAATGTCTTCTGTAATTTTCAGATGTGTCATTATCATTCCTTCTGCAATACGGACTACCGAACCTGTTTCTTTTTGTTGCTTGTATTGTTACATCAACTTTTCGGACATCCTGCCCTCTGGCCTTATTCAGATGTTTGACCCGTATGGGATTCGAACCCGAAAATGGTAGAAAACAGGAGAGAAATAGTGTAAAACATAGTAAAATGTTTTATATTTGCATCGATCCAAGTTCACAAATTGATATTTTATTTTTGTTCGATTAACTTATTTAATAATTAGGATCATTGTATTTAGCAACCAATTTAGTCGATAACATCGTTTTGATAGCATCGTTCACGGTGACAGTTACTATCTTTGACCCTAAGAACCCCGAAAAAATAGAAAGTCAGATTTTCACGTTTTGGAAAGGCATTTACAGTGGTACGTGAAGAATGTATGGCACACTGTTGTGGTCGAGCTTATTAGGGATGGGGGCTGGGGCTTAATTTACAGACTAGATGTTATGTTGATCCTTAAATCAACTGTGACGGTTAAAATTTATAGCAGCCTCATCAGTCATCAAATGATAGGAATCTTAAATCAACAGCAGCTGAAGACATGGTTCAGTTCACGTGTCTTCAACATTAGTAAAAAGGATCTCAAGTTGAACATTTAAAATATGAGTCTCAGTTTAGAGATAAATTGATTTCTACTCTCTTTTAAACACTTTATTTAATGTGTCCCAAGAAAGTGAGAGGTTAAGTGTTTTTTGTCACTTCATTGGAATCACTATTGACTTCAGACATTAATCGCTATTTCTGTAACGACGGCCAAAATTTATAAGCTTTTGATTAATTATTAGTTTGTACAAAATCCATCAAAAATATTCAGTAGTTTCTCTTCTCTAAATATGACCACAGTTCTCATCGGATTGGAATATTACGAGGGTGATTGGTATAGGGTCGAAGCACCGTTTACCATTAGGTCTAAATCATTTCAGTTACAAGACAACGTTAAATTATATTGTGGTGACAGAAAGCGCTGAAATATTTGTGTTCATGCCTTAATCGTGGACTCTGGTATTAAATGATGCTAGCTTCCAGTAATCAAAACTTAAAAGCTTTTTAGTTCTTTCATCTCTTTTATCCCCGGCTATTAGACTATACGCGTAATCGAATTTCTGAACTATGCATAAATTTCATCATATTAAAGAACCCACAGCCGCAGGTCTTGTTAACAGACACTTCTGATAATACATTACATGTATTTTTTCAATAGTAAAAATGATATAATTTCCTCAAGTACGATGGGTGTGACTTTAAAACTGTAAAAAAATTTTTTTAAGCATTTGCCCGATGAAAGCAGGCCATGATGTCTAAGTGGCCTTGTTTTTATGTTGGCAACAGGAAACGTGGTACATATTTGACTTATTCCGAAAGAAATTACCAAGATCATTTTCGGAGATACAGTAATCATTTCCAGCGCATTTTTTTTTTTTTTGCAGAAGTACATACATTCAAGTCACTAGGCACGCTTAAATCTTAATCCAAACAATGTTTTCCTTCTCCGTAATTTGCATGCAATCCCAAAATGTTGACCCTCTTAAAATGACTCTCATCAAAATTGGATTTTCCTTTGTGCAAATTTACTAACCATCCGGTGGAAATTTCATTCTGTTGAGTTTGAAATCAGTCGCATTATTCATCCTTGTGTCAGAAAATCTAGAAAACCACAGATTATTGGAGATCTTCCATCCTATTACAGGATTAATGCAAGCCTAAACAACAATTGAAGCGACGATTCCATCGATATTTTGTCATCATGCAACTTTACTGAGGATAAAGTGCAAAAGGTTATGGTGTTATAATCGGATATTTCCCGTATTCCATCTCCTGATCTGATTCTCACTCCCCCAAAAAGTTAACTGTAAATACAACTTCGGCGAACACGCTTGGTCCAAATTCATGTTTATTTGTCAACTATGATCGTTTATATTGGCAACACTTGAGTATCTCAAACTTGATAAGTGTACGAACAGGCTTGTCTCAATTGGCGGAAGGTTTGAATGACATGGCCAAGAATCTAGATGCTCGATTAAACAAGTAGCGAAAATAGGTATTCAAGTAGAAGAATCTCGACTCTCGATATATTCTGCGACTACTACTCCAACTATTACAGCGATAGGAATAGCAGTATTACAGGGCTTCGTCTGGTCATTAATCATTATTGAAAACCATTCACCAAAACTGCCAACACCGGCATAGCTCAAGTTGGTCTGGCTGGCTACGTATATACATACTTATATGTTAAAGGGTCCAGTTGCACGAACCATGGGGACCTCTAAGATGTTTCATATTATAAACCTTAATGAATGAATGTCTTTTTATTAAAAGCGAAACATAGTAAATATCAATATTGGTTTCTTCACTTTTCAAGTAGCTGGCTATCTGTGGACTTGTTGCGCATACAGGTCTGCCAATGGAGCTAAAGAGAGCTTAAGAAAAAAAAAAAGGAAAAAAAACAAAAAACATTTACACTTTATTATATTTAGGACTTGAAAAAAGTGTTTTCACCCCAATCCTAAAATAGGTTTTTATTCGAGGCGGGGTTCAAATTCGCACCTCAGTTTGTAACAGGTAGTACAACAAAATAAAAACAGATACTATAAGCTGAAATTTATTTTGTATATTTATCATATGAATATAAAGATATCCTGAAAATGCTACCAATATCAGTTAGTGGACGAGAGTGTAGAAAGGGAAAGAATGAAAGGGACAGACGATGCGAAGTTGTTGAGTGAACGGAACTGGAAATTGCCAAAAGGTCGAAAAGAGATCACAGAATAATGGAGAAATAAATTGAAAACATTGGCAAGATAGGAATGAGAAACACAACTGACTTAAAGAACTTTCTAAAAGAGATTTGAGAAAAAATTAAGAGTGCTAAGCAAGAGAAGTGGATTGAAGAGCAAGAAAATATTCGAATCGGCTAGTGTTGCGAATGAGAAGGGAGAAAAGATGAAGAATATTAAAAACAATGGCTGAAGACATGAAAGCAGTCGAATTACCACCTTTAAGTAACCATCACAAAGACATGCTGGGCAAAGATGTACATAAAAACTGATTTCTCTACAGTAATTTCTTGTGATGAATGTAAAACTAAATTGGTTGGATCTGATGGTTGGGCTTCGGGTTAGGTCCTAATAGTCAACCAACATGACTTACAAGATAACAGGGCTGTGATAGAGTGTACAAAAAAGATATGGAGGACAAAGACACAAAGATCGAAATCAGAAACGCAGAGCTGAAAAAAGTGGACCACTACATTCACTTCGGACAACGAATCTCCACGAAATCCCCAAAAGGAGAAGAAATCAATCGAAAAATCACACTAGGTTGGCAAGCTTTCAGCAGAGGAAGCTCGACTTTCAAGAACTAGAAAATCACATCAGTTCTAAAAAGAAGAGTATATAACCAATGCATCCACCCGATAGTCACCTATGGAGCAGAAACATGGAACCTAAGCAAATGATTGATCCTCCAACTCAGATCTATACAACACCGCAATATATGAGAAAGACAGGAGTCCGAAATCTCATTAGAAAACTCAAATGGCAGTGGGCCGGACACGATGTAAAAATGTCAGACGACTGCTGGACATCACAACTCACAACATGGATCCCCAGAGATTTCGTGCGAAATTGTGGTTGACAGAAATTAAGATGGCGTGACGAGCAAGACAAGTTGAGAAGGTACAGGCTCTGCGACACCCATTATAGAGAAGTCTGGCAAATCTATGGGAAGGTCTATGTTCCACTACGGACGCTTAAAGGATGATGATGGTGATGATGATGATGATGATGATACGTTTTTAATCTATCAATGAATTTAAAAAAAATATGTTGCAATTAGTTTGTTTGAATAAACCTGACACCCATAATACGAATTGATATTAATGGGTAAAACTCACCGGACATATATATATATATATATATATATATATATATATATATATATATATATATATATATATATATATATATATAATTAATGCTCCTCTATTCAGGGTTGAGCACCCTTTAAGTGAGGTAACTCATCCACTGTAAGCTTATGCAATGCTCTTCTATAGGAATTGAGCATTCTGGTGGATGAGGGGTTTCTGTGTAATTTAAATATATCGCTTAAATTCAGCCTCACTGCCTGTCCAGCTCGGTAGTCCAGAGGTCGAATATCGGCCTTTGGGTCTGAAGTGAAGGTTTCAATTCTGCCTTGCAGTACTGGATGGGATAATGGAAAATCTATAACCACACTGAACAGATGTAATACATCGAAACAGCTGTCTGTGGATGACACAATAAAATATATATATAAACATATATATATATCCTAGATGCATTATCAGCATCAATTGCCTTAGCGCCATAACTGCCTATAGATATATTTTTCCATTATCTATTCAAGTAATTGTACGAGGACAGTGAACTGACCATCCATACACCAACACCTTGTCTCCCTTTTTCTAGAAAAGACCACAAGGGAACAACTAGTGATGGACTTGTTTACAGGAATATTGGCTTCACACATTTTCTTCACTTATTAACGCAAAAGTGTTATCAATAAGTATCGATTCTATTTCTCGAATCCTAGGCAACAAAGCCAAATCATTTCAATGGGAATTTGTTTAGGATAATTTCGTAACAGTCTTCCTTCAAAGATGTGGCGACATATCAATCAGAAATAGTCAACCAATGCTGTCACCAAAACTATCAACACAGGTTTCTTCAGTTTTCGTGTTGGTCTTGTAAGGGGGCTATGTATGAACCATGCGCCAATGGAGCCACAGGGCAAAAAATCTGAACATTTATCCCCTTATCATGTCTAAAAAAATCTTGTTTCTTCATTTCAACCCATGAAAAAGTTCTTAGCCGGAGGTTCCATTTGCAATGTAAGCTTACACTATATTTGTCCCATAGTTTGTATCCAGCAACGTTTAAGCTTATTTTTTCTGAAAAATTCGAAATCTATTTAGTGATCACAACCCAACAAATATTACCCTATTTTCCAATTTTTCAGTTGATCATCCCCAACACGACGTGTTACCAAAAGACGTCGGTCACGTGACGGTTTCTCTTCGGTGACTAACCAAACCTATCTTTTTTTTTTTCTCTCTCTCTCTCTCTCTCCTTTTCCAGAATTGAATTTCTGAGTGCAAAACTTCGTTTCTTAGAGCATAATCCACTAACATAAGACTTGTTTTTACCTATGAGTTGGAGGTTTCCAAGTACCTGAGTACGCATGCGCGTGGACGCTTTTGCTATTGAAAGCACTCCATCATATTGAATGCTTCTCTCTTATTCTGAGGTTTTCTGTTTTTCTAACATTTTTTTTTTGGGGAGGGGGGCTTTTAAAAGTAGATTGTAAAAAGAAATCGGCAACGATACGCCCATGTTTCATGGTTTTATCAATTATCAGGACTATCGGTATTCTTTCCACAATACTTTCAATACATCATTTCGGAAGATAGAATATTCATAGCCACCGTGGTTATTTATAATCGATGAAGCATGCCTAAAAGAAAACGTGCAGAGCAAATCCTTAGCAATTTCACTTACTCCCTCTCTCTCTCTCTCTCTATATATATATATATATATACATGTATATATATATATATATATATGTGTGTGTGTGTGTGTGTGTGTGCATGTGTGTGTGTGCGTGTGTGTACATATGGATATATATGAAGATATCTCATTTTTCTCTCTCTTTCATATATATATATATATATATATATATATATATATATATATATATATATATATATATATATATATTGATAATTATATATAAAAATCATTCGTATATCAAAATTCCTTTATTTCAGAACGTTTATGCTTTGACACAGGCTAATGATTAACATTCACCATGAGTTTATTGTCCCATTTACAGATCGAATTCGGTCAGTTCCACCCGATGGAATTTTCATTAGTTATCATTTATGACCAAACACTACAGCAATGAAAATCTGTGAACAAAAACATATATATATGTAGCAACCCCAAAGTAATTGAATGCCATACGAAAAAAATATTTCATAATACAAATATCTCATGTAAAAGCTTTCATGTTCTATTACAGCTTGTAGTGTTGACCATATTGACATCACTAGATTAGCGTGAACAGCCACAGGAATTTTTTCTCACTCTGTCAGTATGGATTCTTTCAAATCTTGGTAGATAGTAGTCGTTCTTCTGCTTATCGATTAAGTACACTCCACAAGTGCTGAATTGAATTTGAATCCAGACAGATACTAGTCCAATCGAACAATTTTACCCTCTGTTCCTTAAGAAACCCTGTTGTTATTTAGTGAGTGTTTTGGATTATTGTTATGCATAAACACAGATGTTCTTTCAAAGCCATCAGACCTCATACCTCATACAACTTCTAGACCATAATGTTTCTACCACAATGCTTATCTGTTGATACCAACACTTTTCCTTCTGAAGTACCTAGCTTAACTCTGTTGCGAAGCCGAATTTTTTTTCTCTTGGGTTGGGGTGAGTTCATTTGTAATTGTGTTCAGGA
Source organism: Thysanoteuthis rhombus (assembly GCA_963457665.1). Classification (NCBI taxonomy): domain Eukaryota; kingdom Metazoa; phylum Mollusca; class Cephalopoda; order Oegopsida; family Thysanoteuthidae; genus Thysanoteuthis; species Thysanoteuthis major. Next base: position 22,563,339 of record OY735207.1, on the reverse strand, counting down.
ATGGTTTTTGAAAGCTGATTCTGAAGGGTTGTACAAAGGACAGTGAGTAAGGGTACAGCTCAGCATTATAGCTAGATCGTTAAAAGAAATCCAACTGCAACTCAAACGTAAACAGTTTTTTAGATGACAATTTTAAAAAGGTAACAGAGGTTTGATTGAAAGCAGCAAGAATTTAATCCGGGAGAACTATTTATAAGGTCTTTGGTTTTCACAGTTGAAACAAATTTTAACCGAAGGAAACAACAACATAAAATAAGATGATGGTAAATAACAGTCAAAAATGAATAATAGTTCGCAATATTTTACCATTAAAAAATAATCAATAAAATACAATTGGCTTTTCTATTCCTTGGATAGTGACCTCGTATGACCTCGACAGTTAACTATGGTAGAGGTCGATTATTGTCAATTATCAATGTGAATATCAAGTCAATAAGCCTTACAGTTTTAATGGAGAAGAGGCACGAAGAAGCAGACAAAAGGCTCAATCATCAATATAAATACGGACCTCTGTTAAGGATGACAACGGGGGTGATAGCATTTTGTTGCTAATACAATGCCTGGATAGAAAAGAGTATTTTTCCAAATCCTCATCAACCCACTATCTTCTTCGTTGGCCAAAGTGGCATGTCTTGATGGATCATTTTGTAAAGATATCTGGTGACGAGGAAGTGTACACGGAAATTCATTTTCCCTCATCGATTCTGTTTTCAGTTCCTGAACCTCCATTATATACATGTACAGATATGTATCTGTAGCCAAATTATAATGTAAAAAGGTTATAAGATTTCATAAAAGGTGGAGAAAAATAATTTGACACAAACATTGGCAACATCGACCTGCAACAAGGTAGCAAAAATAAAGACATTCTGCGCTGTAGTAAGCAAACGGATGTCATTTTGTTATGGCCTTGCATTTCAGAGTGCCAAATTATCAGGTAAGCACTACAAAATTATCAAAATATGATTCATAAAAGTGATTTCGACTGGTTGAGAAGATTTCCATCATCACGCAGCTTGGATAAGGTAGTACAACCCTTGAAATAGCGGAAATGCTCTACAGGGACCGTTGACCAGTTAAGAAATATGTTGAAAATCTTGTTCAATTGCGTAGAAGATGACAGGGTAAATCAGGGAGATAACACAGCTGCGAATGTCCCGAATCAAGTGTAATGTCAAAAAGAAATAGCCCTGAGCAGCAACCAGGGGGTTGATCGAGTAACATGTCCAAATCATCTAGGTGCCGAATTCTCTGCACATGTTGTAAAATGAGTCAAGTCTGATATTCGACTGCTTCCAAAGCCCAGGCGCAAGGTGAAACGTCTGGAATGGGCGAGAAAGTATTTGAAAACTGATTTCAATGCTGTTCTTTTCACTGATGAATGCCGAACTATTCTTGATGGGCCGTATGAATGGAGTGTGGGCTGGGTTGCAAAGAAACAGTGGCACTCTATAAGACCAAGGCATCAATAAAGCCACGGAAGAGTTTTGCGCTGGAATCATAGAGGACGTGTTGGTTAGACTTTAGCGCGCACCAGATGCTGTAAAAATGATTTCTCTGGCTTATATTGAATCTTTTGAGGAAAATTTTCGGCCTTGGTTTGGGAATAAGCCATTCGTGCAACATGGCCAGCCCACTGCCATTTGAGCTTTTTAATGGATTCTATGATGTCCCTGGCACTTGTCTTTTCTCGGATTAAACTTTCCCAATTCTGAGTGGCATTTAATGATTTAATCAAAATATGAGCAGTGTCTTATCGTGTTTTCCTGTTCATGCTTGATAATTTGGCACAATAAGAATTGAGGAATAGCAGAAAGATTCCTCTTATCCCTCACCAACTATATTTGCAGTTTTTGCATAATAATACTATACAAATATTTGCGTAAAGAAATATTCGAATTCTTCCACTGTAGTAGAATTAAAGAGGGAAAACGCATTTACATAATAATTTGGTACGCACTGTAAATATGAATTATTTGACAGATTGGATAGATCAGCTAATTGAGAACTATGCAACGTGCACATGAAAAAATTATGCTTGGCCCCACATGGAGAGACCACAAAACAGCATAGTACATCTGGAAAAAGATAAGAGTCAGGGACATCATAGAATCCATTAAAAATCTCAAATGGCAGTGGACTGGCCATGTTGCACGAATGGCGGACAATCGATGGACATCACGACTCACGACATGGATCCCCAGAGATCACGTGCAGAACCAAGGCCGGTAAAATATTAGATGGAGAGACGAGCTAGACAAATTCAGAAAGCACTGGCTCCGCGACGCCCATGATAGAGAAGTGTGGCGAATCCTGGGGAGGGTCTATGTCCAACGATGGACGGATGATGATGACGATGATAAATCATAATCACTTTGATCTATTCTATTTCCAATTACACATAATTATAATTATGAGTTCTACAATTTGTCTATTCGAATAATATATATCTTGCAGGATGATATTATTCCATTAATATATATGCATATACGAGATTTTTTTGTTTCAATGTTGAATGATTTTCTAAACTCCTCTTGGCGTTATTATTATTTCTATTTTTCCACAAACAAGTCTATTCTTGTGCCATCTCCGGATGAATTTCTACGGCGCAAAGTTTTGTTGTTTCGTAATTTATTCCTCTGTACAAATTTAATCACCGATTTTGACTGTAAGAAAGAGAAAATATCGACGACGAACATTGCCCAAGTAAAATGTTGGGATCCATAAAAAGAAAATTATTGGGATTTTTTGCTGGCCCTAAGCATCATAAAATGAGATGACATAATCTGACCAGATCCGCTTCATAAAGTAAGCTGCGATGTAATCAAATGTGATTTTGACCTTGATCCAGCATTCAACCATCGATCAAATGTAAGTTACAGGAACTCAAATTATCATATTGATTAGACTTGAGTTGGCAAAAATAGATATCAAGTCGTGTTTTGTCAAAGACATAAAAACATTGTAGCAATGTTATTTTCCTGGATAAAAATGGAAAGATTCAATCCCCAGAAAGGATCACAAGGGTTCCATGTCATTACCATTATTGTCAGTTCATTTTCTCTCCCTTTTTTTCGGGCTATCAACTTCCCGTGCTGGTAGTAGCCAACTGGGGAAAAACTAACGCATGATATTGAACGAGAGAATGTTGAACCGAGAATACTTTGACATTTTAACTTGGGTGCTAAATCGATCTGCACTATTTTCCAAGTCACGTAAATAGCATTTACTTCGTAGATTTGTTCAATTTTTTTATATTAAAATAATGATGGGAACTTGATGATAAAAAGATGTTTTTGGTTGTTACTGGCTTTTTTCTTCTTCTCAGAATGCAATCTCTGTTAATTGAATGTACCGATAACAACAACATCAACAATGGCCATATAAGTCGTCACGTGATCGCAAATTTGCAATAAAAGGCATAGGAATGCCTTCTAAAATATATTCATGAGTGTCTTGCGTACATTTGTACACACATTATCTCATAGACACGCATACACGTATACATATAACCATGCACAATTATACACAAACACGTATGTACACACAGTTATTTTTCAACAACACACGCACACTCACACACAAAAATATACACATACAAACCCATACTTCTTAAACTTGGTGGTATTGTACGATAATGCCGGGGTATCTTAGATTAGTGGGGAGATGTTCCAGCTCCAAAACTATGCCTGACTCCAGGTTTATCATCTGACGAAGGCTTCATTGTGGAACGCTATAGAAGATAAATTTCATTTACATGTTCATTCATACGTAGCATCGATCGGAACAGTGGGCACAAAGCGAATGTAGCCCGGACTTCCCTATGTTATGTGAGCAGTGCCTCTTGCTTGCTCACAAGGAGACTGGTTCGAAGTATACAGTGGAAAGTACGAGTTACGGTAAATATCTCTTTCATGGTCAAATTCTAGTAATTTTATGCAGCAACACGTATACTGCATATATACATATATGCACACATACACACACACACATACACACACATACACACACACACACTCATACACACACACACACACATATATATATATATATATGTATATATATATATATATATATATATATATATATACATACATATATATATATATATATATATATATATATATATATATATATATATATATATATATATGTATACTGATATTCAGTAAATCTTAACACATAAAGGATTGAGTAATTCCAAAAGACATGTTTGTAGATAATGAATATTCGAATGAAACTTGTGATTTATCTATATATATAATTAGAGGGTGCCATAGTGTTTGTCTGTCAAGCCAAAGAAACCCCCTAGACATGAGTGCAGCCCAACCAAATCAGGCATTCAGACTCGGGAGATTTAGGAAAGGGTTTTTCCAATCAATTATTTTTATGCCCCCTCGACCTAATATGTTTTTAGCATGTCCGATTTTCAATGCAGTTCTTTACTAAATGGACACTTTTGTTAAGAGCGTTCTTTGACGTGATAATGAGACATTAAAAAAAACACAGATCATTCGATTTGATCGATTCTCGAAATATTTCTTAAATCTCTTAACAGAATTAAATCATAAATCCCTTTTCATCAATTGGAAAATGACCCACGTGCTTTTTTACAGCCAAAATAAAGTACGACATTTTGAAGTTACCATCGTTAACAGCGCCCCATTCCCATAACCCAAGCATTTTTTTTGGGGAGGTGCGTTTTGGATTTCCAACTGAAAAAAATTCAGAAGCATTTTATTTCTTACTGATAGATTCTTTTGTTTCACCTTCGTATAAAAAGTTTTGTAATGATTAATTCTATTTTTACAGAATGTACAGGGTGATTTGATTTTGACATATCACCCAGCAAAAATCATATAAAAAAAACAACTGATTCATTTGATCAGACTTGCTTCATCGTAAAGATATTTCATAAAATTGAACATTCATACAACAAAATTGCCTGTTTGAATTTACACAGACTACCTGGCCAAACATGTTTTTTCTTACGAATAAGCTATAAAACCGAACATTCACACCATAAACTTTCCTATTTGAATTTGATATCTTTTTCTCTGTAAGAATATGCTATGAAACTGAACATAACAAACTTGCATGTGTGAATAAGAAAAAAATCTCCCGGTTATATGTGAACTAGCAGATCATAATGGGCTCCTTAGCCTGGTGAAGCATTTATAATGCTGCCAGCTCAAAATGAAGCAAAGTGATATTAGGTGGTGTCCTTTCTCTACTCTTTCAATATTCAACCCAACGTAGACGGGTACTTCAGCTAGTTTTGTAAATATTCCGATTCCTGTTTATTATCTATATTAATATCAATATTATTGAAATGTTTCCAGTTGGATGACAATCTGAGTATGTCAATATTCGATGTGCTTTTTGTTGTTTAAACAGCCATAAACGCTGTTGAAATCTATTTATGTAATACACCACATGCATGTTTATATTTTTGTTCGAAATATTCATCAGGAGATATAATTATTGAATAATGTATCATGGAAGATAACTGTTAAATGCTAGCTATAGAGTAGGCTCCCTTACTTATTTCCTGATGGAAAATGAACAAGAAACAACAGTAGAACATAATGTTTCTCATTTTGTTTTTCAAGCACAATGAAAACGATAAATACTGCCGACATTTTTTACGGCAGGGGTAAACTAGTATAAAAATAATGGAGATGAAAAAAAAATTTTGCCAAGTGTGTTGGCGGGAGCCATGTCTTGAGTTCAGCAGTCGTAAACAGGAAGTTAAAATAGATAAATAATGAGGAGTAACCAGAGATGGAACGATTTTTTTTTTCTCTTCAGGGTCTTTTATATTATTTTATACCTTTTGGGGACTGGATCTCATGCAAAATCTACGTACGTTTATGATAACAACCAAGACATTTAAAAAAAAAATAGTGAACGCTTGCGGTGAAAGTGATTCTAATGAAAAACTATGTAGGAGTTAGTTGCTAATTTCGGGTAGCTGGAGGTTGATTCTGTTTTCGTCGCAATAATTACACATATTGTAGGTACGTGCATATGTCTAGTCATATTTTTTCACAGGAACTCGGAAAACAGAAGACAGAACTATTTTATATATATATATATATATATATATATATATATATATATATATATATATATATATATATATATATATATATATATATATATATATATATATATATATTCCAAATATACCGAATATACCGTGAACAAACGGAATGAGAATTTGGGTTGAGAGTTATATGGGCCTTTGCATTACCGATGGCTGTTTAGGTTGATGGTAAGAGCATCGCTATTTTGAAGCGGCTACCCTACTAATGACAGTGCCATATATATATATATATATATATATATATATATATATATATATATATATATATATATATATATATATATATATATATATATATATATATATATATATATTCATTCGTATTCGAACAGGAATCGAGCAGTGCATTATCTTATTACATAATCTCACGGACCACTTGCGAATGTAGTGAGTTCAATTCCCACTAAGTTCAAAGCTGTTTTCCCTCTCCCAGATTAAGCTAAGCTACGCTTACTCCCTATCTACAGATTTATTTAGACGCACGTGTTTTCCCTTAGCATTCTATACTTATCACCCACTTTCCCCAATTCCAAAACAGATACGGATGTATCCAGAAATTCACATTCCTATTTAGGTGTACCAACCGATTGAACGGGCTCGCTGGTGAAAACTATTTAACGATATTCCTGTGGGTGCTGTTGTCTGAACGTCTTTTTGTATGTGGAGGGGAAGGCTATGAATATGAGTCCGTCTGTGTGGAAGACACCTTACACAAGAAGGCACCTTACACATGTATATATAATGCACATCTCAGTACTTCGTGACCAAGCAATGAGCTGGGGAAAGTAAACCACTTCATCTACCTAGGACAACTAAATTCCATGAAATCCTCAAAAATAGAAGAAATCAAGCCAAGTAGAATCACTCTGAGACGACAAGCTTTCGTTAGAGCAATCCAACCTTCAAGAATAAGAAAATCCCATTAGTCCTCAAAAGGAAGATATACAAATAATGCATCCCCCCCTGATAGTCACCTATGGAGCTGAAACATTGAACCTAACTGATGGACTAACTCTCAAACTGAGAACCATATAACTTTCACATGAGAGAATCATGCACAAAGTTTCATGGAGAGATCAGAAGACAGCACAATATATCAAGGAAAGCCTGAGATATCATAGAAACCATTTGAAACCCCAAGTGGCAATAGGCTGGTCATGCTGCAAGAATATCAGACAACCGTTGGATATCGCGACTCAAAAGATTCCCACTGATTATATATGAAACCGCAGTCAGTGGAATATAAGATGGCGAGACGAATTGGACAAGCTCAGAAAGAACTGGCTTCACGATGGAGAGATCTGGCGAATCTGGCGAAGGTCTATGAGATTTACAATTGCTGCTGCTGCTGCTGCTGCTGCTGATGATGATGATGATGATGATGATGATGATGATGATGATGATGATGATGATGAAAGTGGCAATGGGGTTTCGTAAATATACAATGAGAGGTGAGATAGAAGGATTGGAGGATTACATCGCATCCACCTTGTAAGCAGACTTTCTTAGTCTCGTAAAACAACTAAAACTCCAACCACTGGGAAGTACACAACTTTCTCTCTCTCTCTCTCTCTCTCTCTCTCTCTCTCTCTATATATATATATATATATATATATATATATATATCAATTTATAATCCAGCAAACTTTCAATGGCAGAGAAAATTATTTTAGAAAAAGGATTGAGACACAAATAGAATTCAACTGGATTTATTAGAATTTACCTGAAAAATGCGACTATGTTGATGAAAAGAAAGATGACTCAACGGTGAAAATATAAAAGCATTTTATTCCCTCAACCACCCACTCCAGAAATCTTTCTTTTTTGCCAAAAGTGTTGAAAATATACAAACTGAACATTGTAACACCATAAATTAAACGTAAAACCAGCATAAGCGAAAGAAATGCAATAAAATCTTTATCTGGGGACGATTCAATCATTATTGAAGAAGCGGATAAGGGAGGAGTAGTTATCACAGTGGATAAATTACACTATAAATCAATGTCTTTAAGTATATTATTGGATAAAAAGTCTGGATACATAGTTACATAGATACATATGAATGTCAGAATACGTGAAAAACCTAGATACAACAACAGTATCTAAACCAGTGCTGTAGGGAGCGGGGATTAACAATAGACATATAGAGAAAGGTAAGAAATATCAAAGAGAAAAAGAATATATGTACCTCATACAATCTGCAGTAAATGAAAATGAAAGAAAATCCATTCTGCAGCCTTCCAAAGGTACACATGAAATATCAAATCCATCGAATGTCAATGAGCTTGATTTCAATTATGTAAAGCTACGACCAATAATAGCACGTTCATCTTGTCTAAAGAGCAAAGTGAGTAATCTCTTAGACGTTTTATTGAAACCACTCGTAAAACACGTACTGAGTTTTCAAAAAGATACGACAGACCTTTTTTTTCAACGGAAATTACCAAGTACAACAGTGGACAAATACTCTTTTGGTCTTCTTTGGTACGGTATCGTTGTATTCAAATCTAAGCCCTGAAAGGGGATTGGGAGCATTAGAATTCCGGATAGATAGATATCCCAATAAAATTCCAACCATATTTAGTAAAGAATTCATACTGAAATCCATGAAATTTATTGTTAAGAAAGATGTTTTCCAAATTATAAACCAATTTCTTTGAAAAGCATAAAGAATGCAATGGGTACCAATCTCACCTTGACCTATGCTATGTTAATAATCGAATATTCAGAAGAAAAATAAGGAATAGTTAGAAATACAAATGACAAATGTGGCTGTTCCTTTTCATTTTTCATTTTTCCCATTACACACACTCGCACACATATACATGTGTTCATGTCTCTCTATCTATCTATCTCTTTATTCTCCTCTGCCAACAGAGTTGGAAATCCAAATGTATTACCCCGTGTGTATCTTTCTGCTTGTCTTTCCATCCGTCTTTCTATGTGTCCGCACACTATCTTTGAAAGTTCTCAATAAATTTCAATGAAATTTTATGAAAGAGTTAACCACAAATAGAGGGACAGGTGACTGAATATTGGGATGGATCCAACCTTCTTTTTATTTCATTAAGTATTTAGTCTACGGCGGTGGCAGAGATGTATGCTCCCTGAGTTCTTTTTAGTATATATATATATATATATATATATATATATATATATATATATATATATATATATATATATAGTGCATGTGTGTATGTCTCTCTCTCTCTCTCTCTATATATATATATATATATATATATATATATATTTATATATGTGGGTGTGAGTATTGGTGAGCACATCTCTCTATGTTTTCTGCACGTTTCACTGGTCAAAAAAGGAACCAATGACGGCTACAAGTTATCAGACCGTTCCGGAAGCGGTAACCAGATATTACAATATGAGGTCAAGTGACGAAAAACTCAAGAAAAGCAGAGGTGAAGATAAGTGGTAATGTCTTCACTGTGTTTAAGTACTGGTGTCGACAATGTTACTTATTCAGGGAATTAGCTAACGTGTACAACATTTTCAAAGATCCGACGTACTGTTTACGAAGATCACCTAAAACCTCAGAGGACATTACTCCTTTGCTATCCTATGATGTGGAGTATATTCAAATATGAATCATGTGCTAGGATTGGAAACATTGGAATTCTGCATTAATAAATATTCCAATAAAATTATAACCAGATTCAGTTGAGATTTCTTTGTAATATCTATGGAATTTATTATTAAAAATAGCAATTTTCAATTTAATAACCAATTTCTCCGACCAGCTCGATCAACAGAAATGGAAACCGAAGTCGCCCGGCCATGCTACGATTACAATTAGATATTTTGAAGGAAATGAGAAATAAACGTCATTAATACAACTATAAAGAGTGGCTATTCCTTTTCTTTTTTCGTATTATATTTATATATATACATACATGTATATGTACATAATATACATACATATATATTTACGTATATATATATATATATATATATATATATGCATGCGCACACAAACTATACATATGTCTGTATTGTGGGTGTGGAGTAATCCAACAGAATGTAGATGAAAATAACAATTGGAAGTTGAAGAGAAAAACTCAAGAGATAGGTGTTACATCTCAAATCTTTTTTATCATTATTCCGTGGGTGTAGTTCGATGCATTTCGGCAGCCATCTTTTTCAAAGGGATTAAATAAGAACAATACACATATTTCCACCCTGCCCCACGTACACCAACACCTATCCTGTAATTGGTAGACACCACCTCTCAATCTTAAAATCCACTTTCCCTGAGAAATGACCATTCTAGCCCATCACTGTCTTTCTTATCCAAGACAAACCAAACACTCATAAAGACAAAAAATATACATCCCTGATCCCGCCACTCATAGAACTATCTCATTCCAAATCAAATTTCACCTTCGATTACCCGGATCCAAACACCTCCCCACCCGCTCCGACAAAACAACCAAACACAGAAAAATTCACAATCTCCCCTTCAGCATCGAGATGTAAACAGCATATTTTTCTCTGTGAAGTGCTGCAAATATTTTTCTTTGAAATAGATGGCTGACCCCCGTCGAAATGCATCGAACTACGCCCACAGAATAATAATTTAAAAAAATTGAGATGTAACAACTATCTCCTGAATTTTACTCTCCACCTTCCAATTGTCATTTTCATCTTTCTCTCTCTCTCTCTCTATATATATATATATATATATATAGAATGAGCGTGTAATTTTGTAAATCATATATTCAAGAGACTAATACAGATGCTTATGCTTGTGTTCCACTTTCTCTTCATTTACGTCTGCCAACGAAGTTAGCGATGAATATGTGACTCGCGTCTGCCTTTCCGTCCGTCGTTCAGCCTATCCTTCCATCTGTCCACACGATATCCCCAAAAGTTCTCAACGATGAAAACTCTTTGTAAGTATGATCCATGGGCTGAGGAAGAAGTGGTTAAATTCTTAGGATGGATTCAGCAATTCATCTAGTTTTAGTTAGTTTTTAGTGGAAGTATACTTTCTACTATATATATATATATATATATATATATATATATATATATATATATATATATATATATATGTGTTTGTTTGTGTGCGAGCGAAAGAGAGATAGAGAGATAGAAAGTGTGTTTATGAGCACACCCCACTTTATAAGTATTTTCTGCACGTTTTACTGGTCAACAAAGAAGCCAATGACGGCTACAAGTTATCAGACTGTTCCGGAAACGGTAACCAGATATTACAATATGAGGTCAAGTGACAAAAGAGTCAAGAAAAGCAGAGGTGAAGCTAAGTGGAAATGTCTTCAGCGTGTGTAAGTAATGATGCCGACAATGCAACTGATTCGGGGAATTAGCGAATGCTTTCATCAGAAAACAAAAGAGAAACGCCTGGTTTGTCGCTCAAGAGCAACCGTCACGTAGTCAACTTGTTTTTTTGTTTTTGTTTTGTATTTTTGTCAATATGCCGTCTTGGGGATGATCCATTAGAAAAATGGAAAAGGAGGTGACCTATCAATAAGTTACTTCTTGTCTAAATTTTATTGGACTGTGTGTAATAATCATTGTGTATGATGTGATCGGACTGTGCTGTGCAGGAGATTCTGGAAGCCACTCATCATGAGAGACTTCTTGAAAAAGCTAAAAACAAACAAAAAACAAAACAGATTACATACATAAGATTACCCAGTACAAGGGAGGAAACTCACAAAACCACGATAACACGAATCTAGATACACAAGAAAACGGATATGACGTATCCCATCCAACTGAGCATGCGTTCTGGGTAGTGATTCCACATTCTAGAACCAACAACAGCCGATGGAAACCGGAGGGTACACGGCCGAAACAGTTGTGAAAAAATGAACTCATAGACGAGGAAAAAAGTCATGCATAATGAATAAGTTACTTTTTACGCTTTTGTCCTTCTGTCTGTTTTTTGTTGTTTCTTTTTCTTTTCTTTTTTTCATACGTGTACGTTGGACTGCAGCTTGTTGAGTTGAACATCAGGAAATGGAACAAAAATGTATATTTTAACTTCCGGTTACTAATTGCTAGTCTCATTTCATAGATGAAACTTTTTCGAAAGACTATCATTAAAACAAACGGGTGTTCTTTTCCGCTGTCAGTCATCTGTCAGAATTCGGTCTTGGAACGACTTGATGCGACAGAGTGAGAGAGAGAGAGAGAGAGATAGGTTGGGGAAACAAGCCTGAAAGTCAGACCATGGATGTTCAAGCTCTCCACTTATCATTTTCCGACGTATACAGGAGGGGGAAACGAAATGTAGTGGAAGTGTTTTGGTATAGCCTGTCAGTCAGTGACGGTCACCGGTACTAGAGACGCTAGTGAATCTAGACAGTCTACCCAAACAGCCTATTATGTGCAAGTTTCTTTTTCTTTTTTTTTTTTTTTCATTATAACCTACTTTTGCCAACAAAACCACACCTCATTTGAGTCCATGGAAAACTTAAATTGGAACAGGCGAATACTAATTTAAAAAAAACAACTAGAATTGATCGCCGTCATGAGTAACCAGTTCTTGTGATATAAAACATAGACATAATCTTGCAAAAAGGCAATTTTGTCATAAAAGATTATATATTTATTGATCTTAGTTCAGACCAACACAAAATCATTTGTGGAAGCTCCAAGAGACAACTACACGGTAATAATGGTCTGAAAAACTAGCTCGCTAACGAGGCGCGGCACTCTTTCTAACAAAAACATAACCATAGTTTTGGCACAGATGAGAACGCATGAAAAACTAAGCAAAAAAAATGGACAGATAGAAATAAAAGCATCGAGAATCCTCATACACACAGAAGCGACTTACTAGTATACCCAAGTACCTGATTATACCAAGCTTAGTAAATATATGCTCTCGGTTTAGAGGGTATTTCTACGTGAATGTACTCACAGAAACAGATACAAAAGCCCCCTGACCCCTCTTCCCACGGACTCTTCTTATTTAAAACCAAACCTGACTAACCTACTTAGATACAAGCACCTCCCCTCCCAGTCCTATTGAACAACCAATACAGAAATATTCCCATTTCTTTCTGCAATCGCAAACATGTGAACAGCATACAATTTGTTGTACCGCTGCAAGTTTCCCTGAAGAAGATGACTGGCAACCATCGAAATGCATCGAAACATGCCCATGTTATGTTATGGATTTTCGATATTTAAAACCTACTTTTTTCTTGCTTTTTTCCTCTTCGCCTTCCAATTTTCATGTTTCATCAACATATATAGGATGAACACATGGAAGGCACATCAATAGAAGAGAATGTAGAAAATGATTTTATATTCCGTTTTTTTAATCATTTTTTTTTTAATTTTCCTCAACCAGTTCTGACTATACAGCCATTTTTACAGGGAGAGACTGTGTTTTTTTTACATCAAATAATAACATAGATTACAATAGTTATGTTTGATGTTTCTATCAAAATTGTAGAAGTATTGTTCTAAATTTGAATGAGTAGTTTTTATCATGTGTATTTATAGAAATGCAATATGTTTGTTAGTGTATTACGAGGAGCATGATGTAATGATTTATCGGGATAGTTAAGTTGGCTATAAAGGCCATTGGAGGATATTGTTTTTAATCTGGAAATCATTCTATCTTCATACAATTCGAAGGACTGTGTGATGTTATTAGTCAATTCTTCCAAATAATATATATATACATATATATATATATATAATTAATGCTCTTCTATTCAGGGTTGAGCACTCTTTAAATGAGGTAACTCATCCACTGTAAGCTTACACAATGCTCTTCTATAGGAATTGAGCACTCTGGTGGATGAGGGGTTTCTGTGTAATTTAAATATATATCGCTTAAATTTAGCCTTACCAGTTCCGTAGTCCAGAGGTAGGATATCAGTCTACAGGTCTGAGGTGAAGGTTTCAATTCTGCCTCACAGTACTGGATGGGATAATGGAAAGTCTATAGCCACACTGAAGAGATGTAATACATCGAAACAGCTATCTGTATACAGCTATATATATTAGCATGAATTGGCCAAGGAAAATAACTTCAAATGCGACAACGCAGTAGGAAGTATTTTCTCTTATATATTTCTTCGTGCACATCGTGCACACATCAAATTGAAACAAACAGATTATTTACACTGAGAATCCATTCTTTTATTATTATCTACGCTGTAAACAAAATGCCGTAGAGTCATGGCCCGAGTTGGATTAAGATTTTCAAAAGTTCAACATTTGTTTAACCACTGAAACTGGAAAAATGTAAGATTTGTTCTTGGTAATTGTTCTTATTTCATTTTTCTTTTTTTTTCTATTTTTTGGTATAATAGTCTAGAATAGTATAGAAATTACAAAAAAGTATTTTTCAATAGAGTCCCCTTGCTTTGCAATCCAGCTTTCCATTTGTATGGATATGCTCTCGGGAATAATGTGTGCACTGTATCTTTCCCATCATAACCTTTTAAAGCGTTTTTGAGAGGACAAAACAGGTGATAATTTAACAGAACGATGTCAAGACTATAAAAAGAATGCTCCAATACCTCAAGTTTCCGAAGCGTTTTGCCAGTGTACGTCACACTATGTGCAAGAGCATTGACAAGTAAAAGCAAGACAGATTTTGGTTATAAACCGTTTGCTTCGTATTTCTGACTTCAGCTTTCCCCGCTGCATCACACTGTAATGTGCACTGTTTACTGTTCGTCCCCACTTCATATTATCTTCAAACAATGGACAAAGCAGTAAGAAAGCGGAGGGCTGAATTCTGAATTTTCTTTAGGTTAGTGGTTGCTGGTATTTCCATCCCATACTCTGGCGTTTAACCTCTTGTTTGAAATGTTGGTTCCGTCGTAAAACATAGTTCCCATATCGTGCTAGAAGACTTTGATGTCTTCCGCCTCTTTCACACCTTCAGCCCATATAAACGGATCACAGCTCGTTGTTTTTCTTCGGTGCAAACTAGGAGCGGAGAGGCCATATTTATTCAATGTAGCACAAAGGAAACTAGCTGATCAATGACGAATGTTCACCGTAGCGAAGTCAGGCATACCACAATCTAACATTCACGCGCCGAACTCAGATAGATCAACCTAAACAAAATATAGCTAAATGCAGATAATCAGTGACTCGCCTTAGTATATATAAATATTGTTTAAAAATAATGTTTTTAAAAACTCACACACACTGACACAAACCCATGTATATACATATATATAGTCAGGAAATTTTTTTCTCTGTTTAATTTAATTTTTTTTAAAACAGTTTCGAAGAATTTTAGATAAATTTCAACTTAGAATCTTACATACGGACTTTTTGGTTCATTATTATTATTATCATTATTATTATTATTATGATCATTATTATTATTATTATTATTATTATTATTATTATTATTATTATTATTATCAACCATTTTAAAGACAAAACAGTAATGTTGAGATGGCACCCTAGCGGTATTGATGAAACACTGCTCACATTTCTTACTATGTAATTTATGTCATACATGTAGTTTGACATCTTATGTAGGGTATTATGTGTATTGTATACTGATATTATTTTATACTACACATCGTTTTTATTTGAAACATGGCGTACTCACGTAGGTTACCCCCAAAACGTATTTAACGATGAGGGATTAGCAAGTATAACAACAGAAGTGATTCGCTGTTCGTGTCACATCAATTGAATTCTTCACCTAAACATTAGATCCGTTGTCTCGGTTTTAATCTTTGACAACAAGCAATCTAATCAATGATATCATCTTTAAGAATATATATATATATATATATATATATATATATATATATATATATATATATATATATATATATATATATATATATATGCCAAAATACAAATTATTAAATCAATATCCGATGTGTGGTGAGTTTATTTCATAAAGTGCATGATACATTCATCATTAATTTAAGTTGAAGTAGAACTTTAGATATGGTGAACCCCTCCATATATATACGTATATGTGTGTGTGCACGTGTTTGAGTGTGCGCGTGTGTGTACCACCTCATCGTATTATAGTGATTAGCAAACTTGTCTCACAGATTATTGCTTCAGCAGTGAGTTCGATCTGACTAAACTGAGTTTTGTGAATATCTTCAAGGGTAAGTGAATAAGTGTGCAGTCTGAAAAAGTGATTTGCTCGATTCTAATAGAATAATTTTACTATGTAATGCATATGCATTGGGTTAAGTACATTTACAAGGAAGGAGATTATGTGGAAAAATAAATATTTGTTTGGTAAAATAAATGCCTACCTCATCATTATGGTCTTATCGATGTACCTATGTACGATGATTAAGACTAGTTTTAAAGGTTCAACCAGAAGTCTGGTGAACATCCACAATAAGTTTGAATTACTTTTTATTGATTTAATTACATTTAATTAATTAGGCACACCTGTTTGATTGCTTAACAAAGATTCCTTTTAAATTATCACGTTTAAAAAGTAAACGTATATCTATATTGAAAATGTGTGAGTTACATTCTACAGAAAACCATCGATAATCGATTGTCTTTTATTATTATGTTGCTGTTTTTTTAACGTTTCAACTTGAATAAACTGAAACCGATTTTGTGTCTGAAGCTTAACATTTGTCAACTTTTTTAGGCCAATGTAATAGGCATGATGTTTAAAATTATATCACGACACAAGAATAATTATGTGTATTCGTAGTGCTACCAAGCATGTATAGAAAACTCGCCCTAGGAATAAATTGTGATGAAAAAAGCAGTTTTAAAAAATGTATTTGAATATTCAAATGTAAAAAAATTGATTACCCGTGATGCTCTTCACTCTTTATTTTCTCTCGTTCTCCCATATTATGCGTGAGCTCTCCTTTTGTATTAATTCATTTCAGTTTCATTATCGTCTGCCTCGTTTTAATTCCTCTCCCTTGTAAACCCTCTTATTCTCTCTCTTTCCCCGCTTTCCCTCTTTCTCTGTCTGTCTGTCTGTCTGTCTGTCTGTCTCTCTCTTTCTTTCTCTGTCTCTCTCTTTCTGTTTGCCTCTCTCTTTTCCTGTCCTCTGTCGTCTTTCTTCAACGTTCCTTTACCATCATCAAACGCTTTTCTTTCTTTTCCTTCGACCTCATTTTTGTTGTTTCTTCCCTTTTCTAGCGATGAAAACTTTGTTTTTTCTTTCCTTTTTTTTTTTTGTCACATTTCATGATCTTTTTCTGTACATCAAAACGCCTGCCATAGAGCAATGGTTAGCAAACTAGTCCCTTGGAATATTGGCTATCACAGTGAGCCTCCCTCGCTCTTTTGCGCAAGGCTCTCTATATCTTAAAAGAAATTATTCTGTTATGGAAAGGTTTCCAACATTTTTTCTAGTCTCTTATCTGTATACATAATTTGTATCAATATTAAGCCATCAAAATATTTCCCTGGCTTTTTCGACCTTACTCCACTTTCCAGCAAATTAGCAAAAATATTTCTGTATTTTCCATTATTTTTTCAATTCTCTTCCCTGCTATGCTTTCCTTCTGTTTAATTCACTTTGTAACCTCAGAATATTTTCGCTGGTAACAAGAAAACGCTGATTTTTCTTTTTAATTACGAATATTATTGATTTCAAGAGATATGCTCGCAGAGAATTCAAATTAGATCAGCAAACAAAATTTTGGGCTGATTAGTTCATCAGGTTTAATTCCCACGTCTTCACTGTTTAATATTCCAATATTTCATTCACTGTACCACCTAGCTTTCCTTGGGTGTTCTCGAATTTTATTATGCCAAACCTTGATTTGAGGGGTTATGCAATTCCATTCTTTAAAATGCCACATCCAGGAACCCCCCCCCTTTGTAAGATCTTAAAACTGACCCCTGGACACCCTGTATAAGTCCTCCCATAGTGTTTTTCTGAGCCAAAGATATGGGGGGCATGTTCCAAAGAATACTTAGGTGACGGTTTTGAAACCTCAAATCTATCGTCTGTTCTTCCCATATACTGCTAACATTAATGCTTGGTCTACTAATCCGGTGGTTTGAGCATAACATGTGAGCTGATTCTCTTAATCACTTTTCCCCAAATTTGTTCTCCAAATATTATTGTTCTTCATTTAATAGAGATTATTGTGCCCCTTTTCCTCCATACATAATCATGGTCTCGCCTTTGTTCATCCTGTCAAAATTGTATGGAATGTTGTATACGCAGTTCTTGATTATGCTTTCTTCTAATGACAGTTTCACTCACGCTAGATATTCGTATACAAAAAACTATGACAAATGATATTTCTATTTGTCTCTTACATAACATGAAACAATTATATTAGGATTAATTTTGATCGACCAAAAACTCGTTTCTTATAATTATTTACTCCGTGCAGATTTCAATGTGGCAAAAGTTTAATTTGTAATTTCATAACAAAAATGGTTCGTTTGTCTAGAAGTGTATTAATAGAAATATTATGCGTTTTTTATTGCAGAAAATGGAATCAGTGACTTCGAATTAAAGTTCAGACTGTGCGATCGCTCAACAATAATCCATTTGCAAAACGCATGAAACCACCTATACCTATACTCTATACGATCTCCATAGAATTTGTTTTGTCACTCGCATGCCACAATCGATGCTAGACGAGAGAATAGGTGAGTTAACACTTGGGCAAATCACCCTCTTTCATCTGCAATGCAGTATGATAAAAAAAAGAAACTATTACATTGTCAGCCCTGGACGGGACCAACCATACCTAACGTCCTCTAGTCAGTACAATCGTGTGCTTGTAAATTCCAGGCTACATAAAAATATAGACATCTTTCATGTTAACGATGTCACTGTCTCCTCTTCTTTTCCAATGTTTCATCCTTCTTTCTTCCTTTCTACCATCATTTCTTCCTTTTTCTCCCCTTTTCCTGCATTCCTTTTGTTCTTCCTTCCTTTGTCTCTTTTTCATTGTCTACCTATCAATTTTCACTTCTTTTTCTTTCTGTTCCCCTCCATACCCTTTTTTTTTCTTATACCTCTCTCTCTATTCCTTCTATTCCTTTAGCTGCATTCGATTTCACCCACGGTGCTGAAACCTGGAACCTAACCAAGAGACTGGCCCTCAAATTGTAAACCATGTCACGTGCACATGAGGGAATCGTACTCAGTATTTCATGGATATACCAAAAGACAGCTAAGTGTATCAAGGAAAAGAGAGGAATCCGAAACATCATAGGAACCATTAGGAAATACAAATGGCAAAGGCAATGGTCTTGTTGCAAGAATGGCAGACAACCGTTGGACAACTCGATCGACAACATGGATCCCCAGAGATCAAACGCAGAACCGAGGCTGGCAGAATGAGATGGCAAGATGAACTCGACAGGTTTAGAAAATATTGGCTCTGCGACGCCCACGATAGAGAAGTGTGACGAATCCTGAAGAAAGTCTATGTCTCACTACGGGCGATAAAAGACAGATAATTTATGTTTCCTTCTATCTTTCTTTTCTCTCTCCTGTTCTTATCCTTCCTATTATGACTGTACTATTAATTCTCACTCTATCCTTTGACTCCTCTCTCTCTCTCTCGCCCATGCATTCCCTCTATTCCTCCCACACACACACACAGGCATTATATCCCTCTTTTCACCTTCCCTCTCCTTGTTTCACTTTCAAGGAAAAGAGTTACAGACTAGTTTTTACTAACTTCCCAATCATGGCCGCTATATTCCCTTCGCTCTCATAACGATAAGATTTACATACTGGTGTTTTACAAACTGTTACAAATGTGATTTATATCAAGTTTTCAAATTTCGTTGTTCTTCCTTCCCGACTTATTTCATGTCTCACCTAGAGAGAAAGGAGATTTTTTTTAAATAGTCTGGGTAGCCGCTCAATAGAAACCGTCACGTGCCCGACGTCTTTTGGCAGCATGCTGTGTTGGGGGTGATCTGTTGATCGAATGAATGTTATTTCTTTCGCTTTTTGTTGGGCCGTAATCTCTTTTTTTTTAAAGTCCGATTTTTAAAAGAAGTGTAAACTAAGGGACCAATTTAGCATAAAAATTACACGGTAAATTGAACCACTATCTATTGGGGGGGGGAGAGAAAAAACTTTTTTCTTGACATAATAAGGAATAAATTTCAATTTTTTTCGCCATCTGGCTCCATTGATGCTGCATGTACGGACGATGCATACATAGCCAGCCAGACATACGACCAGTCAGCCAGACATCCGACCAGCCAGCCAGACTAATTCAAAAACTGAAGAAACTTACATTCACTCTTTGGGTTGACAGTTTCTAACATCTATGGTTTCTGGATAGGAGGCTAATTCATTCACGGCTCCCATGAGTGGAAAGACATAACAAATAACAACGGACAACATCGGTAGACGGAGAATTAACACAATGACGAGTTTTAAAACTTCAATGCCATATTGTTTCCTGGGTGTAACTGCGGGTCATTGTCCAAATCATTGTTATTATCTATTAGCGCATTTCTAGTGGTTTATTATCTTAAAGAAAATAGGAGTGATAAGTTTTTATGTTGATTCGTCTTTATATTTACTTAGTTTAGCTTGATTCCACACAAGGCCTGATAGGGAAAACAACAGTAAGAAGAATGTGTTGAGTCAGTTTATGGAAGGTCTGCTTGTCTTGAAAATCAGCATTCGAAATTCTAGTTGTTTACTAAGGCTTCAAAACCAGTCAATGACATCATGAGAAATACACAACTATCTCAGCCATAAGGCAAGACTAATATTTACCAAGCTTAGCTAAGTACGGCATAAGACCATAAGTACTACAGGGAAGATGGTACTCACCAAAGTAGTAATGGTCTTCAAGACTGGTTTGCAACCCCCAAAATCCATGGTAAGACTTCCAATGATATTTACTTGGGTTAACTTAGCATGCCACAAGACCACAAGTCAAGGGCACTCGGGGAGGATCGAACTTGCTACTGTGGTAATGGTCTATGAGACAACCATGCTTATAATTGTTTCACGCTGGGGAACCAATATTGCAGTATTTACTATGTTCAGTGCAACACATGGGAATTCGAGAAAGAATCAGGGAAAGGGATATTGTATCGGGCCAATATTCTAAACAGGGAAAGTCTACCAGTTTTGAAAATCAGCATTCTAAATCTTGACTTTTAATAGGAATTGATAACCGACCTCTGGCATTCGCTCAAAGATAATTCTGAAATTTCCAAAGAATAGCTTCGTACAACACAAGGCAACAAGTGTGCAGCATCAAGTGAATAATAATGATCTATGAGATTAACATGATAACCATTGCGCTACAGCGAGACCCCATATTCTATCGTCTTGATATTATTGTGAACCAGTGGCTAGAAATGACCTAGAAAATACCTCTGTTGATCTTGAATGAAAAGTGGGTCACATCAACATTGCAATGGGTTGATTTCCATTTATGCCAAATTTCAGTTTCTATGGCGCAAAACTGTGACCAAGAACTTGAAAAGACCAAAAATTACTTCGAAATCTACCAATGTACCAAATTTCAGAAATACCAAATTTGCTGTGAAAAATGGAGCGGTGTGTCAAATATCAGCAATTTTGGTGCAAAATTGGGACCAAGGAACTTTGAACAAATGTCTAGCAAGAACCATAAAGGATCTCCAGTGACCGCAAATCGCTTTCGAGGTGAACTTTGCATTGTCCATGATCTCCGCCATGAAAGGATTTATCAATATACCGAATTCCAGTTACGTGAGTGCAAAATAAGGAACAAGAACTTGGAATCAAGGTTAGAAATAACCTCTAGTAACATCGAATGACCAATGATTTCAAACTCACATAGCTTATGTCACAAGTTGATGTTCAATCATTCTTTCCGCCAAATATCAGGTCATGGGACTTTGTAGTCAAAGCGTGAACAAGGCACAGACGAATGAACAAATAAACAAAGGGCTTGAATATTAGTATAGATTTAGAAAAAAAAAATTTTGGGTATTGAAAAATCGTTTGTAGAAGACATTTTGTCGTAAGAGTCGATTCTTAAATTGATACAAATTTCAATATTCGAGACACGTTAATCATGATTTCTTTCAACAGTAAGATATTTGACCGAACATCGATTTTGTATTGTTTCCAGCCAATATATTAGAATTTCAAAAATCATCGCAATTTCATTCTTTATATGGATTTCATTTGTTAAGTACAAATGTAGTGAATATTATTATTCGAACCAGCATCTTTGATTTTTTTTAAAAATCACATCGTTTGGTCAGTACGCTTTCCAAAAATCTCCTTTCATCCTGAAACCTTTATTTCTTTCTTATTCAGTCATTCATTTTTATGAGATGACGACGTCAGACGTTCGGTCATGTGTGAAATATTTGCAGGGACGTCTTCAAAGTGAAAAAAAAAAGTACACATCCCTTTGGTCACAACTTCTCTTTCGATCCTTCAAGGTTACAGAAACCCAATAAAAAAACAAAAACGACCAAAGAATGAAACTCATAGAAATTTGA
This sequence comes from Thysanoteuthis rhombus, assembly GCA_963457665.1. Taxonomy (NCBI): domain Eukaryota; kingdom Metazoa; phylum Mollusca; class Cephalopoda; order Oegopsida; family Thysanoteuthidae; genus Thysanoteuthis; species Thysanoteuthis major. Next base: position 22,540,802 of record OY735207.1, on the reverse strand, counting down.
TTAAAAATTGCTGACTGCTCTGTCCCTCAGCATTTCGAACATCCGTTTATGCTAAATTCGAGCAGGCAAACCACTTATGTTCAACTACTCTCAAACGTAAACGGACCCCTGAGGCTCCTCAGACAACGCTTATTATCCAAATCAGCCATGTTTTAAACGCGTACATTATTCCTGATAAATCTCCACTGGTTAGTGTATGGACTTCCTCTGTTAGAAAACGTCAACCAAAACTGTCAAAATAGGTTTCTTCAGTTTCCAAGTTGGTCTTGCTGGTTGGCTGGCTGGTTGGCTAGGTATGTGTCACGCGTACTGACTGCAGAAATAGGGCTAGAGGGCTGAAAATATAAACAATTACACCTCATTATGACAGAAAAAATTTTTTGCTCTTTCAAATTTTCCTCCTCGATAGGTTTTTACGCTGGGTTCAGTTCGGCATGTAAATTTACGCTAAATTGATCCCCTTATTTGTGTCTAACAAAAAGGGGGTGGACCACCACTTTTTACAATTTTCGATTGATCATCCCTAGCACGACATGCTGCCGGAAGACGTTGGTCCCAAGACAGTTTCTATTAAGCGACTAACCAGACCTGTTTTTGATTTTTTTTTTCTTCCTTTCTAGCGAATGAAGTTGCTCTTTCTCTGTTGGTCGCTAGATGAGATGCTAACGAGGGACGTGTAGAATTTCTGACTGACGTAATACCTCTAAATACAAACAACTCCGGTAAATTCTACTCCTCGAGTACGTTCGCCCACAAGCAGACACTGGAGTGTTCAGTGACAATATTCCAAAAGAGTGGGCTTCAATATTTCTTGGATGTGGTTTTGCTAGGCACAGCAGATGAGGGTCGATGACGTACAAGAGCGACACAATATCGTGGAAGACTTTGTCAAGGTTCTGACAACTACGTCACTCTGCAAATATCACACACACACACACACACACACACATATATATATATATATATGTGTGTGTGTGTGTGTGTGTGTGTGTGTGTGTGTGTGTAGAGAGAGACTGACAGAGAAAGGGAACGAAAAAAAAGTTCGATTGTCAGAATTTCAATTATCCGAATTTTGAATTATCCGAACAAGATTTCACGGTCCTGCAATTGAGTATGGGTTTCTTCTTATATGATCAGATCAAACAATTATCTGAACAAAATATTTCCCACCTGTTTGGATAATTTAGGTCTTCCTATATATATATATATATATATATATATATATATATATATATATATATATACGCACACTTATATCTAAGTATATGTGTATCTGATTAAATATTCAATTGATATCGTTATATCTATATGTATCAATCACTTAGATAGACAGATAGATAGATAGATAGAAAGTTGGTGATAGAAATATCGATAATTGTATTCTGCCTTTCCGCGTCTGAGATCGATATATTCTAATCTAGCTGAAAGCTTGGGTTTTTCCAATGTGACACGTCTTCTGCGTTTAGTTTAGTGCAACAGAATCATAGTCAATACTCTCGGGTAATCAATTGGAAAATCCAAACTACGTAATGTTTATACCCATCGATTATTAAATCTCCCCTCCCCCTCTATCTCACAAACTCTCTCTCTCTCTCCCTTTCTCTCTCTCTCTCTCTCTCTCTCTCTCTCTCTCTCTCTCTGCCCTTATATATATATAACTGAAACACTAGATGTAGCAATATTATGGGATTTCCCAGTACACACGGATCGAACCATCAAAGCCAAAGGCAGAAAGGAAAAGGGATGCCTATTAATAGATATAACCATTCCATCAGATTAAAACATACCTGTAAAAGAGTTCGGAAAATTGTCTCGCAGAACACCTGGAAATTGTGATTGTAAAAATGTGGCAATTAAAGACTGAAACAATACCTACTGGTATATGAGCCCTTGAGGTCATAAAAAGGGTGCCGACAAATATCGAGGTAGAATGTCAGGAAACACAAGCATATATGAGATACAGAAAATTGTCCTCACAGGCATCACCCATATCCTTCGCAAGACACTGTCCATGTGACTGTTATCTGTTATACAACTATGTACTATTTCTTATGTAGCCGCCTGTATTAGCTCTGTATTGAAGCCCCTTTAGTATACATGAAATGGAAAAATATATATATTCATATCTCTCTCTTTATATATATATATATATATATATATATATATATATATATAGAGAGAGAGAGAGAGAGAGAGAGAGAGAGAGAGAGAAAGACAGACAGACAGAGACAGAGGGACAGAGACAGAGAGAGAGAGAGATAAAGAGATACAGAGAAATCAATCCTTCATTTTGACTTTTGAATTTTGCACTGCTGCGATCATCAGACCATGTAGTACTGCTGGTAAAGCACTCTATGTATATAGTGTGTTCAATATCACGCTGAGGAAGGAGTAGATGCGATACGTTAAACTTGATTTTTTTAACTTCAACGGAATCATTATTGGTTTTTCGTTCATTGACAGTTGTATTACAATTTTTTAATCTATGTTTTAAAGGATATTTTATCAAAAGGGTTGTTCATTGTTAGAAGGATTACAGTTTCTTATGTTGGCAAGTCAAGTTTATTATTATCATTTTTCCTTTTGATTTGTAGTAGTATTCGTAGCACACCGAGTTTTGGCTCGAAACTAGGAACTGGCAGCGAATGGCATTTTTCCATTTCATAAATACAAAAGGGGAGGGGCTCAATGAAGGACCAATACAGGAGGCTGGACAAGAAACAGTACATAGTTGTATAACAGACAATATTTACATGGACAGTGCCTCGCAAAAGATATGGGCGATGCCTATGAGGACAATATTCTGTATCGAAACAATTTTTTTAACTCTTTTACCGTTTATGTTTTTTTTATGGAATGGTCATACCTACCAGGTATTCCCTTTCCTTTCTGTCCTTAATAACTAGGTCTGGGCGGTTGGCTCTGATGGTTCAATCCGTGTGTACTGGGAATATCCATAATATATCCACATCTTGTGTTTCAGTTACAGGTTCCGAGTGTAGTTCATATCAGCGTAGTGTGTGTGGTGCACAATCGTGCTTATAGACTATCCATTTGATGTACTGGTCTACTGTATCGTGTCTTAGTCTGTATTAATAAGGGGTAGAACAGAACATCCAGATATAATGTGGTTGATAGTCTCAGCTGCCCTGTCACAGAACCTGCTGTTGGGGTTAGCACCGTTTTTGATAACGTGTGCTAGGGTTGCTCCTGGTAGGAAGGCTTGGGTCTTGGGCAGCAAGGATGAAGCCCTTTAATCCGGTTTTTAGCCTTGAACTCTGTAGCCATTAATGAATTTTGGAATTATCGACATCAGCATCTTGGGTGCAAAGTGGATATTGGCTGTGCTGGTGTTTCTGTTCCCAGTGTTCTTTTAACATTGATAGCCCTTGTCACTTGGCTGCAGTTTTTGCTACCTAAGTTATAGCTTGTGTTGGGGCCTGTTGGATTATGTCGGTCATGTTTAGTTCATCTCGAAATGCCTTGGATTCCTTCAAAACTGAGTGAAGCCTTTTTGTTGTCTCATGTTTTTTCACCAATCAAAATCCAGTTGCACGTAAAATGTAGGTCAATTGTTGTAGTTGTATGACCTACCTCTCCTGCCTTCTTTTCTGTGGAGATGCAGTTGATATACGTCTGTTTTTGGGTGGTGTATTCTATTGCTGGTGAGAAATTTCCTTATTTTTGCATCCATTCTGGGTGTGTCAGTTATGTTTCAGTTAATGATTTTAAAGCTTTGCTGTACTACAGGTATTGTCAAGGTGCTGATGGCTTGGATGCGGTTTTTCGATTTAAGCTTAATTTTAAGGATAGCTCGAACCCTTCTGTTGTAATCTTTCTTTATTTTTTCTTCTATGAATGCAGGTTGGATTCTATTGCCGTCATTAATTCCGAGATATTTATAGGTACCTACCTGATCAAGTTCCTCGATGGTTGTATCCAGGTCTGAGAGGATATCCTCTGTTGTTTACAGTTTTCTGGGCCTGGAAGCTCCATTGCTATATCATCACTGAGCCTCTTAACAGTTTACTGCAGCTCTCCTAGCTCAGAGTCATCATTTGCATAGAGTTTAAGGTCATCCATGAAGAATCGGTGGTCTATTCTCTTGTTATCGTTGTTTGTATTTCATTTCCATATGTTGTGTTGTTGAGTTCACTTGAAAGAGGAATAAGGGCTAGATAGAAAAGCTGGGGTGAATGAGAATCTCCTTGGAAGATTCCACGGTTAATGTCTATATTCCTGGATTCAGAGGTACCTTTATTGGTACTGAGGAGGGGTTTGGTGTTTAGTTTCCATGTTCGAGGAAATAAATTATAGTTGCTACTATTTTATATATTTCTAAGGCTTTTAGATTCTTTGTATGTTGTACACTATCAAACGCCTTTTGGTGATCCATTCAGATTGTACTCAGATTACAACGTATTATAATTATTTTTTTATTATCATTATTATCATTGAAAACGATTTTTAAATAAGGGATAATATTAATTTATGCTGTACGACTGCGATTGATATTTAGAGTTATAGTATGGTGGTAGTTATTCTAAAAGAAATTTCTTTTCGTGTCTGCATGCGGATATATGCTCTGATATTTGGCTTAACAGTTTATGTTGCTTGGGGAAGGTGATTATAGCGATTTTCTCTTCCAGGTGCTTTGAAATGTCGATGCAAGCTGGTTCTGTTTTTTTATTTTCTGTTATTTCTGATATGCTTTGTTTTTTTTCTTTTGAGATGTATATTTTTTTAATAGCGCTGTGCTATGAACATATCATTGTTGTTATAGGATTTATTAAGTGAGTGGTTTCTTTCTCTCTGAAGACCTTCGGTTATCCCGATGTATATTTTATCTGGCTTTCCTTTGGATTGTTCAGTGGCTTCGTGTACAACGTTATTTTCTGGCAGTTACCGTTTAATGGACTTTCGGATTTTTTCTATTTCATGGAAAAACAAAAAATGAGAATTTGGAGATTATTATTTGGGCCTTGGCATTACCGGAAACTGTTTGGCTCAATGGTAAGAGCATCAGTACGTTGGAGAAGCTACCCTATCGGTCGCAGGTTCAATTCCTGCAGCAGCCCTTATTTGCTTCAATTGTTTATTCTGTTTCCATTTTCTTGGCCAAATGATACACTCATCGTATGATAACAAGAGATCGTTTCAATGCTGTATAATGCAATTTATGATCATATATACATGGATATACCGTTCTATCCTATCTATATACACATACATATAGATATATCCATATGTATATCTCTTTTTGTATTGATACGTGTATGTGTGCGTGTGTCTGTATTTGGGTATGAGTGTGTTTGTACGTGTATGTCGATTCGTATTGTTTAATGATTCGCACAGGATGAACTTTGCATTGCACTTTTAACGATATAGCTTTAAGGAAGAACATCTTAGCTTTTTTTCCATCTCTTTTCTAGACTATTCTGTCCACCTCCTCTCGGTCTCGCTCGCTTCTTCCTTCTCTCGTTCTATCCCTCTTTTCATATATTCTTCTCCTCTTTGTTTCCTAGACAGCTTTGTATTACTAGTTTACTTAACATTCGAAAAATGGCGGCAGTATCTAATTAAGTTTGTAGTTGCACAGTACTTGAAAAATATTTGAAAAAAACATCATCTTACTCTACCAATTCTTCTTTGTGTACAACGAGGATGAACCCGGATATTTGACGCATTCTCAACAACAAAAAATAATTAATAAGTGAGAAAATACTCTTTAATTTGCATTTATCATGTGTCTCCCTTGACGAAAGGGAAGTGTTATGTACAGAAAATATAGACAAATCACGTTACGAATTATTTGAGCCGATATCTGTTTTAGTTGTGTTTTTTCTTGAGTAAAGTGAGTTCTTTTTTTACACGTATATGAGCAGGTATCAGGAGGAGGGTGCGTAGTGCATTGCATTATTCAATGTTTTTTTTTTCAAGATTTACGTGAAGACTTCCATTTCAAGATCGTTGGGTAAGATAGGGAAATGTTGTCTCACTTACACTGTGTGGAATGTACGATACCAAAAGAAAAAGAAGACTTTCATAAATCGTCAAAATATTTGTCTGCATAAAATTCGTTCAACCCGTTCTTTCTTTCAGAAGAATTACACTCAGCACTTCAAGTAACAGAAATTTAAGGAATCATACCTGAATAAAAAGCTACTAAACAAAAAAGCAAAATGAAAAAAAAGGGAAAGAAAAGGAAAGAAATAGCTATCTGGGTAAATATTTCCGATCTACTATCTCACACATGAGAGGTATTTTTATATGGCATACGAACCTGTCGAGTGATTTTTTCCTCAAATGATAAAACACTCTGATTTGGGGAATTTATCTCTTACGTAATTTAGAGGTTGCATCTTTCTTGAATTATCAACTAATATTACTTTAGACCAGATAACTTCCAACCTTTTGTTGTGGGCCTTTCATGCAAAAGGAATGATACAATTCAAGAAAGTCGGCCTACACATGAACTTCAGCAAGACGAAGATCATGTGCAACAACCACATCGGGGATAAAAACACTAAGATCAAAATCGAGGACACACAACTGGAAGAAGTAGACCACTACATCTACCTAGGACAACGAATCTCCATGAGACCCTCAAAAGAAGAAGAAATCAAGCGAAGAATCACACTAGGATGGCAAGCCTTTGGCAGAGCTGGCTCAACCTTAAAAAATGATAAGATCCCATTAATCCTAAAGAGAAGGGTGCATAACCAATGCATCCTCCCAATAGTCACTTATGGAGCTGAAACATGGAACCTAACCAAGAGACAGACCCGTGAATTGAGAACCATGCAACGTGCACATGAAAGAATAATGCTGGGCCTCACAGTACATCCGAGAAGAGATAAAACTTAGGGACATCATAGAATGATACAATTAAGTCAAAGTAAATAAAGGATTTTCTGAAGTGGAGAGAGCAAAAGTGTAGGTTTCAAAAATGTGAAATATTGCATACGTGTTTGAGGTGTCCTTTCTGTGCATTTTTTTTTCACGTTCAAACCACTGCAAAGAACACTTCTCCATCTGGGGTCAGTCATATCATCAAGAGCTGTCAGATCAGAGATGCAATAACCACTTCAACCGGAATATTTGTATGTTAGTATGTCGCTTTGCTACTAATGGTTTCCTGCTGCCATCTACTTATCTGTCGCATAAACGGCACACTAGTATGTACTTACGTGTGTACGAATGGTCACAGATTAGCACGAAGGAATACCAATCATAAATCTGACCGCATTTGGGTCAGAGCATTTTCGTTACATCATGTTTGATACTTGAATGAAGGTGATACCAATAAACATACTTGAAGGTAATTCGTATTTGCCATAAAATCTGTATTCCAAATCTTGGCTTTCACCTAGTTTGGGAAACTGATTATTGGTGCCAGATGGAAATGCAAAACTAGCTTCGCCATCAGACAAGCTTTTTTGTGGGCTAGCTATATCTGATAAACAAAGAGTTAATTTCATAAATATTTCCCTGCTTGTTATTTTCATCCTCAAAATGATATCGGTTTAGAATACGATAAATTGATTTTTTTAAAATATTCTTTCTCACTTTTGGTGTGACTTCAGCCATGATTATGTTCACCTAACGCCTTGGAATATTCCAGACGTTCTATGACTTTTGAAAATATCCAATACAATTTCCTATTTGTTTACCTAATTCAAAAGAACCTCCACACATACACAGATCACATATACATATATACTTACGTATATGTATATATGTATATGTGTGTATTTGCATGTGTATGTATGCATTTATGTATGTTACCCAAATTTTCGTGAAATTACCATGAAAAAAGTATTTAGTCTTACAACTGGTTTTAACCAACCCATTCAAAGAAGTCTTTTTTCCCTACTGTTCGCACACTGTCTCACCAAAGTTACTGCTCCAAAACGGCAGCGACAAAAATCCATACCACATTTGACTCGCGCGTGCTGTTCAGATTCTCCGCACGTTTGGGTTTTGCAAATACTATCACCAAAGCCACACAAAATATAGAATCTAACCCCCATATCATATTCCCCCACTCCAGTACAACCTCTCTTGACCCCAATTGACAACAGAGGACGGGTCCAATCCAACAGATAACTGTGGAATATAGCCTCTTGGAAAAATGAAAGGCTACATCAACTAATGATAACCAGATGGGGAAAAAACTCCAAATTAAAGTCAATATTTTCAACCTACATTCATTCACTCTCTCCCTTAGGTGATGGCAGTATAGTCGAAACACATTTTTGAAAAAACGATTCAAAAACAAAAAAAAAAGATTTTTTTACACCCACTCTTGTTTATGTGTCTTCCATATATTCATCCGTATGTAGCCTATGATATATGTATGTGGTGAGGATCTGTTACCGTGCAATAGAATCAACTGTTTTGATAAATGACGATTAGGTGTTTCTTCGTTATTCTTATAAAAGAGTGATCTCATCCCTGTATTCGGATTAGTGAGATGTTTTCCTTCAACCTATGTTTTAGATTTAATTAGTGAATCTACTAACCAAGTTATGAATACTAACTTCCAACATCACGGTTATTTTGACCATGGAATCAAATGTAAGAAACTTATAGCCTTAGAGCCTGCTTATTGACTGGGAGAGTTACGGACTTCCTACGGGTACCAATGGTCTGGATTCGATGCTTTTCATCAGGGCAGACAGATTCCGGCCTATCATCATTTCTATTCCTATTCCTTTATTATTAAGGTGGATATGAGGCAAGAGTTGAGCAAATCAAGATAAGTAATCAGACAAACGATTTGGGGTTTATGCCTTTCTTTAAAAATTAATTTACATTGATTTCTCATGACAATCGTAATCAGACGCATTTTGTTATTAGGACCCGAGGAAGACAATATTTTCATACATTTACTAGTTGTGAAGTTGCGTCTGTCTTCAACGATAAAAGGAAGAAGACTGCGTGGGAGACTTGGAACATCTGCGATTCTGACATACGCCCACAAGTCATTCCAGCTTCGACATCACAACTTGGAAAGCCTGCAATCATCTAAACAAATAAAGGAAATAAAAGAAGGTAATATTCATTACTTAATGGTGTTTATTCATTCTCGCTGCTCACTTCGTCGTAAAAAGTATCCCTGTTACAGGAAAACACACACACACACACACACACACACACACACATATATATATATATATATATATATATATATATATATATATACATACATTTATATATGTGTGTGTGTGTGTGTGTGTTTGAATTGTAGATGTGACGTGATCCAACAGAAAATTGATGAAAATGATAATCAGACAATTTCACAAATGATACTTTCATCTACACAGATACAAACACCTCCCCTCCCGACTAAATAACCAAAGAACACAGAAATATTCTCATTTCTCTCTTCAGCATCAAAACATGTAAATAGCAATTTTTTCCGTGAACAACTGAGAATATTCCTCTCTGAAAAAGATGGCTAGATCCTGTCCAAATGCATCCAAAAATGCCAACGGAATGATAAAGAATTTTGAGATGTGACAGCTATCTGTTGAGTATTTCTCTTCACCTTTCAACTGTCATTTTCATCAACACACACACACATATATATATACATATATATATATATATATATATATATATATATATATGTTCGTGTGTACGTGCGTGTGTTTTCAGAAATTGATCTGACTAATCACAATTCAGTTTCTTAAAACTGGATTTGAGGCCCCAGATTTGAAAACAACTTTCGTTTTTTTAGTAATAACAAATAAAACAGCGTAATTATTTTCCAATTATCTTTAATGCTTATCATTAAACAAAAACAAAAAAAATAACGAAGGAGGAAAGCACAGAGTTTATATACCTCTCAAAATGTATCTATAAACCATAAAATTCAGTCCTATTGAACAGTAACGTGATCAAAACCAATAAAAGAATTTACGAGAAGTTACCGGAAACAAACTTGCTGTATCCAGAATCAATGTCCTAGAATTCTGCCGACAGCGAATACGCATGTCTGACTAATAACCGCCCAGAAGGAAACGCGTTGGCGGGAAACAGGCGAAGAAATTACAGTCATTATTCACTGTTCAGGTGACATTTCATTGAACCGCTTGCTTCGTGTGCGTCGGAGTTCTCGTAAAATGAAAGGTGTCGTTTACTTGTTCTATAAGCTGTCTAACCGTAACGGGGATACGTTTACGATGAAGTGGGCGGCGAGAATAAATACGAACCTTTCAGTAATTAATATTTACCTTCTTTTGTTTTCCCTATTCGCGTTGGTGGTTGCTGGCTTTTTAAGTCGTGAGGTCAAAGGTGAAATGACTTGTGGGCGTATGTCAGGTTGCCACACCATGGAATCATTGACATTTATGGCTGGCCAGTTTTATTGATTGATTTACTGTACTTGACGAATTAGAGGGCGTAATTTTTTCACAACAAAATGGTTGAAAAAAAAAATGAATATATCAATTATTTATGAAAATAAAGACCACCATTTAGCCAGTTTTTCGCTTTTGATTTTGAAACAGTGATTATGAACGTAGGGCGCACGCCTAACAGGCAATTTTGATATAGTTTGAGTCAATTTGGAATTCAGGTGTGGAGAACGAAGAGTGTTACGTGGTTCAAAACTTACTAGTTTTAAGGCTCAACTGATCAATTCCTAATTACAATACGATTAATTCCTAATTGCACAATAATGGTCATTGAAAATTTTGATCTATAGTAAGTGATGCTAAACTCAATAACTATGTGAGGTATAAAGGCCATTATATAATTGCATTTTTGTTACTAAATTTCACAAAACAGAAAATTACTGAACCTCCCAAGACCACTATTGTTGGATTATGGTGAGGGGAACATCAAATTGTTTGAGCAGTCGGGGTGGCAATTGGAGCAAAAAAATCAAGAATCAATGTATTAAAAGCTCCCAATACTTCCTGAATATTTTCTGCTGAAATGAAGGCGCATCATTTTGGTTCATATATATATTATATATCATCAAATACAATAATTGCTAATCTATTTATTATCTTATTGATTAGTTGATCGACCGTTTAAAAGGCTAGGTAGGATTTGTGCTCATTACATCATCATCATCATCAGTCTTTTAACGTCCGTCGTTGGACATTGACCTTCCCCAGGATTTGCCACACTTTTCTATCATGAGCGTCGCAGAGCCAGTAGTTCCTGAACTTGTCTAGGTCGTCTCTCAATCTAATATTCTGCCAGCCTCAGCTCCGCATGTGATCTCGGGGGATCCATGTTGTGAGTCGTGATGTCCATCGGTTGTCTGCCATTCTTGCAACATGGCCAGCCCGCCGCCATTTGAGATTTTTAATGGATTCTATGATGTCCCTGACTCTTGCCTCTTCTCAGATGCACTGTGCTGTCTTGAGTCTCTCCATGTGAGGCCCAGCATAATTTGTTTGTGTGCACGTTGCATGGTTCTCAATTTGCGGGTCTGTCTGAGTCTGTCTCTGGGTTAGGTTGTGCTCATTTAATGATATATAATTGAATGAATTGAAGATGTTTATTCGGAAAGACTATGAATTCATGAATTGCTAAACTGTTGCTTAAACAGTAAATGACGATAGCTGTTGTCTGAATTTCCTAAATGGGGCATTTTTATTAATAACCTTGACTAGATTATATTCCATCGTGTCATTGAGAAGCGGAAAGGTTATCGATATGGAAAACTGAATCGACAAATTGAATTCGAGTTTCAGTTGAGGCTGGTTATATTCACTTACAATCATTACCCAAGGGAACGACATGGAAAGGTACATCCATATGCATCGTCTCATCGCCAGATATCTTGACAGAAATATCTTGCCTCTTTTACACTGTGATAGTTGACGGAAAAGGGATGGGTGAGAGAGCGCTTGGACAAACCACTCTCCTATGACTACCACAGGGGAAGTAATACCCGTTAAAAGTTGTTTCACGCATTGATAACTTTAGTTGGAAGTCCACATACATAGCATTGCTCTTTATCGCAACGCCTAGGCCGTGTTACATTCTACGACACGGCTGGTTTTAAGTCGTATTTTTTGTTCTTTGTCTTATCTCCCTTGGAAAATGGTCGTTTAGTTGAAATGGTCAGGTTATAATTTCAAAATGTAATTTTAAGAATGAAAAAAATTCATTTTCTACACTCATTCCTGCTTATGTGTCTTCCATATGCTCACCCGATATATGTGTATGTATATATATATATGTGTGTATCAAGTGTTTTAATGAATGACAATTCATTCCCAGTATTCCTAAATACGGCTAGTTCGTTTTCCGTTCATCATCCTGATACTTTTATAGTTGGGTAGTTCAATTTTTTATGCACCTTTTCACTTTCCTTTACACATCCTGGGCATTCCATATTTCTCGATTCTGAAATCCATTCCGTGCTTTTAGCTTTTTGTACGAAAGTTCCTTATTCTTTTTATTTTGGGACCCAAAAAACAACTTTTAATCGACCGTCTGCATTAGATGGTTGAGTTTTTTTCTTGTGATTTTGTATGTTTAGATCTTGCATTACAATTCTGTGAAATGTAATTAAGTAGTATGATTGCCAAGTTATGGGGTTAGAGTCTGACTGTAAAATGACTCTCCTTATGTTGACCTCGATTAGGTATTGTCCTCTTGTAGTCTCAGTCACTGGTTTCCTTTTGCCTTTGCTATGAATTTCTCCAAATCTTCAACATATTAATCAATCATGCTTATTCTAAAATTCAAGATTGTTGACTAATCTTGTGAGCATTTTTGTAGTCTAGCCATCACCTTGCAAGTTTTTTTCCCTCGCTTAACTTCCTCCGCGTTTTCTCTATCCTCTGTTGATGTGTTTCTATTACTTAATCTTAAAAAGAAAACAGTTGTGACTAGTGCTGAAATAACAGTGGCAGTGGTGGTGCAAGACCTGCAATTTATTATTATCATCATTATTAGCATTTTCACAACAGTTGCCAGGTGGTCACCGCTCGGGACTGAGTGACAGCGAGTATCCTCAAGTCTCCAGTCCTCCTCTTGACACTCCCACAGTCGATGGCAGAGCTGTGGATTACGGTTTTAGACCAGTTGCCCGCTGATAATTGCTGGAGGTTGTGACGGTCTCCTTGAATCTCCAGTCCTCCTCTCATATCGTCCTAACCTGTCACAGCAGTGCTGTGATTTGTGCTGCTTTCTCCTTGCCCTTTTCTCAACTGTTAGGCCATCGCTACCAGCTGGGGGTCGTGGATCTCATATATCCAGTATTCTCTTAAGTATTCGCGTCGTCTCAAGTAGTGCTGCGGTCTGTATAGTCTCAATCCTTCCTCTTATCCCCAGTATCATTATTACTATTGTTATAATCATCTTGTATTTACTGAAAGCAACACAAATATTCAGATTACAACAACAAATCATCTGGAAAATTCTCAGTTTTCATTCTTATAACAAACAATATCATTTCTCGTCATGCCCTATCTTTTTTTAAAGTCCCTACTTGATTTTCCAGTATCACTAACCCCCACCAATGCATCCCTTCACCGCATTTCTGCCTATCATTTT
>OY735207.1:22319476-22527072 GCA_963457665.1 Thysanoteuthis rhombus | reverse complement strand
TTACTAACTTGTTTGATTGGCACTGACCGGGTCAAAACTGTTTCCAGGATCATCATTAACTTCAGTTTGATGATCCTTTATGTCATGTTCAATTTTTTAGGTTAATCACATTCAGTTTTAACAATGATGAAGATGAAGGAGAAAAGAATTGAGTTTAAAGTCGGGGAACAGGACTTTATATTAATTCACATAGAAGATAATCAATAGGCTGCCAATCAAATCATATATTATCATATGGTATATATCATATAATTATTAAAGTCAGAATCATTGATAATTTATGCTAGATCAGAATTAAATCAAAATCAATCGTACAGGATTATTTTCAACATCAGATTCATTGAGCTCTATATAATTGTTGTTGTACACCTCGCTGTGGAATAATGGTCCACTGTAGTGAATTAAATCCCCATTGTTGAAACTTATACTTATATCAGTGTGTCTAACTAATCTATGCTAAACATGTTTATGTCATTGTGTTTAATGTTAACAGATTTTTAAAGGACTAGAGAAAATTTACTTGTCTAAATGCAAAGAAAGATACGTAGATAAATTATCATTTACCAATTTCATCTTAGCACACAGAGGGTTAAATAGGGGTTGATTAGGTTAATAAACTGTAATACACTCTTTCACGGGGGGGTGGGGATCGGCATTCATTAGTTTCCCTGGGATCCATCATCAGACCCTGACAATAGCGTGAAACACGTAACCACGATGTAAATTGATTGCTAAAGGTTATACTTGAAGCGTGCATTGCGAATAACTTAACTGTAGAAATGTATAGAAAAATAAAAGAAGAAAGAGATACTCAATGGTGAAGAATTGATGCAAACGTTACTAACAGAATAGTAACCAGTAATCTTGAAGGAGAAGCAAGAGTTTTAAAATATACTCTATATGCTGGCATGTAAAATGCACATTTAAATAAATCAAACAGAGGCGTTGAAGGAGAGGTCACGTGGTGAAACGTAAGTGGTTGCATAATTTTTTGCTATATGCGCCAAGTGGCGTCAGTAAACTCTTGCAATAATTTGATAAAGTAGTTTTATATAGCAAAATAATGTTGTACTTTATTTGATAATCAAATGGACTCACTAGCGATTATTTCCGCAGTGGAATTATTACCCATTACTAAGATAGACTTGGGAAAAAATGGCCATTTATTCCTTCTAAAATAGAGTCAAAAATAATTATTTTATTAGAACCATCAAAAAGTATTTAAATCTAGATGAAAATATCTAAAAACAAATATACCATGGATTTTAATTACTCCCCTTAAATTACGTCCCTATCTGTCGTCTGATTTGACGATGTTACTGTACTTTTGTGGTATGGGGGCATGTTACCTCGCCCCCAATGAAAAACAATGCAAATATTACTCTTCATCCTATGCGCTGGTATATTGACCGAGTGTCTGTCTACCGAAGCCCGAAAGGGGCAGCTATTGGGATTGGGAAAAGTTACTGTTAGCCGTAGTTCCCCAAATACCCTTGTAAACTATGCGCCTTATGTGCCGACAAATACGGTAGTTACCATCAATTCCTTTTTCATACACTTTCACCTATCACGAGTTGAAGGACTGAAATTAAAACCGTCACATATTCAAAACTCGTCCACCAAAACAGTCAACGTTGACATAATCAACATCAACATTGGATTCTTCAATTTGTAAGTCAGTCTGATTCGCCGGTTGGCTATGTATGTATCACGTAAACAGGCCTCACAAATGGAGCTAGAGGGCTGTAAATTTAAACATTTACTACTTATCATCAGAAAAAAATGTTTTTGTTTTTTTGAAAATATATATAAATTTCTACGTGAATAAATATCCCTGGTATTTGAACAAAGGGTAAACGAATTTGAGATTAAATCATAAGTATCAAATGGGTAAGTCTCATTTCTTTCTGTAAAGGATATTAAACAATAGTTTCCTTTGAAAATGAATCTAACCACTTGGGACTAGGATACTTTTTATATGAATTCATGTTGGCAAATTATCTCGTCAATCGCTCTAGGACAATGATTGCTTTCGTTGCCTTCATCACGAATTGATCGTTTTGATCGGTTCACTGCCAGGGTAAGGAGACATAACTCAAAGAAATTTGAAGTAGTATATCTTGTCAGCTGCCCCAGGACAATCATTGCTCTCACTGCCTCTATCAGCATTGATCAGTTCACTGCTAGGGTAAGAAGACATAACTCAAAGAGATTTGGAGTTGTATATCTTGTCAGCTGCCCCAGGACAATCATTGCTCTCACTGCCTCTATCAGCATCTATCACTTGCCTTGGATCATTATCCAAGCCAGTGACAAGGTGAGAAGATCCAGAGCACAAAGAATTCTTATAAAATATCTCATCATTTGCTACCAAATGGTTGACACTAGTTAACTATGCATTGCCCAAGTGGTTTGAATATATGTAAATACCCAGTGCAATTACTCTCCAAGCTTTATTTTTCTAACATTCTTATTTGTTAATTTATGTCTAGGGACGTTTTGTTTTTAACCAAATCCTGTTTTTTTAAAGCAGTTGTGAAGAACAATGCATCATGAAAGAGTAGTTTCTCGTGAATCAGATAGATTACCTTGAAAAGCAAAACAATAGTGAAACTTCAAAACAATGGAGACGCATTAATCCTAAAACTGTACCGCATCTTGGACAAAGAGTTTCATTAATTCGAGAATAATGAAATAAGTAACCAGCGACTAATGATCACTGATGTGTTTTCATTTGGACAATGAGGAATGTTTGTATCAAGGCATCTGCAATATATAATGCCTTACGTTTGCTAGGACACAGATATAATGACTACTAACTGTTGGAATTCGGACTCATTTTCTACGATGGAATTGAGAATAACAGGGGAAGATGACAGCATTAATAATAATAATAATAATAATAATAATAATAATAATAATAATAATAATAATAATAATAATAATAATAATAAACATAAGGACTACAACGTTAACTGTCAATAGTGACCCAACAGAGGAAGGGAAATGAAAGCCGAAACGCAAGTTGTAGCATTGACATGATAGGCGAAAGAGAGAGGAGATGCTGGCTGAAGACCTGAGGAGATTTATTGTCACTCAGCCTTCAGCGATGACCACTGGGCAACTGGTGTGCAACTGTAAATCGCAGTATTACTGCGACCTATGAGTACTAGGAGAGAACGGCTGGAGACTTGAGGAGACTTGCTGTAACTCAAACTCCAGCGGTTACCACCAGGCAACTGGTGTGAGATTGCAAGCACCATCACAGTCAATACTTGAACAACCGTAGGGTCGAAATTTGAAATCGTGTAAAAAATAAATAAATTCGATTTATGACATCATTGCATTTACTGGAAATATGTTAGATAGTGTAAAAACATCTAGAAACATCTAGATTATCCAGAAGGATTCCTATCCCTTTGTAATATACCATATACTTTTTTCATCAATCTACATATCTACAAAGTTCTACTCCAAAATTCGGCGAGCACGAACCGAATGTCGGCTGGAGTTTTTCGAGGGATCTTTTTTAAAAACCTGCTCCAATCGTTGTATACATTACCAATAATAAGATGGATTAGAACTAGTAATAGAATAATAATACTGTAAATCTAGTTTTTCAAAAATTCAATTCGAGATTACTATAACTTGGTAGTAAAACAAAATGGTGTAAGAGTGAAGGTATGGCAGAATGACTTTAGATTTGTGTTCTGTTCAATCATCGGGGCTATTGGGGCCGGTGCAGTTAAGGCAACGTCCATGAAGGTCGCTTAATGTAGCATGTGATTTCAAGTCTTTTCAGTAGCCAATTTATCTTAGATTTCGCGCTGTTTGCCCCCAGTGATCGAATAGTATATTGACCTAAAATGTTGCCGTAAAGGACAAAAATGATAAGATGGAATAAAACAGATATTCAACTTAAAATAGTCAAAATTGCTCCTTTTAAAAATTTCAAAGAATAAGTAATTCAAGACTTGACCTTCCTTTTCGATTTAGTTACACTAGCTTCCATCACATGTACGTAGATGCATTAATAGATCAGTTGGTTGATGATGAAGAAATATCTAATATATACAAATATCCATTTTTCAACATAATGTCCTCTCTTTCGACTTGATTCGATGCTGAATCACATAAATCGAACGTTATACAATAATACTTTAGCAAATAACTATGTGTCAAACTACTCCTATTGATGAACCCTCGCGCATATATACATATATATATATATATATATATATATATATATATATATATATATATATATATATATATATATTGAGAAATGGATATATATGATCAGACCAAATGATTATAAATTGCGTTATATTATGTAGAAACTTATTTCAAATCAACCGTCATTACACAGTTAATGTATCAATTAGCTTAGACAACGTAAATAAAATAAATAATTAAAGGAATGTAATAACAGGATATCATCCCAAATGAGATTTTCTTAATAATAAAACGAAATTTATATATATATATATATATATATATATATAGAGAGAGAGAGAGAGAGAGAGAGAGAGAGAGAGAAGAGAGAGAGAGAGAGAGAAGGAAACAGGTAGAACGAGATAGATCTGAACAGACTGATTTTTTTTAGTTGATAATTTTTTCTCTATGGTCAGTTCTCATGAGCAATATAAACGCACACACATGCATACGCAAACACACATATGATTATACGTGTTATGCACGTGTGTGAGTGCGTACGTGTGTTTGCGTGCGCATGCTCACGTGTCTGCATGTGTGTGCATCTATATAGAGAGAGGGAAAGAGAGAGAGAGAGAAAGGTATGGAAAGGGTTTCCGAACTTTTGGGTAATATCCAAAAAATGCAAGAGATACTTAAATACATCGTTTCATTCATTTATCCTCCAGTGGAAATCCTCACCTCAACGACTCTCAGGCTATTAGTACTTGAAAACTGAAATCTTTTAATTCGCTGATTGACCAGCTCAAATTGCTGCCAAAGAGATTGATGCGAGGATATTTTTATAAGCTGATCCATTTTTACCCTTTCATCCAGTGCCAATGTCGTTCGTACGTAAGAGATTAAATCCAAGACACACGCAACCCTGTTCTACGCATCGTTCCCTCTTTTTAGTTTCTCCTACCCCCCTCTCCCCCTCTCTCTCTCTCCACAAGTTATATTAGTTCCCACATCACTTAGAGGAAAGTCATCATCATCAGCCTTTTAGCGTCCGTCGTTGGACATAGACCTTCCCCAGGTTTCGCCAGACTTCTCTAACATGGGCCTCACGGGATGTCACAAAAATGATTGAATTTCTGTAATATCCCAGTTTTCTTTCTTCAATGTTGTACGCTGTTCTGTGATCTCTCCACGTACTGTTAATTTTCTCATGTGCACGTTGAATGGTTCTCAGTTTGAGGGTCAATTTTTCGGTTAGGTTCCAAGTTTCAGCTCCATAAGTGACTATTAGGAGGATGCATTGTCGGAGACACTTTTTTTGTTTTTTAGCTTATGGGATTTTCTTGTTGAGCTTGCTCCGCTGAGAGCCTACCACCAAATAGTGATCATTCACTTGATTTCTTCTTTTTTCAAGGGTTTCATTGGGAGACTTCCATCATGTGAGAGGCAAATCACCGATCGTACTGTCTAAAGTCAATTTTCGTGCTTAGATAAAAAAAAATTTTTTAGGCAAACCTGATATCTTTACTTAAAAGATTGGTGCAACACAATCTTTCTACGGCTATTTGCTTACATTTGGCTTTCGTTTTTCATTGACTGACTTACATTACGGCAGCTCAAGCTAAGCCCTCTTCCGTCTGTAAAGTTTGCATTAATTACTCACAATCCACTTCGACATCATTTTTAAGGAAGTTGAAAATCAAAATCACCTATCACGCATTTCTATAGAAAAATTATTTGCAAAACAATTTATAGTAAGAGATATGCCATTCATTTCTATAGAATACAATTAAAAATGCATTTCTATTGTAAAACTATTAGTAATACATTCACATAACATAATAGTTCTTATCTGTCAGTAACATTTACTTTATTTCCTAACCTCTCACAATCCTTTTCTCCCTGATTTTCAATGCATATCTATGCTAAAACCATTTGCAATGTATTCACATTATATATATATATATGTATATATATATATACATATATATATATATATATATATGTATGTATGTATGTATATATATATATATATATATATATATATATATGTATGTATATATATATATATATATATATATATATATATATATATATATATATATATGTATGTATGTATGTATGTATGTATGTATGTATAAAACCATATTCTTCCAGTAATGCTTACTTTAAATACTGAACACTATTAACCCCGTTTTCCTGATTTTTGCTGCACTTCCATTGTAAAATCTCTGGCAGTGCATTTACATTATACAGGCATTAGCTCTATTCAGCCAACAACGCTTGCATTAGTTTCTGACCAATGACAATCTCTTTCTTCATGAATTTCAATGCATATCCGTAACAAAATGATAAACAAACTCGTCGTTATAATGGGTAGATTTTATACGGGGGTAAGATTCGTGATCTCCAAATAATGCTAGACGAACTGAATGAAAAGAGCTAGGAAGTTGGACTTCAAATAAAGTTCAATCATACAAATGTCATATACAACGAACATATTGTAGACAAAGACACAAATATCAAAATTGAAAACACGGAGCTTAAGAAAATAGACCACTACATCTCCCCATGACAACGAGTCTCCATGAAATCTGTCAAAAAATCAAGTGAATTAAGTGAAGAATCATTCTAGGATGGCAAGATTTCGGTAAAGTAAATACAAACTTCAAGAACAAGAAAAACCCATTAGTTTTTTTCAAAGGAAAGGTCCAAGACCAATGAATCCTCCGGATAGTCCCCTATGGAGCTGAAATATAGAACCTAACCAAAAGATAAGCCCTCAAACCGAGAATCTGGCAACGTGCACCGGAGAGAATCATGCTCAACCTCACGTGGAGAGATCATAAGACAACACATTGTATTAGAGAACAAACAGGGTCAAACATACCCATGAAACCATTACAAACCCCATATGGCCATAGGCTGATCACGTCGTAAGATTCGACATCACCACTCACAACGTGGGTCCACAGAGATCATTTGCAGAATTGTGGCCGACAAAAACAAGATAGCGTGACGAACTAGATAAATCCAGAAAGTATTGTCTCCAGGACACCTATCATAGAGAGGTCTAGCTAATCCTTGGGAGGGTCTATGTTAAATGATGGACGCTAAAAGGCTGCTGATGATGACAATTGATAATTAGAAACCATAACATACAGTTAAAAATCACTTTTTATCTCCCTTTCGCAGTCTAACGCCCCATATTCGGGTTACATGTGTTCAAGTACATTTTCGCCAGCAAATTAATGGGAGTTAGTCTCTCGCTTGTCGCTTCATTTGTGTAACCTTGTAAGTGTAATGTATTTTTTCTGTGCCAACTAATATACGTTATTTTGACTCCGAGTAAAGAGCAGGAATTCTGCAGCGATGCGCTTCTCTGCTCATAAACATAACCAGTGACCGCCACCGAGTCTAAGGATGATGAACTAACAAGCAGGATGTGACTATGAGTCGCAAACTTGAACCAATTTTACCGCAAAAGCATTCACAGTTTCCTTGCCACTTGAATCAGCAACCACCGATAAGATGCAATCGCGAACTGAGGTCAAATCTACTTTTCTGCTCTATTATCCTCTCTCTCTCTCTCTCTCTCTCCATCTCTCTATCTCACTTTCTCTCTGCATAGACAAACACACACACACACACACACACACATATATGTATACATATGATTTCGAATATGGACAAATCATCCTTTATACTTTATCACCCTCTCTTTCTCTCTCTCTCTCTCTCTCTCTGTCTATCTACGTATGTGCCTCTCCCTTTACCTGTCTCTTTCTCTCTGTCCGTCTCTCTCTCTCTCTGCACACACACACACACACACACACATATACATATATGTATGTACACGCATATACAAGTATATTTATACTTATATATGTATATATATATATATATATATATATATATATATATATCGAAAATACTACCTTATCTAAAAATAATTTTGATGAAAATTAGAGTTGTGATTATACATATTTATACGAACATACACACACACACACACACACACACACACACACATATATATATATATATATATATATATATATATATATATATATATATATATATAAATATAAAATCAAAAATACCTTATATTAAAAGAATGAAAAGAAATTTTGATAAAAAATGTAGAACAGTTTTCTAACGGAAATTTTAATAGTAAGTAGATTGAAACTAAAATTAATCCACCACCTTTGATAAATAGATAAGCCTAGAAACACGTGTTGGATATCCCCACCCTACCCCACACGAGAGAGAGAGGGGGTAGAGACAGAGTGAGAGCTTTGAATGGAGAGAGACATGTATTGAAATGAAGATTATCTGCTAACCACTTCTTGGCGTTGGGAGCTCCATGGATAAATACACACATACATGCACAAATACATACAATGCCTATCGGACAGCAACGGTTAGTGCGCTAGAGTTGTTAACCATCCTTATGACCTTGTACCTAAGCTTAGTAAATGTATCTATATTCACTGAGTGAACTCTGCCTATTTTCAAGACCACCGGACTCGCCGTGTTCTGAGCACTCATAATTTCTCCTCGAATTTCCAACTCATCCAATCTCGATTCTAGTGTCTTTGGCAAGGTTCCTAGTGCGCCAACTATTATAGGTACAACTCTGACGCTTATGATCCTCTATTTTCCCAGTTTAGAGGCAAGATCTCGGTATTTTCTTCGTATTCTTGTATCTTTATCTGGCTGTCCACTGGGATATCTATTGCTTAGATCTGGTACATTTTTCCTTTGTTTACGTCAAACAGATCCGGTCTTATTTATTTTTTCGGATAGTACATTTCCAGATTCTTGGCGTTCAGGGAGTTAGAGGCGTTTTATTTTAATTAATTTGTGTTAATATCAGTTGTTTAAATTCATGCAGCTGAAAATACGCGTCATATAGGATGAAATTTTAAATGAAACCGAGTCTAATCTTTTTCACGTATCCCAATAACTCAATGCAACCGATTTCAACGAACGTTTGGTACATTATTCATTTTGTATTTTACGCATGATGACAAGAAAGATTCTATTATTGTCTCTCACAGATTTTTTTCTCGGTGTTAATAAAAGACAGAACTGAGATGGGTTCAAAAAGAATAGTCAAACACTAACTATAAGTCTTTGCTTTGAAAATAACTGCCTAGTTCCGTGATTCAACTCGTTATTCATATAAATACTTGGGCATGCCCGTTTAGAAAGTGCATGTTGAGAAGCCGACGAACTATATGGTGAAGATTTTCTGTCCATCGGACAAAACTACGTCTTCGAAGTATTTCGTTGCCCTCTTCTTCTGTGTTGTCAATTAAGATATTTCATATCTATGAATGAAAAGTGAGAAAATATAATTTTATCCAAAGATTATTCCATTTTGATGAAAAAAGTATTTTGTCTTACTTCCTTTTCCGATGAAAAAAACAAAACAAAATGCAAAAAAAGCACTTGCAGAAGTAGAAGATAGAAGAATATAATTCCTCAAATCTGGTTTGATAGAATAAGAAAAATAAAAGAAATAACCAAAAAGATTTTTGCCGTTTATTCCTCGACCGGTTTTGTGAAAATTTTCCAGAGGATTAATCTTGAAATAATGAGACGCTGTTCATTGCGTATGATGTTGTTGATAGCAACAATCAAAACAGAAATATCGTCGCTATCCTTTATAATAATGATAGTTTTTTTTTAATTCTGTATGTATTTATGCATGTATGTTTGCGTAATTTTGCAAAAACAGCACATGGTAGCCAGAATAATTTTAGCCCCTCATCTTCAGCGTGCTTCAACAGAAAATAAAATATAATTTTCACCCGTTCCATTATGTTTTATTAGAAGGTTCAATTTACTATGCAATTACACTGCGAAACTGGACCCTGGGTTCACGCCGATTATGATTTCATGCTGATTACGTAGATTTGGGAATATCTATGACATTATCAGAGAATCGTTTTGTCCTGATCAGACATTCCGGCAGATTTTTGTTCTGACTTTTTCACCTGACCTCATATTCATCCTATTATGTTGGCCTCATTGCGAAATCATTCTTTGAAAACACGAATTTATCGTTGTACACCTTTGAAGTATTTTGGTTATTATTTTCTGTCTATCGTAAACAACAACACCTTTTATAATTCTTATTTTTGGTTGAAATATACTCCATTGAAAATAAATTATGTAAGTATGCTGCAGAACTGGACCCCCTCTTTCCGTTCTTCATGCCAGACTGAAGTATTTCAATTGCTAATTTTTACTGCTTTGAGAAACCATTTCCAATGAAACAACTTTTTTGCGGGTATGGGGTCTATTTACGATTTAACTGTACTGTCTAAGTAGACTTTTACTTTCCGGCTATCGCACAAACACCTTTGAAGTATTCGAGTGAAATGAACTCCCATGAAGAATTTCTTTCACTAAAATATGAAATTCAAAAAGTAATATTTTGGTGAGGGGTTCTATTTATGATGTATATATTCCACTCAACTGGACCTTCACTTTCCGTCCATCGCACGAAACTACAGCTTCGAAGTATTGTGATTAGTTCCTTTTATGTTGAAGTATAATGCTGAATTGAACCCTTCACTTTTCGTCCATCGTACGAAACTACGACTTTTAAGTATTTTCGGTTAAAATAGAGACTTTTTTTCTAAAACACGAATCTTTTTTATATTTTTACATGATTAATTCGACACAAAGAAAATACTTGACATTGAGTCTTATGGCCGGCGAGACCAGCCTTTAAGCAAGTTTTAATAACAACCAAAACATGTCTTTCAAAATACAATTAAGTCCTATATCTGTAATTTAATTTAACCTCATTCTACAGGAAAATTCAACAGAAATCCTAATTCTCTCTCTCTCTCTCTCTCTCTAACTCTCTTTTTCATTGTCTATTACTCATTCTTACTCTGTATCTGTCTGTCTGCCTGTATTTATCTCTCTCTCTCTTTCTCTTTCTCTCTCTCTCTCTATATCTATATCTATATCTATCTATCTATCTATCTATCTATATATATATATATATATATATATATATATATATATATATATATATATACTTTTAAAGCTATAAGCCCACTCTCGTGAACGCTGGTAGTGTAGTATATTCGGGCGAAAATTATATCCATTTCAAGATGAATTCACAGTGTAAATCGAGTATGTCCACTCGATTTCAAGAACCGTAAATTCAAACGTATTCAAACTTGACACTGCTATGTCCAATGCACGACCCGAAATATCAAGAGAATATCAACTTCGAGCAATGGCTAGTTGTCGAGTTATCTCAGTGTATAGGCACAAACACCTACAACCACCCACACACACACCCCCACATACGAAGATTTTTTTTAAATTACAGCAAGGATGTCAACAAAAAGATAGGTAATGGCGTCTATTTCTCAAGGCTATTTGTGTAAAGAGATTTTTTTTTCGAAAGCGACGAAAAGAAATACTCTTCAATTATAATGTTAAATATAGAACCCTTATAGGTTTACATTTATGCCTGTATCCAATTAAGTAGATGTCAAGATGAGTGTGTTTTTGTTTCTATGGTCTGTGTGTCTTCAAGTCTCTACGTATGTGTGTATGCGTAAGTGAGTGGGTGGGGGTGCTCGCAAGATATATATATATATATATATATATAGAGAGAGAGAGAGAGAGAGAGAGAGACGGACAGAAAGAGAGAAAGACAGAAAGAGAGAAGAGAGGAAGGTAAGAAAGTAGACAGAGATGGCTGGAAGTCAATACGTGTGTATTTATAGCTGTGTGTGCCGAAAACGAGTGAATGTATGTATTTGTAGAACTGACATTGTACATGCTTTCATGTATTAATGAATAATCAAACTCAAACTATACACCGAAAAGTTCAGGGAACCTTAGGCGCGAAATGGCTCCCTCGAAAATCAAAATTCATAGAAAATCAGGTGATTTATTTCCTGGTCTGGCGATTTCAAGCTATGCTGAACGCAGGAAACGCTGAGTGGCCTGACAGATGAATAGATTAATCAATCTGCTCAAATTTCCTTAACTTTATACAGGAAGAATTTCAGTTCATAATTGTCAGGTTGTTGACTTTTTGATCCATTTCCGTCTTCACACAAGCTACATACCCGTATAATTATCAAGTAACGCCACTTTCAGATAATATTTCAGAAGATGCCCTTCAATGATATCTATAACTTGATATGGTGGGTACTTAACCGTGGTGTAATGGTTAGCAAGCTAATCTTCGAGACCGTTACTGCTATAGCAGTGAGTTCGATCCTCAT
This sequence comes from Thysanoteuthis rhombus, assembly GCA_963457665.1. Lineage (NCBI taxonomy): Eukaryota > Metazoa > Mollusca > Cephalopoda > Oegopsida > Thysanoteuthidae > Thysanoteuthis > Thysanoteuthis major. Next base: position 22,514,644 of record OY735207.1, on the reverse strand, counting down.
TAAGAACCAAACACGTGACTTTACATTCGATGCTCCCAATGATGAGTCATCCTAAAATCGCCCGCTTCCCTTGACCTTTGTTGCAAATATCTGGCCGTGTTCCTGAACGTACTATCTTTTGTACATCGAGGATACGTTTCCTGAGGGACAATAGGCTTTAATCAACTCTTGGTTTCAAGCTTCCCGTTGGTTTTCCACTGGAAATCGCTGTCACTGTGTAAATAATCAATCGAGTGAATGATAGTTTTTACCAATTCTTTTTTCCAGAATCCTATCCATGATATCACAGGTTATAAATCATGTCCCCGACGTCATTGGTTATTTTACCGATTTTAAATAACACACAAGCAGACCATAACTACTGGTTTCAATCTAAACAAAGTAGTCCACACTTCTGGCTTTCTGTCAGTTAAGCTAAATACCCATACGGTAGTCTCCATATCTGTTAAGTTTGAGATCTTAAAGCATTTCAAGTATTTTTAATTCTCTCTGAATTTAATGCACAATCGGTGGTAACGTGACAAGCCTTTATCACAGAAAGATCATTCTAACAAGTCATTTCCCTCGAAGCGTTTCCTTTCATCTGACTGTACTAGTTTGTGTTACGAAGTATTTCAGTCGAAAGCTTCTCTCTCCGTGTGACAAATACTTTCCTGACTCTGGATTGCCAACAGAACACAGTATTACAACTGACTCGAATTTGAGATTCTGTTCTACAATCATTTAATTAGAGTTGTAGGAATGACATTTTTCCGGTAAAAGGAACCGCCGTTACTTATTAAGCATACCCACGTCGACAGGGTTTTCATACGGATGCGTTTAGGAACGCATATTGTTCTTCTCATATTTTCTCAGAAGGTTGTGAATGAATAACATTTGGCTGGTTGAATCAAGTTTTTTGCGAAAGTAATATTTTGCCCAGATGTTTATCCATATCTAAAATTCGCCATTCAAGATCTAAACGTGAATATTTCGCAAAAGTAAACACAGGGCTAAATATGATTAAACTATTATATACAAGGTTGTTCGGAAAGTAATGTCACATTTTTGTAGACAAAATAAAACCCGGTTGAAACGTAAAAAAACATTAAATTTATTTGTCTAGAAAATATAAAAGAAATGAAAGACTTAGTTTTACGGTGGACTTTTGTGATACCATTAATGCTGATTATCCTTTTTGACATAAGAATTGTTTCATAGCGTGAAGGCCGTTCAAAAGCTATGAATGAACGATAATTACTATCTTATATGAAAGCCAAATATGCAAATTATTACTTTTGGTTGGTTGTCTGTCTGTTCAGAGGCCCGTTATAACCTAAAATTCATAATAGATCGATCCAAGTGAAATGCATCAACAGATCTAATCTATCCATATAAAAACCATATATGCAAATTAGTATGTTAATTTGTAGAATTGTCTGTCCTAACAGAGCCACAAAAAAACAAGAGTTGTGAAATGTGATCGTTTGTTGTCATAACAATGAAGAACATGATGCTGACCAAATAGCGTCACAGAAACGCTGAAAGAGTCATTTGGTTTTTGAGTGAATTAAAGAGTGATTGAGTGAGTGAGTCTCTCTTCCTCCTAACTGTATCTAAATTTATGGAAATATCACCGCCAGACAGAAAGGGGAACTTAGAGTTGCCACATAGTTGGAAACACCTTTGGCTAAAAAACATCGCAATACTGTCAGCACACACAAAAAATTAAAAATACTATTGCAACTATGGTCAAAATAGCTCAAAAAATGAATACGGCAAAGCAAAAAAGTTCATGGCCAAGTGCCTTTCAAAAAGGCCAGATTTGTCAGGTTTGGCTATACTTTACCCGTAATTGCTTTCACAAAATAATATTCAATTTCTGCAACGAAAAAAGTTTTATTTTTGATGGAATAATTTTCTTCCAATGACTGTTTTCATACTGCACAATATCAGTGGTGAGTTTTCTTACATGATATTTTGTCTTGGGACTTTATGTCCGACCACCCTTTAAAAAAGATTGAACCGAGTTGTAACTTTAAATAAAACTTAAAATTAAGATAACCTCGCCATTTTAATGGGTATATGCCAGTTATGAAAGCTATGTATGTGAATTAGTATGTTTGTTTGTTTGGTTGTCTGTCTCGTCATAGTCTTGTTATAACATAAATGTTATTATGGATTAATAGTACTAATTTTATCTTATAAAAGTCAGATATGTAAATTTTGGTGCTTTGCCAGTCTGATCACAGTCTTGTTATAACCTAAAAGTTATAATGGATTCATTCATGTGATACATTAACAGAGTCAATAAAACAATAAAATGGTTTACAAAGAGTTTGTTGCCATAACAATGAAGATGTTAAACTATTTATAGACTATTGTATCACAGAAACGCTGATCGCTATCTAAAAGAAAAGAAAAAAGAGTGAGTGAGAGACTGAAAGAAAGAAAAAGTTATTATGCTAGTGAGTGAGTTGGTTGAAGAGAGTAAGTCTCTCATTCTCTTTCCCTTTCTTTCTTCTTCTTTCAGATATAACCATTTTTGTGATAACATCGCAGACAACATTGAAGGGGAAGCAAAGTTGCTAGATATTTGGATACGTTTTTGGCCCCAAACTCGTAAAATTGGACAGAAATGGTTAAATACAAAAATAGTGATAATGATTTTATGAGGAAATATTTTTGAAAAATGCCTGATTCGTCAAATCTGACCATACCTTTTTCCCCATTTTTTTCAATAGAGTTATCAATTTTATTTTGTAATGGAACAAGTTATATTCCTAATAAAAACAAGTTTCTCTCTATGATTTCTTTTCATACTGCATGACATTCATAACATTTTGTCTTAAGATTTTATGTCCGATCACCCTTCAAGATAGCTTGGGTTGAGTTGAGACTTGAAATTAGAATACTTGAATTATCAAAAACAAATTAACTGATAAATAATTAATTAGGCTCCTCGGTTCCGATTCATACATAAATAACTCCTTTACTTATGACGGGTATATTTTAGTAGAAATATAAATGCTTATAAGTCGAAATTGTCAAACTAAACACCGAAATTTGCATTTTTTTACCCAGTTTTTTTCAAATTTGACAATTTCGGCACACAATCTGCATTTGAATGGATTCTCATTTCGTCACGGTGACATTACTTTCCGAGCAACTTTGGAATAGTGTTTATTCCGTGGATATACAGTAAGTTTTTATATCGGGAGAGTCACATTTCAACTTTCAAGGGAGAAAGAGAAAAAAAAAATTACTTATAAAAAATGTTTTCCATCACACTTGAGTGCACAAAATGTTATACTAGTTAGAGCCATTTGAGTTGAAATTAGCAAGGATTTAAAAATATCTCAGTCAATTCATATCTATCACAGCTTGTCATATCTATCTATCTATCTATCCTGGTGTCTATGCTTACCTATCAATCTATCCTGTACATATCCATCCAAATATATCAATATCTTTATATAACCTTCCCTCATTTAGGGTTGAGCACTATTTAAGTGGGGTAATTCGTTCATTATAGGCTTATGCAATGCTCTTCCAATGAATAGGAATAGCTCACTCTGTTGGACGGGGAATATATGCGTGAGTAAATATATATGTCGCTTATATTCAACCTTACTGACCGTCCAGTTCCGTGGGGCAGAGGTAGGATGATTATCTCTGGGTCTGAAGTGAAGGTTTCGATCCTAACTCATGATGGGATGATTGACAGTCTACAGCCACACTGAAGAGTTGTAATACACCGAAACACCTCTCTGTGGATGACACAATATATATATACATATACATATATGTGTGTGTGTGTGTGTGTGTATGCTTGTCTATAAATTAGATAACCTAGTCTATCTATTATCTATCCTCGTACACACTTTGTTTATCTACAATCCGTCAATCGCAATCTGTCCATATCTAAGTCTTTTCAAGTCAAACTTTCTCTACAATCTATATTACTTATTAATTGTTCATATCTATCTATCTAACCTGCCAAGGTGTGCTGACCAGTCAATAAGCTGATCTCGCAAGCAATTGGTAGTAAGTTTGATCATCACAAGGGATATCTATGAATATAAAACATGAATATACCTCAACTAAATATCAACCAATCGTTTTAATTTGATTCGTATCAACGTTGCTTCGCATAACTCTGAATCTCTCAAAATTTCTAACGAATGAGCTGAGAGGAAGTAAACTCCAGTTCCCAGTCCAACTCAACCATGTTTTAAAGATGTCCGTAAAGTTAATTCGCATACATTACCCATCCCAAAAATACATGTTTATCTTATACATCAAAGGTGTTCACTGGCATTATGCCAGTATGTGTAAACATACTTATACCAGGGTTATGCAGAGAAAGACTACTAAACTTTGCAACATAAATCTTCTGCTCATTCCAAGTTATTTTCACAATAATTATATTTTGTGAAATATCTACAGATTTCAATAAAGGTTCCTGAACTAACCCCTAAAAGGATTTCATTTACTTTGATGATCCAACGATAATATCTTATCGGCACTGCGCTTACGGCTGAATGCAAAGCTACCTTGGCTTCGTCATGAATTAAACTGAAATTCAGGACGTTTTTGATTGATACATAATTAAACAATATGTTCACCATGAACTAACGCCATTATGGAATGAATTACATGTCTTCATCGGGTTGTCATCATGAACTCGACAGTTTGGTACAGAAACGTATGAACTATTTCCGTAGTGCCTTGATGTGTTCATGATACTCAATCTGATAAAGTCATGCATTCAAATTCATTATTGCAGTAATTTCTGATTAATATGTTGTTTAATTATACGTTTTAATGAAAAAAGATTATGCTTTTTTGAGCGTATGTATGGCCTTTTAGAGCTTCTCTGCACTGGTGAAATACCGCCATAGGTTTATACACGCCAAAGTAAAGATTACCATTATTTTCTTTTTTTCTTTTCTTTATGAGTAGCCAGCCAGAAATTGAGATTAGACCTTCAGAAAAATGACGTCATAAGACATAATAACGGGATTACCTACTTGGATAGAAATACCAGCCTAAATATAATTTGACTTGAGTTGGCACAATCTATTATTAAAATGTCCTAAAATATAACGCGTGCATTTCATGGGACAAGTTAAAATGTTAAAATAACTCAACATTTAAACGTACCCATAATACTTTTATTCCGTATTGGTGTCGTTACATTAGACCTCAATTATAAAAGTACAAAATGAAAATAACCAAATATAGCAGTTACCAATACCTACTGTATATGTAGATTCTTGAAACACCATTTTACATACCATTTGAAATGCCCGATTTCGTCAAGGAAATACAAAACGCTATACTTAAACAAAAAGAACATTGTCTTAATGAAAATATCCACCTGTAAGAGCAAATGCATTTTATCAACTAAACTATTTTCTTTCTGGAAGGTACCAAAACTTTTGATGCAATGAAAGTTTCAAATGCTTGAACTCAGATCCTCTAAATATTTTGTATTGTCAGAAACTGTTTTGAAAAGATGGACAATTGTTTGGAGAAATGCCAGGTTAGCACGGTGAATGGATATTCCATAACCCAATTCTATTAATTTCTCAACGTCAGTTTCTGGAGCAGAATCAGCCCATATCTGTTGATAAGTTTTAGTTATGTTAATCTTAATTTGTTTTCATCGATTTGTTGACAAAAGGCTGCTTTCCTCAGTGGCACAGAAAGAATGATTGATTATCCCTTTTGCTGACCACTTTATGTTAACATAATCTTACTTCGATGGTTTGGACAAAATCTGGTAGAATCGCCGGCATCCAACCACAGTCCAGATTGCTTGTGATTATGGTAAATAACCTTAGATTTCATCAGTAGTATTGACACTTTTCAGAAATTGATAGTTTAGCGTTGAGAATAAGCAGCGATGAGCACACCTCAAGGCGACACAGTTTCCGGTTATCTGTCATTTCCTGGGAATTCATTTATTCAATTTTCCACCTTTCCCGTTGCAGCTAAATAGCAATACAGCAGAATATCCGGATTTAGTATTGCAAAGGATACAGAATAACACATGCCTACTTCAAGTCCATCTTGATAGCACTAAATAATTAATGGATCCTACCATTTATGTGGTATTACTCATGCATGGAATACATTGAGAATCATTCATGTTACGGCTGTTAAGAATTAAGAATCTCCAGACCTCCAAAAATGTATACACACTGTTAGTAACTGGTAAATTCTTTTAATTGTATCTACATGTTAATATTTCCAGTTCTCAGCAGCAGCAACCTTCGGTCGTTGGCCATAGACCTTCCCCAAGATTCAAAAGATGTCTCTACCACGGACATTGCAGTGCAAAAATATTTTGGGCCTGTTTAAATCGCCACGCCATCTTATTCTGTGTCGACTCCATTTTTCGTTTATGATTCCTGGGGATCCACATTGTACAGGCTTATGATTCTTCCATATGACGCCAATCATAATCCTCTCCTGTGACCGTTGCAGGGTTCTTAGTCTGAGAGCCAATATTATGATTGAGTTCATGTTTCAGCTTCATAGGTGACTATCGGGAGGACACATCAGTTATCGACTCATCTTTTCAGGATTAATGGGATTTTTTTGTTCCTGAATGTTGAGCTTGCTCTACTGGAAACGTGTCAGCTTAGGGTCATTCTTCGTTTGATTTCTTCTTCTTTCGAGAATTCTATGATGATTCATTTGAAGTGGTCTACTTCCCTTAACTCTGTGTTTTTTCGATTTTACTTTATTACATATTTTAGTTGTTCATTGTAGTTACTAAACTTGGCGTGGACCAACATAGCATCAAATGAGGAGAAATAGGGTAGGCAGATTGTGTTGCACCAGTCTTCTTTTGTTATAAGTTTAGAGACCGATTTCAATAGAGCATATAGGTTTAAAGGTAGAATTTAATAGAGTAGGTAGGCTTGGGGTGTTTTTTATTGGACAAGTAAGCTTATAGATGGATTTTGATAATGCACATGATTTTAGGGTTGTTTTCTGCTATGGATATTTGGAAAATGGAATCGACTGAGTTTGAAATACAACTCGATCTGCGCGTATCCATTCATCTTATTACCTTTTGGAATGGCATGCATCCATCTTTTCATGCAGCATGTCCTTTAGCTAGAGGTCTTAATAAAGGTCCGGTCATTGCCATGCCACGATGGTTGACAGAGATGAGTTTAGTCAAGTAAGGGGGTTCTTCCCGCTATTGGTTACATGTTAACCAGCACTACTTTGCTGTATAAATTGGAGGTGACATGGGCGCCACCCAATAACTTCCCTCGCCCCAGAGACTACACAGCTTGACATCTTATCGATTCCATTTATCAGGGGTTGGCAACCTACGACTTGCAGGCCATATTTAATTTGACTGGCCCGTAAGCAAACATTCGGATACAATGCTTATCTTTGAAGTTCTAAAGATTCTTTGTCTTTTTAATGAATTCGAAAGATATCTCGAAATGAATTGCGACCAATTGTCGTCCTTGATTAACTACGTTAGTCATTAGTTTGAGCCAAGATGTAACTAGATGTTTTCAAATGCACCATCCCCATATTTCAGGCTTTTTTTGAATTTGTTTAGTCCACTGTACACTCGTCAATATGCCATCCGGTCCACAGAGGCCAAAAGGTTGTCGACCTCTGTCCAAGATTATAATAATAATCATCATCATCATCAGTCTTTTAATGTCCGTCGTTGAACATAGACCTTTCCCAGGATTCGTCACAATTCTCTATCATGGGCGTTTCAGAGCCAATATTTTCTAAATTTGTCCAGTTCATCTCTCCATCTTGTATTTTGTCGGCCTCGGTTTCGCATGTGATCTCTGGGGATCCATGTTGTGAGTCACGCTTTTCCATCGGTTGTCTGTCATTCTTGCAACATGGTCTGCCCATTGCCATTTAAGTTTTCTGATAGATTCTATGATGTCTCTGACTTTCATTTTCTTCCTGATATACTGTGCTGTCTTGTGATCTCTCGATGTAAGGTTGAGCATGTGTGTGTTGTATGCTTCTCAGTTCGCAGGTCTGTCTCTTGGTTAGGTTCAATGTTTCAGCTCCATAAGCGACTATCGGGACGATGCATTGGTTGCTTACTCTTCTTTTTATCATCATTGGGATCGTCTCGTTTTTGAAGGTTACAACCAGCTAATTCTATTAGATTATACGGATGGACATTATTTATTGGGAATTATCAATTCTTATCTCGAAATGTCAAAGATGTGCAAGATAATATAGGTAGGGTTTTTAATAAGAAAATAAAATTAACCAAATAGTTTTAATTAAAGAATTAGCCAAGTCTGACACAAGGCTACTAGTACTGAGTGAGTATCGAACTCATTACATTAGTAAGGGTCAGCGAGATTAGCTGGTTCATTATCGTCCGACATACTTGCATAAGTACAGAGATATATGCAAAGTAATGATTTTTATTGATTTTATTCTATTCTAAACACGTAGGAACAAAATCATAAGGACCGGGTCATGTGAAACGGACATAAAAGCGAATTCATACAATTGTGCGGTTAGTCGTGGACTTCAAATTACAGAGAAACCAAGTTTCGTGGGACTCTACTGTTACTACAACTGATTTTAATTGCTTCTCTTCTCTACTATCGTTTACATAAGAGAGACGGCTACTGCTGCTGCTGTTACTATGTACTGCTTGCACAGCTTTGGCTATATCAACTGCTGCTAACGGCTTTACATGACCATTATCAAAGCTGCCTCTGTTGCGAGCGCATCGTGTCCTGACGTACACACAGAGGAAGGATAAAGTTCTACGAGAACGCATCTTTGCTATTGATTGGCGCGCGTTCCCCAATTACAATTTTTTTCTTTAAGAAAAAAAAATACACACACAACCAGAAGTTTGTGAGATTTGGACAGACCGAGTCAATTTAGAGACGAAGTTTTAAACGTCAAGTAATAAAAGAAGAAAAAAAAGAAGTGTTTCGAAATAAACAAACCAAAAACAGGCAGACGACACAAGAGACCAATACGTTATCGGTCAGTGACCGGGAAAATCTGTCAATTTAAGTTGCTAATAATTGATTGTGTCGTGATTATCACCTTCAGTTAAAAAGAGGTACAAGGATCCTATATTATAGATGGCGATGGTAAGTGACTTTATTCATCTTTTTATGGTGGGTGAAGGGATTGTTTCTTCAGTTTTTTTGTCGTTTTTTTTTGTTTTTTGTTTTTTGTCCTCTCTTCCCGATTTCATTTGAAAGCTTCTTCTTTTAGTCTTGCTCCAAGTGAACATCTAATTATCTATTACTTGATCTTCACGCAAAATGCTCGAAATTGCCGTTTTCGAACCCGATAGCCACACAAACACACATATACACATACACACACCTGTATATCTTTCTGTGTTTATTCTCTTCCTCCCTCCTCCTACACATATTCAACGTATATGTCTGAAATCTACCTATTGATCAGTATTTAAATGGTTGACCGCTAAGAAACACCAAGTACTGTAAGCTACTTTTGGCCTTGTGCCGGACGGAATAAAAGCTTAGTAAATAAACTATCGATCGATTGTCCCACAGAGGGATAGTAATCTATTCACCTACCAAACTATTCGTGTGCAGTTCTCTCCAGTTATCATGTGTCATATACTGATTCTCTCCTTTCTTTCCTTCTATCTGTCTATCCTTGTCCGTTCAAATGTTTCCGGATGTTCATATACCTGTTCGTATAGGCTTTCGCGAGTTCGTAATTAATTACCACCTTTCACACCCAGCCCAATCTCAGTTCACGTTTATAAACTTATCCATTCCCTTAACTTGGAGACATTAATTACACACACTCTCTCGCAATATCTTTCCCTAAAAAGAAAAGTCCTTTTTTTTTTCCATAATCCATCCCTACCTTCATCGTATTTACCATATTCAGCCCGCCTCTCTCCGTCCAAATGAGTTTGACGATCCTGTCAGCTCTGGCTGCCTTGTGACATTGTGATTCCTTATCTTAATCTAGGCCTACATGCACGTACGCTTGCAATTAGGCACGCAAGCAGATCCGCCCGAAGGCAAAAATGCATATGTATTCATATGTATGAGTGGATACATGGATGACATGGCCGTGTATTTACATGTGTGTATTTACATGTGTGTACATTTATAAGTGTACTCAAGTTGGTAGTCACATTTTTCTATTTACATTTGTAAGGCGCCGGAACACCTAAGGTCAACTGCAAAACAATTTTATCTTCATCCTTGACTAATTAAATCAATTTTCATATATATATATATATATATATATATATATATATATATATATATATATATATATATATATATATATATATATATATATATATGGGGGGTGTATGTGTGCGTATTTTCCTTTTTTCAAACTTCAGTCCAAGTCGTAGGCTGGATTGACTTAGTTTTTCTACCAATACGACAAAAAGAACAATCCTCACCTAATTTAGAGCAGTAAACTCTTAACTGTTTGTCAGTCCCGTCACGTTCTACCAAACCAATAAAAGCACGACCAAATTATCAGTAGGCAGCTTTCTGGCCGACTGAGCCAAACTGACAAGTCTTGCATATCCACAAAAATTTATCATATTTTTTATGTACTATATCTACAATAATCAAGCCAGAATAGGAGTGGAATTTGACCCTGCTGCAGCTAGTCTTGTTTTTTCTATTCTTGTCTTTCTCAACTAAAGATTAGATCCAAACATTTACGGATTAGACGAATTTGCAATGAAACTTATCTTCTCTTAATATCTCTGAGTATAACTACAAACTAATCAAGTTATCTAATTACCTATCAGATCATTGGGATTGCTACAATTCTCACGATTTCTTGTGGTAGTGAGGGCCACTTGGAGTCGTCCTTCTCCTCTCTAGGTAACATATGATAGGTTGTACTTGGTTACATGACCTAGTGTAAGAAACAGATTCATGCTTTTCCGAATGACACATGCGAACACAAACTACCCCGGAGTCAACCGATTGCATTATGCGTACTGTCAACGGTCAGGCCAACACTGCACTTCCCTGTGTAATTAAATGAATGAATGAATGGAAAATGATGAGCTCAAAATATACTGGTATGATATGTGTGTACACATGAATGTTTGTACATGTAATATCACCCTTTAACGTGAACATTCCGACCACTTTTCTTTTACAAAAAAAAGTTAATTTCTTTTAAACCAATCATAGTAGAATTTCATCATTTTTAATGGAACATTACACAATCAAAACGGTTATTACCAAGTAACATTTATGACTAATCTCCACAGAATTGACACTAAGAATATTTTTCTTAGGGTCTACTTTTTCTTTATCTATTAGCTAAAATATGAATGTGTTGCCGTCCAAAATGAGTACACCAGAAGAATAATATATTCATATACATATTTATAAAAATGCTTTTATATCGAGTGATTGCAATACATATTTCAGAATGTGGGCACCTCGCACTGAAGTAGCGGTTAGCAAACTAGTCTCACAAAATATTACTATTATAGTGAGTTGACCCTCGCTGGGTTCCCCACACTTGTGATCAGACTAATGAAAACACACACACACACGAACTTTTATATATATACATATATATATATATGTGTGTGTGTGTGTGTGTGTGTATGTGTCCTTTAATATAATTAGAGATATGTGACATTGGGGATGGAGATAGATGGATGAAAGGGAAAGGTTGTGAGAGAAACATACAAGAATGTGTGTGTTGGTTTGTTTGTGAGTGTGTAAGTGTACTGTTACTGCATGTGTTGATATATGGATTTACATATACAATCACTCATGAATATGTATTCATATTTTAACATAGACCGAGTCTGTCCGGAAAGTATCCAGCCATTTGAATATCTCGAAAACCATTCACGTGGTATCAATGTAATTGAGGAATCAATCAGGAGAGTCCTTGCTGCATGTAGATGAACAATCTCTCCACCATGATTTTACTCAGTCAGCAGTGAGACGCCATTTAGTGAGATTGTATACTGTATGACCCTGATATTCACGAAAACATTATTGCAAGACACAACATCACCCAGATGTGTCAGCCCCAACCGTCCAGAGTTGGCTTGCTGTTCAACTGAGTTTTCCAGAAGAGATTTCAGAATGTGGTCGAGATTAAGGAGAGCACAAGGAGACAGGTGATGGTGACCCTGGTAAGGACTTTGGAGGTTGTTTTCAGACGCACGGATGAGTGTGTGAGATCCACATAGGAGAACTTCTCCCACGCGGTCAATTTTCACGTTAATACCAGCCCTTGTATACTATATACACACGCACACACACACACACACACACACACACACATATATATATATATATATATATATATATATATATATATATATATATAATTATTTATGAATATGTTCATGAATATGTTTTTCTTGTTGTGTACTCATTTTTGGACGGCAACATATCTGACGGATCAAAAAAATAGATCCCCAAGAAGAATATAATTAGTTTCAATTTTGTTGACTTTGGTCATATATATATATATATATATATATAGATAGATAGATAGATAGATAGATAGATAGATACCCTGAATATGAACACGATTTTTATATTTGGTCTCTTTGTGTGTCATCGTGCATGGGTGATACATCAGCAGCAGCAATAGCTGTCGTTAGAAGTGATGTCCACTGCTGAACAGAGACCCTCATCCCCTTCCATAACGAGTGTGATTGCGCTAATTTTTGCCATATCTCAATGGCAAACCATTCTATCTCCTCTCCATCTTGTGTCTGGTGTTCTCCTACTGCGTTGACTGTTCCACTAGTACCAGTCGGATAGCATTGCACTCCATCTGTTGTCTCCTCGTCTTGCTATGTGCCCTGCCTGTCTCCATTTTTTTCTTGACCAATTACTTGTACGATATCCTGAAGGTGTGTTCATTCGAGCCAACCACTTTTGACTATTTTATTCTCAAAATTTAGGTATGTCACTGTGAATACCTTCCTTTGTAGCCTGTTTCAACATCATACTAATGAATATTGAAAACAATGTGAGAGCCAGCGCACACCCTTGCTTGGCACTGTTTCCGATTAACAAAGTTTGGGAGGAGCTGTTGCTGCATTTGACTTGACCAAGCTGGAGTAAAATAACCATGGTGAGAAATTTCAGTGGGCAGCACAATTTTTCCATGATTTTCTTATAAGACCTAATCAGCTCACGGTGTCGAACACCTTTATGAGGTTAACAAAAGTGACATGCAGACCATTGTTTTGTTCACAGAAATTTCCTTGGGTCTGCCTTGAGACAAAAACCAAGTCGCTGGTGCCATTTTTAACTCTAAAACCACAGAGGCTTTCAGGGAGTTAATGTTCTGCAAAATGGGCTATTAATCTGTTTAGCAGAATTCTCGCAAGGATTTTAACTGCGATCGGAAACAGAGCGATACTCCAGTAGTTTGAACACACCAACTTTACTTCCTTGTTTTCTGGAGGAAGAGTTCGGATGACTGTGATTTTGAAGGTTTGATATAGTTTGATTTGTTCTCAGCAGAAGATAAGAGGTCTATGGAACCTTGCGAATAGAGCAGTACCTTTATGTTTCTAGATCTGTGGAAGGATGTCAACCTTAGCGACCTCGCCACACTTTTGCTGTTCGGTTGCTCTTTTGGGCTTGTGCCTTGACAAGATCTATTTTTGCTGGTTGTTGCAAGACGTAAGGGGTATAAAACACACACACACACATACATGCAGAAGCTGCACAAATACTGGACGTTTTAATCCGATGCATTATCAAGTCGCAGTCTTGAAAATATAGTTATACGACATAGACAGATATTTAGTGAGCTTTGTTTAGTTTAGCACAGGGCCATATGAGAGTAGAAAGATTGTTCTGCGTCAATCTTTGAAGTGGCTTGGACCAGTCTACTTTGGAAGTCGGCACTCAAAGTCCTATCTTTTACCAGAGCTTGAAAACAAGCCACTGGCGCTTGTAGGAAATATGCAACTACTTCAGCACTAATATGGTATAATCTAACAATATAGTAATGTCATTTAAAATCATATACACATACATTATATATATATATATATATATATATATATATATATATATATATATATATATATATAAGGATACCCGACGTTGCCCGCGAAAAACAGGACTTTGAAATAGACAGTACTTCTAAAAGTATATTTTTTTATTTCTTTTTACCCAACACAAAAATATGGAAAATAATTATTCACACACAGACCTAAGTCTGATCTGTTCGCTCACCATGGCCTTACTGAAATTATGATTTTTTTAAAATTAAGATGAAGGTAAATAGTAGAAAAGAATTATCAATAATGGCTGAAATACTTGATAAAATGACAGAGGCAAGAAGGTAATGGAATATTTTCTTTCAATTTTATCTTAAAAATTATTTAGCAGTAACACAGTCATGAGTCCTCACGTTTCACCCCTTCGCCACTTTCCCACTCACTATTAGTCATCGAGGAAAGAGAAAGGTTAGAGGGAGAAATCAAAAGATTGTTGCATTACTTTTACTGCTGTTATTGGTTGTTTCATGGCCATAAAACGATAGGTGTCCAAAAAAACTACAAAACTTGTTCGAGAATAGATGTTAATGAAATAAAATATGTTTTCGTAATGGGAATCCCGGCATAATTTTTTTTTCTGACGTTCAGAACCAAAGATTATCTCGAGAATGACCTCTGCTGACCCCGAATGACCTCAAGGTTTAGCCTATGTGAGGGTCAATTTTTATTAATTCTCCGTGCCAAATATCAGACCAATCAACCTCGTAGTTATAGTGTTGAAGAGGCACGAACAAACAAACAAACAAAAGGCTCAAATATTTGTGTTTACACACACACACACACACACACATATATATATACATATAGTCATTTCGCACGAATGCTATCAAGAAATCCACTTCTCTTTATCCTACCGCCAGATATCCAGACAAAGTTTCTCGACAGGGTTGGCTTAGTACAACCGACCCAAGAAAATCACAGTATTTAGGCACCCGATGAGGATTGAACTCACTACAGAGGTATTACTCTGTGAGACCTGATTTTTAATCATCGTGTAAACGGCAGAGGTGGTTTTTTGTCAATGTGAGCTGATTGGCTTGACTAGGTACCACATCATTGAGGGAGGTATCCAATATGGAACAAAATCACTACCCTAGCAATTTTTTGCAAGTCTAGTTTGTTAACCATGGCGCTATACTAGGCGCCTACACTTAGTATATATATATATATATATATATATATATATATAGAGAGAGAGAGAGAGAGAGAGAGAGAGAGAGAGAGGGGGGGGGAGAGATGTGTTTGCAGGTGGTTATTTATGTTTGAGTGTGTACAGCAATGTGTGGGTGTCTGTATGTATACTTGCGCATTAGGTTATTTGTATGCAGTTTTGTGTATATGGTTTTGTGCGTGTATGCTTGGCTGTGTGTGTGTTTGCGTGTGTCTGTATGTGCATGTATGGCTGTGTGCGCACACACGTGTGTATGTGTATTGGGCACAGTGTATACTTTTGACTACATCAACATTTATACACAAGTTTAACTTTTTGCTGTATACGCACATATTTATTTACGTCATATAATTTTGTCTTCCTTTTTTTCCTACTGTATCTTCATCTCTAGGCGTGATTCATTCTATGGGCGCGTGGTTTGCTTTTATTATCATATCTGTATCATAATGTACCGTTAGTCTAAGCCCACATGTAAATATTTACGTCACTTGGTAGGCGACAATCGTTAATTTAAACTAATTATTCGGAAGGTGTGTCCATATAAATGACTGGCAGAGCTACATGAGTTCTGTTGACGCAGGCCACGGGGTGTACGTGTGTATGACAATAATTCTGAAAATAAACCTCTCCTTGCGTGGGCGGCCACTGTCTTACATCTATTTATTATCTATCTATTTATTTATTTATTTATTTATTTACTTTTAGTTGTTAGAAGATTATAATATTTAGCAGTCTTCAAGAAACGCATTCTTCTCATGAAAGACATGAAAAGTTAAACTGAACAAGCGTCTGTTATCTAAGTTCATATATAAAGCAATAACTCTTGATATCTGTGAATAAGCCGGTTTATGTATCTATGTAGCACTACGTGTCATTCACCGAAATTATATTACTTATCTAGCATATGAATGTCATTCTCTCACAACCACTAAGTCAATAAAACTAAAAGCTGAAAAGCAACAAGGTTATTTTTATTTCGTAAGGTTTTCCGTAGATTTTATTAGACATTATCTTTTAAAATCATGAAACATAACTAATTCTGGATTATATAAAATGTATATCATGGCATACCAGAAGCATTTTTTTCCAAAATCAGATCTTCAAAATCATCGGCGTCTAACGCAATGAAGGTCACCTTATGGTCAAGCTTAGGATATACGAATCACCTTAGTTTAACGATCCAGACCGCTATAGAATGAATGTATATGGTATATTTCCAGCATATTAATGCTAAATATAAGAAGATTTTTATGCTGCTGTTTCCAGTATGCCACCAAATATGGTCGATATTATTCATGCCTTAATGCAGATGCCGGTGATAAGTGATAAGTTGTTTCTTATTGACAACAACGGGTCACCATCATCAGCCTTTTAACGTTCCTTGTTTGACATAGACGTTTACCCAAGATCAGCTGGCCCTCTCTATCGTGGGCGTTGCTGTGCCAGTATCACCTGAACTTGTCTAAATCGTCACGCCATCTTATTTTTTGCCGGCCACGATTCTGCATTGATCTTGTGGTTTCTCCATATAATGTTAAGCATGATCCAGTTTTTTTGGGGTTTTTTTTGCACGTTGTGTGGTTGTTAGTTTGAGGGCTTATCTGCAAGTTAGGTTCCATGCCTCAGAAATAGGATATTACAACAACATTTCAAAAGACTCGCGCTACAAACACTTTCATCAAATACTTATATTATAGCTGTATGGTCTTGCGCCAGATTTTGACTGAATCAACTGAAAAGCCATTATCTTGTTGTTCGAATAAACTGCGAGAAGATTAGTTTCTTCCCGATAGAATTCTAACGGAAAATTGTTACCTTTTAATACTTGACCTTCTTACCGATTATTATTCAAGGATTGTTTACTGTTTAATCATCCTCGTGTTACCACAGCACCAAATCGAATGGGTTCTCGGTGGTACGTCTTGTGTAGTCGAGTTGATGGTGTTTCGAAAGTCTGGAGATACTACGGAGTCTCTGGCTGGAAAATCGCCGCAATATGTCTTCTGCGAGAGTTGCGTCTTGTTTGTCGAGGGTAAGCTTTGGGGGCGTGGATACTGCCGAGAAAAGGAAGGGGCTGTAGACAAAAGGCTTGTGCACCGTGGTTGTAACTTGTTTCTAGCCTTACCAGAATAAAAGTGTCGAACAGATGTATTTAAAAAAAAAAAAAAAAAAAGATACTCAAACTCTCATTTTTATTCTCTTTCTCTAGGAACCCCTCACTTCGAAACTTGAGTGCTGGGCGACATAACTAACGAGAGAAACGGTTTAGTCAGTCTTTTCGCGCGTGCGTGCGTGTGTGTGTGTGTGTGTGTGTGTGTGTGTGTGTGTGTGTGTGTGTGTGTGTGTGTGTGTGTGTTACCCACGACTGAAATCAGCTCAAAAATGCTACTTGTTGAGATATTTTTTCTACCCGATGAGCAATTGGGCACCCCCTTTTTTAAGAATGAATATTTGCCATGTCTGCATAATGCGTAATGAGGGCAGAAATCTAGCCAAAGAATTTCAGGTGCTTTAAATTCTTACGAAAAAATTAGAACACTAAATAAACAGTAAAAATAGAAGTCAATATTCACTTGAATAGCGATTACGAAAAGAGACGTCATGAGCAGATGCCAAATTCATTATATTTTGCTACACATGGATATAATATGTTCATACTCTTGCCTCATCTGGATATTATCTTTTCATACTTAGCCAGTGCTGTACCGGCATTGCTTAATGATTAGAGCATTGGATCGCATGCTGTGAGGTCTGCGATGGAAAAGTTAGCTCGTGATGTAAATATGCTTCATCTACCGAGGCATTGCTGGATATTTAGGGTCCGGGGGCGTTTTCAAATAACTGCCTAGCCACCCACTCTGTAAAGATAGATATTATTGAACAACCGTAGCCATCAAAGATGGCGAAAGATTCTATCGTTTTTAATATATGCTTGTGTTTGTTTGCCTGTC
Organism: Thysanoteuthis rhombus; assembly: GCA_963457665.1. Classification (NCBI taxonomy): domain Eukaryota; kingdom Metazoa; phylum Mollusca; class Cephalopoda; order Oegopsida; family Thysanoteuthidae; genus Thysanoteuthis; species Thysanoteuthis major. The sequence continues at coordinate 22,496,475 of OY735207.1, read as the reverse complement.
TATCTGTATTCCAGTGCTCCCAGCCACACTGTTTTGTCTATAGACATGAAAATTTGCATCAGTACTCCGCTGGACACCCCTATATAAAGGGTTCTTTTGATTTAGGCTGGGGGCTTTGATCTGATCGGTTTATTAATAACATCTGGATTCTTCGGAATTTAGATTTTCGAGACGTTTTTTTTTAATTCTGTTTTACGTCTTCCAGTTGAAAAATGCTAGTAATGTCATAGATAGAATTTTATCTGTCTATATCTTTATTTTTCGATAGATATTTCTTTACATGGCTTCACATTTTGACACTACTGTTATTCAATTATTGACTGCGATGGTGAGTTTAATTTTTCTTTGTTCTAATCATGAGCGAGGCTGCTCTTTGGTTAAGGTACAAAACCTAAGATTGAGAGTTTAGTAGTTCAATAGCAGATGATGTGGTGGGGAGATCAACTGGTGTAAAGGATATCATTTCTAAATCAATTAAATTTGGCTATTTTAGATGTTTGATTATTAGGATATAATTGTGGCTACAATCTACACAGTTCAATTCGACGAGATTAGCAAGTTATAGAGAATAGTTGAGAATAGTTATTGGTGGTGGCCTTTTATATATGTTCGCCTGGTTAGGGCATATGACATATTTGTTTTTCTATTACTGGTACAGACTTAGTTGAGATCCAAATCTATAGACCTTACTTTGGCAAAATTTGATCAAACATTAACCATATACAAGAAGTAGGAAATGAAGTAGAATGAGGAGGCGGAGGAAAAGAAGTAGAGGAAGATAAGAAGGAGGAGGGGAAGAAAATAAAGCAGAAAGAGACGAAGATATCAGCCATTGAAATCAGATAAGTTATAACGCTGTCCAAAGTTTCTTCCGGTTCTGCATTCGAAGCGTAGCTGCTTTCATCACAATGTTTTGGTCGATGTACTTCAGATATAATTTGTGTCCGGGAATGTTTTTTTTGTTTGTTTTTTTTAAAGAATTGATCATTTCGTCCAAGAGATTTTTCCATCTCCTGCTTTTGCCAGGTCTGGTATATTTTCCAGAGATTTAAACACGTGGTTTTTGATTTCTTATAATTTATACTGCCTGTGATGCCGAACTAAGCCACACTACCAAATCTTTCAATCAAATTTCAATCGTATTAAGATAAGGCTTGACTACTGAGAGTCGAACTACAGGATTTATACGTGTATTGGCAATTTCGCAGAGAAAATAATTGAGAAAGAAATTATCCGTTCTGATAGAGGAGATGAAGAAACGAAACATGAACTTCGAAGATTGAGAATCAAATCCATCTTAATCCATCTTGGTAGATCAGCGAAGTTTCTAAAGACAACATGACCGAGATTCAAAGCTATAAAATGTAGAAATATAAAATATAAATGCACTTTTACGATACAGTTGTAGCAGTGATTGATTGACACGATAAAAATGTCAACAGCATATTCATTCTTTGGTTTGCTATGATTCACGCATGCGCACGCAGACTTTATCACGAATGTGCACATACATAAATGTATTTGTCAGCGTCTTTCCTTCTTTTTTTTCCCCTTTTTTACTCTTTCTCCTTTTTTTCTCTTTCTGGCACACATTTGTACGCTTGCACATTCGCACACGACAAGATGGACAAACTCAGCTATTTTATCTTTATACAAACAAGAGAAGGTCATCTAATTTGTAACAATAACTGAATAATAATTCCTTCGCTGATTTAATTTGAAAATATGTTGTTACACAAATTGCTTTTGGGATAATCAAAGCAATCAAGTTGGATCATTATCTTTCTTTGCTTTAGCTGTTGTGGTTTTAATTTTTAAGAACATAATTAATTATCATGGAACTTGTAGAATTTTTAGATGAAGACTTTTAGCGATTTTGCATTGTACTCGCTGGTATATTTCTGTGGTAAATCGTAGGCGTTTAGGCTCCCAAAAACAAAGATCTAACTCCAATCCTGAATCGAGGACACTCGTTACTACAAGTTTTTTCACAAGAAGGAGAACTTGTGTTTCGATCGTGGACAAAATTTATTTCCTCCTACTGCTTACTTTTAAAACCTCCATTTCCTACAGCAGCAAAAATATCTCAAATATTATGTTGTTCATGAATAATTGGAAGTGCAAATCATGGAAAGGTTTTAAAGTAATGATGAATGTTTTAAAGCACGATCCAATGAAACGACATATTCATTTTTTCTCCTTTCCAATTTTTCTCCAGTGAACAGTTATTTTTTATTTGTTTGGGACAAACTTCTCAGCAACTTCAAGGACTTTTGCATGAATGCTATTGTCAACAGTTTTCTAAATGTGCTGTCATCCAAAAATGAACTTTTTTCTGTAACTTTCTGTTGGCAAGTTTTACAATGCCATGTCAATACTGCCTTGTACGTCCAGTAACAGATCTATAGCCGATTTGAAATAGAATGTTTCTTGTGATTCCAGTAGCTTCCCTTTTTCTTTTATGTTGAATTCATTAAGAGAACTCAAGCAAAACTATTTTTAGAACTTCATTATTTGAGAGGTGTAAAATATGCTGTAAAAGTGTTCAGAAAATAGGGAATCATATCACCGTCTAAGCAACAAATCCTGTGTGGGTCCAATTGTGCAAGCATGAAATTTAAAATTTGACGATTTACTTGAATGAAGTAGATTAGGAACATTCATAGAAAATAATCATTTAATCAAACTATTTCCTTAAGTTCTTATATATTAATTCCTCAGTTCTCTTCTCAATTCTTGTCCTAAAGTATTTTATATTCAAAAACCCGATAAGCTCAATAGATTATTTCAATCTAATCCTAACTGAAGAAGTTTTTGCTTATAAGATTGGTGCTTCTGAATTATTTACCATTAGCAACCACTTTTTTTAAATTATACTTCATTTTTCCCCATCATTTTCAATCCAAGTTTAAAGAAAAAGAACATAATTAAAGTGGAATTTGACACTGTTATAAACAAGCCTATCAATCTTTGTCTCCATGAAAGAAAAGTAGTTCACATTTGAACTGAAATTCGTTGCTGAAAAAAGATTTATCTTGAATATGTAATAGACGCTCATCTAAACGTACAGTAGGTTGGAGGTAACAAATTTTGATTGCTTTTTTACTGATTTCAAGAAAATTTCAGCCAGAACCCCAATTTTTAAATGAATTTTCCAATTTGTCAGCTTTAGATATTTCTATCAGTGAAAGTATATGAAAAGACGAAAGGAAGAAAATTGTAAAGAAAGATGAAAAGGGAAAATTTAGGGTTTAGCGATCAATTAGTATCAGCCTTGATCTTCTCGAAAATGATTAAAATTTTGTTGCTTTTTAAAAATACATCAGTTGACTAAACTAGCGGTAAATTGTATCTGATCGCACAATTTTCTGTTTCAATGGAAATTGCTTATTGTTTCAACATCAGGAAGAAATTTGAAAAAGCAAAATAACTTTTATTGCGATCCCCATATCTTTGATCTTACTTTAGTAACCAAACTTTTCCGGAAGCTGACGGTCGTTATCATGAATCAAAGATGGCCTACTTTCTGTCAACTAAACGGTTTTCTTGACTTTCAAATGTCATATTTCCAACTCCTTGGAGTCAGCTATCGAAATACGAAATCGTTCTAGAGTGGTTGACGAAATATTTTGTGATGTCTCACATCAAGAGTGAAACACGTCAGATGTGTGTAATCCATTATTTACATTTGCACTTTACCTTCATTGAACTTATCTGACAATAATTCTTCTAGTGGTTCATTGCATTCCACGCTATTGCCAATGATGTAATGTTTACCGCGAATAGAAATTTCACATTGCGTGTAATTATGTACAATAAAGAGTCATACCAGCCATCCTGTTAAATCGATACGAATCTTATTGTGATGATTCAATTGCTTAATCAAAGAGGGAGAAATGTGTGACTAGTTCAGTCCACTACATCGAAATATACTTCAAATTTTGGTGGGATTCTGAAAACTATATATCCTTGAAAACTTATTGGATAACAAATCAGAAAATATTTGATTCTATTTTTTTCAAGGTCAGTATAGCGGCCATCTTTAATTTTTTTTTTAAATGGCGACCTTCAAATGCAAGTTTTTCAGTATATTGACTCTTACATTTCCTAGGGAAATGATTCAAGTGACTAAATATGCAATTTAGGAACAAAGAAATCCAATGGTATTAATCAGAAATCAGTACGTCTGACAAAATAGTGTATCAGTCACATCATACCATATAGGATGATTCATTGCGACAGCCGAAACCGTTATCAAACAACAGGACATAGCAGTTTTTAGCCAATCTCTGGGAACTATAAGCTGACAGCTAGAATGGCTAATTGCTTTTGCTTTATCCACGCTGGAAATGGGAGAGATCTTCGGCAAGATTCTCTGTTAGGTAGGTTACAACCCTCTGCTATCCGACAGTCAACAAATCACTCAGATTGGAGACTACCACTCCCTCCAGGGGTGGTACATGAATGACCAACTCTTCACAGGATTTTGCGGACAAGTCAGTTGCGATGCCCAGTAGTTGGTGAAGAACTACAGTCATCTCTTTTGACATCAACGTCTATGAGAAGGCTGTGCAGTTGTTGGGTGCCAACCCTGACTTGAAACGCTGTCGTGAATGCTCTGAGAGCTATTGGTCGCTCCATTAAGAATTCAGGCATAAATGATGACTGGTCATAAGCAGACATCTATGGCACAGAAACCACAAAACATATCCTCGTGCACACACTACAACCGTTCTCTTCGTGTCCACATCTACTCGTACGGAGCTTTATACGGGCTGGTACTGGGGTAATTCCTTAGAAGCAGCAGCTGAATTAAACTTTCTGGCAAGCAACATAACAAGTAGAAGTAGATAGGGATAAATCTTCAAAGGCTGAATCTGCCAAGCAAGCCAGCGGTACCCTCCTGGAAGCCTTGACTAATTGGTGAAAGCATTCAGCCAGTTAGAGGCAGGGAAAGCCAAAAATGCTGTGTTCAGGTCCATTACAATCTACCTGCACCGTGTAGATACAATCCTGTTCTTTGGTTCCATTTCTTGCAAATCTGAAAATCTGGCACCCCATCTTTAAGCTATATAAACACATAGTAAGTTGTTCTTTGCTTTTGAGCAGATTCTGGCCCAATACATATTCGATACGTATCACCTCAGGGTCAATCATTCTGACATCTCGAAGAAGGTAATCGGTCAATAACTAGGAATTACATTCTATTTATACCCACGGGTGCAGACCAAGCATGCGTACATCTTAACAAGCAGATAAAGGTCCACACTGGACTGATTGGAATCAGAGGCAATGTAAGTCCCAGACAGAAATTCTTTCAGTTCTGCATTGGAAAAGTTAGAAAAAATACAGAACATCCGGAAGTAGGATCTAATGAGATCAGAAAAGATCATAAAGCAATTGACAAAATCAAGGTGTCCATACTGAGTCATAGTAACATAGTTATTGCCGAAAATGATATTGAACATGATCATGCCTGCCCCTGGGAGTACGTTCTACGTTGATGATTGTGTGTCATTCAGAATCAAAGGAGAAATCAGAGACTGGGCATCAGTTAAGAAGAGGAAAACGATTTTTAGCCCTGGCAACAAAACTATAAAAACCAAAGAGGGCAAAACTGTAGATCTGAAAGAGATGTATGGTGGACTGGTGGTTCTTACCAGCTCTAACAGACTGATTAACCAAAATAAGTTCACTCAGACATCAAAGGCACCCCAATGGGGACATACTGGAATTATTTAATCCAATAACAGTACAGAGTCGACCCAAACATTTAGAACATTGTAATGAGCCGCTTACTCTCCTCATATCCAAACAAAGGTTGATCTAACAGAGTATCTGGCATCAAATACTGTTGACTACAACAAGTTCACCAAGCTTGTGATTACTTCTGCTGCGGGGCACAATCCATTGCATTTCGAAGGAGACAGCCATGAAGAAGCAGACGCCTTGCTGATTCACCGTACAGTCTTGGCGTCACATCACACCCCTGCATATGCTCAGGTAACGTTCTCTCCAGACACAGATGTACTGGTCCCGGTTGTAGAAAATTAAGAACTCAATGGTATCTGTGATTTTCGAAGTGAAACCAAATAGGCAGCTCTGGGTGCACGTCAATATCCAGGCCAGTGTGTGGGGTCAGGCTGATATCACCTAGCAGGAGTTACTCGGCCCATTACTGATGGATACTACAAAGGTGAGGATGGCTAGCTGAAATCAATCAAAAGTGAGATATTCCCAGGACCAGAGACCATCATATGTCAATGTAAAACAGACTGTTTCTCCCACAGATGTTCGTGTAAGTCGGAAGAGTAACATGGGCTGCCAGACTGATGAAGACTCTCAGGATATTACGTTTGCTGATTGCAGTGGGGACAATACTGAGGACAACAGAGAGGTGTAGACGGGACTATAGACCTTCAGACATGACAGTTTGGCTGTGCTTACGTTTCGAATGTCAAATTCTAAAGTATGCTTTTTTTCCATAAAATCCAAAATGGTTGCTCACGTATTTTTACAATTTGTACCAGTGGAATCTTTGCTGCTGAAATGCTTGTTTTGGCCACAACAAACTTGACACTCGGTAATATCGGAGTAAAATAAATCAATATTTAGTTACGCGTATAAAAAAAATACATGATGCCCTCCATACATGGGTTATTGGACATTTATATGTATTTTTGATTAGTACCATCAAATTACTTGTCCCCACAAATTCAGATATGGCAACTGGAATCTTGATTCTAGTCAATCTAGGAGTTGAGGTATCCAAAAGCTAATATTGGGAGGTCGCTATTTTTTTAATATTAAAGATGGTCGCCATACTGACAAATGAGAAAATGGGATCGAATATTTTCTTTGTTATCCGAAGAGTTTTTCAAAAATAGATGGTTTTTATACACACACACTCAAATAAAATCTAAAAGAAATTACACACGGAACCTAATTACTATGTTCTTTCCTCATGGACCTACTCTGTCGACCCTTTCACAATCAATCCCTTTCATAATTTGTACTCCAGAAGGGGGAGGGCAAAGTACTCAGCCGAATTATGTTTGCCTGTTCACTTCGGTGACTTTTCTCTGACTGCCTTTAGAAATATGCATCTTGCTAGTGTGAAGATAATCTCAGTGTCTACCTCTCAATATTTGGATATATAAACCGTTAGCAATCGTCTATCTGAACAACCAGCATGCAGGTAAACCACCCTGACAAAATCTATTTCCATATTTGGCCATATAAATCACCCCTGAACAGAGTAAATCTGAGCCTATCTTGGCTAGTCAAATAAAAATAAAACCATTTCCTTCCTTTCCTTTCTCTCCCTCGGAAGAAACTTACTTTATTCAGTATAATATTATTGGTAAAAAGTTAACTAACCCAAGAAAGGTCTTTCTTGTCACAAAAAGATCCTTTGATTTCTAACACTGTATTGAAAGTATGGACATTTAATTTTTCTCACCTTGGTAATGAGCTCAAGTACATATTTTCAAAAAGCAGTGATATTTATGCCTGTCCGCAGGTAATTTCAAACAGTAAAATAGGAAAAAAATGCTGACATTTAAAAATGTCATGCATATATTTCTGACAAACGTATCGAATTACTTGAGACAGGGAACGTCTGTCAAAAAGACCCTGAGAAAAATGTATTAATTGTTGCCGGGTGGTATCATAACTCTTTCCAGTCCACTACGTGCGAATTCTCTCAGCTATGATTTTATCTTAGGCAATCTACTATAGTTTCATCACGTAGAAAAATTCCAGTACAGTTTTGTCTGATTTCATAGTTTAAATACATATTTTCTAAAGACTTGACAATACTAACATTGTTTTCTATTTCATAAGAAAAACCAACACCTGAAACAATTATTTTCGACTGGTTTTACTGATGTTATTATTGCTTTCTATCTAGACATTTTAAGTCGATATACTCACCAACTGTTGAAACGGGTAGTGTAAAAATGGAACGAAAAGTAACTTTCGGTGGTGAAATGCCCAAGTGGAATATTTTACATGCCTATTTTATTGTATAAAACTATAACTACAATGAATTCATGTTACTTCTGAGAATTGAGAAATACTATAGCTTTTTTCTGAAAGAAGAAAATGCTTTCGGGGTTCAATTCATGTGATTGCAAATGTGTGCATGTTTGAACTTCCAGACAAGGCAAACGACAACAAAATCAAACCATCATAAAATGAAACCAGATCAACGCAAGACGAATGACACCCAGTCGATAGACCGCCCCCACTACGTAACATTCAAAAGACGACATGTGAACTTACATCATATATATATATATATATATATATATATATATATATATATATATATATATATATATATATATATAACAACTGGTTCTTTCTATCACCGTGCCACCTCAAGCACTGGGGCAGCTCAACTAAGTATACAATAATCAACCAATAGACAATAATCACAAAACTACGTATAAAAAAATGAATAATATTCCAAAATAGTCCTGCTTAATCATCCAAGGAATATATTTTAACAGTTGAGTTTGATCAGTTGGACATGTTATTGAAGGTAGAAATCCAGATGTAGCGAAATGGCCACTTTCTTCAAGAAATTTTCAATGAGATATTCCTGTTCTTAATAAATTCATGGTTCCGTTATTAAAAGCTTGACCGAATCACTGATCTCATTTTTTTTTTGCTATGCTATTTTCCCAATTATTCGTCCGATCCATTGTTAGGCTTTGTCAGTATTTGTCGGCATTAGTGACATTACCCATAAATATTTCCTCATTCAATGTAGATTGAATAACTGAAGGAGGAAAAGAAATGGATTGGCTGAAACGTCTGTTAACAATAAAATCAACTAAGTATATAAGATCAGTACCCCGAACTCTTTCTCTCACTCGCTATATATATGTATATATATATATATACATATACATATATATATATATATATATATATATATATATATATATATATATATATATATATATATATATATATATTGTTGACAATGAAAAGAGTGAATTTCCCAAAACACTCTCTAATAAATATCTTACGGTCCAGTAACAGTAAAAGGTTGTTGCACCCATTTTCAATTTTGACAAGGGCAAGTTTATATATATATATATATATATATATATATATGTCTGTGTGTCTGTGTGTCTGTGCCTGTGTGTGAATGTGCGTGTGTGTCTTTCTAGACGGAACAGTGTCATTAGTCTTATGGATAACAACCCAGAAAATGGATTAGGTTTTTAATCGTCCTTCAATGTCATTTTAGCGTCTAGATTAACAATGGTCAACATTTTGGAAATTGAACCACAGGCGCTATGTTTGTCACACTTCTTTAACCACTAGGCTACCGTCTGCCCACAGTACATTTAACTTATGTAGTCATCAAACAAAGTCTCGCTAATTAGCAACATTCTTCTGCCCTTCTGCTTGTTCCTCACGCATTGTCTTTTTCATTAACGATACGCCCACAAACACGTTTGTCTATTTATATTTCAATCTTGTTATACTATATACTTTCTGATTCTATACTTAGTTGCTCTATTTCTATTCTTATTAACAAATGATGATTCTCTGTTGGTATTTTTAGCCATTTTTCCGTTCTTACATTACTTCCGTGAATATAGCTTTTCATACATTTCAGCTGCGAGTGAAAAAAAAACTTTTTTCGCGGGACCGCAAAAACTGAAACGATCGTGAATTTTGGCTTCTCGTCAGCAGTATCGTAGAAACGGTTTTACTGAAGTAAAGGCATAAACTCTGAAAGACTTCCAACTCGTTTTTTTTTTCTCGCTTGCTCAAGATAGTGTAATACGAGTGATGGTAATATAAGGTGTGGTCGCTCCTGCGTGTGAGATTGGATTATACGAATGAAGATTTTACTCATTAGAATTTAGTATAAAAATCGGTACCAAATGAGAACTGAGACGACCATGAAGAACGTATGTTTGCGTATCATTTAGAAACCTGTTCGATTTATCTCAGGAAAGCCCCGGATGCAAAGTACAATCTTGAGTTCTGACTTGACAAAGATCAAAGTAGCATTGGTTTTTCTACTGCTTGTTGTTTCTATGCGTGGGGTCAACTCCACTTTAGTGGTCATCATTATGATCATCAGCGATAACCTTTTAGCGCTCGTCGTTGGACATAGACCTTCCCCAAGATTCACCAGATCTCTCTTTCATGGGCGCTGTGGAGCCAATACTTTCTGAACTTGTCTAGTTCGCCAGGTCATCTTATATTTTGTCGACCCCGGTTTCTCATGTGATTTCTGCAGATTCACGTTGTGAGTCGTGATACCCAACAGTTGTCTGCAAGTCTTGCAACATGCCTACTGCTGTTTGAGTTTTCTAATTGATATCCCAAACTGTTTTCCCTCTAATCTAGTGTGCTTTCCTGTGATTTTTCCACATTATATTGAGCATGATTCTCTCCTGTGCACGTTGCTTGGTTCTCAGTGCTGGGGATCAATCTTTTGGTTTGGATCCATATTTCGGCTCCATAGGTGACTATCGGGAGGATGGGTATAAGTGTAGGAGTATGTGTGTGTGCGCGTGTGCGCATGTGTGTTTATGTGTATGTGAAGACGGTCATTCGACTTAATCAAGATGAAACACTTAAACGAGCCAACGCCTAAATGATCCTGATGTTACAAAGAAATATTTGTCGTTTTTATAGTATCATACATATATAGTATCATATATATATATATATATATATATATATATATATATATATATATATATATATATATATACAGCTTTAAACACTAAATACATTAAAAAAAAAACTTTTGCAAAATTTTTTGTGTCACATCAATCACTTATTTCCCAATACCTATCAATGTAATTATTATATTTTTTTTAGTGTGTTTTATGTTTTGCAGATACTTTGATATTATGGTGGAGGGAGCAAATTTCCTCTTGATGAGATCATTAGTTGTTTGCTTTGTAACTTCTTTCGGGATTTAAAGAAAACAAAACAGTTATATTAACATGGCACCCCAGCAGTGTTGATCAAACACCTCCTCCCTCCCAGCAATGATATTAATAAATAGCTTTTGTCATATATATCTATTGTTTGTATCGGGTATTATTATGATGTATTGTATATGGATGTTATCTAATACCACACATCTTTTTTTTTTAAACACATGGCTTACTTACGTAGGATACCAAGAAAACGTATTTAATGATGAGGGATCAGTAAGTATAACAACAGACATGTCTCGTTGTTCGTATCATTTCAATTGAGTTTTCACCCATGTGAATATCAAATCTGTTTTGTCGGTTTTAATCTCAGACTGTGTGCAAACCAACTTATGGTAGCACCTTTAAGAATGCTAATTACACAAAAAATTTTCTGAGTTGATTCTGCCTTCGTATTCAACCGAAGAATTTGATAATTTTTCCACCAACCTTAAAATTAATTTTCCCACATTGTATACTATTTTGCTTCCGTCAATTTGTTTTTTCCTTCCAATGATTAAATAAATTATCCTTAGATATATGGTTGAAACGAAACCAAATCCCTCTCTAGCCGGTCGCAGCACTTCGGTGGGCGATCCCATTAATATATTTAAACAATTCCTTACCTGAGCCAAATGTTTCCTGGTTCCCGTCAATACAATGATCTTTTACACTGACAAAGACTAAATACACCCCTTTTGGTTATCTAAATCCCCTAACATTAATAAAACGTTTGTTCTACTTAATATACATTATTCATCTATTTAATTCTTATACTCTCGTTATCATATTCTTTAATTTTTTTTTCATTATGGTCAAGCAGATAAGTTTTAAAGTGATCAAGATGTCTTGTCATGGCTTTATTAAAAAAAATCTTACTAATTCCCCCGCTTGACCATTCTCGCAACAGATGAAACAATTTTCGGTATTAAAATCAATAAATCTAAATGTAGCACGTGCAATTCTTGAATATTCTGATAATATAGTTCCGCAACATATATAAGAAGGAATACTATTTGTTCTAAATGGCATACGTACGATAGGTTTATCAAACATTTTGTGGACAAACATTCTATCCTCGATTTAAATATCCAAATCTAGGAACGTTGCTTGCATTTTGTTATACTCACACTTTAGTTCAAGATCCCCAAGGTATGTAGTTCTATACAGTTTTCAGAATTCTCCTTCATCATGAGGTGAATATAAGTCATCAATGAAACGAGTACAAACTAAAAATGAACCATATCGCTTTAGATGAGTTCTGATAAAAGACGTCATGAATATATATTCATGTCTATGTAAATACAGATTTGCCCGGAAGGTTTCAGGATTAAATTCCATGGGGATACCTATGATCTGATGAAATAATTTATCACTTATTTTAAACTAACATTCCCCAATAAGATGAGTAGCAATGGTCTTGACCGTAAAACACGTAATGTAAATCTTGCCTTTTTTGTTTTATACTGGAATGATTTAGAGTTTGTTAACCCAGTACATTTATTATTTCCTCCTACAAATACCAAGTCTTTTTCATTTAATTCTTCATGAGTGATTTTTGTATGAAGCATACTAAAATCGTAGGGTTAGATCGATTCAGCCCTCTTACGATTATTTAAGATATCCAATTTTTTGTTGGCGGGCATAGAATTATTTACCACCCAAAAGGAATTGAAATTATTATAGAATTCACTCTCTAATAAATATCTTACGGTCCAGTAACAGTAAAAGGTTGTTGCACCCATTTTCAATTTTGACAAGGGCAAGTTTATATATATATATATATATATATATACATATATATATATATATATGTGTGTGTGTGTGTCTGTCTGTCTGTCTGTCTGTCTGTTTGTCTGTTCAAGTATGACGGACACGTTGATATGACGTAATAAGTGGTCGGAAACATGAATTCTTAATTCATTACATCATACCAACACACTTATGACCAAGTCAAATACATCGTAGTTATAATAATAGTGGACTTGTCTGAAGACCTTGGAAAAGGACAGTTGTTCAGCCGAAAGCGCCAGGCATAATAACACTTTTGGATCACTATTGCACTCTATGAATCCAAACATACGTTCTCTTGTGCGGAAACAAAAAATTATCAAAATTTCCATTGTCATGTTTAGTCGTATATAAATGTAAGATCGCTGCCCGAATATACTCTATATATATATACATATATATACGTGTGTGTGTGCAGTATATAGAGATATGTTGATATATTCATATTTACACACACACACTCACACACACACACACATATATATATATATATATATATATATATATATATATATACACGCTGATAGTTTGTAATGTTTTTAGTAATTTGTAAAATTACAAAAAAAGGTATTGAATGTTTTACTTTATTGTTGATAATAAATCACTGTACACAGTGTTTACAAAAGTAAACACAGCTATTAATTGATCAATTATATTTTCAAGTGATACATTTTCCTTCTGTGCATGTTTTTTCATGCTTTTATTTTGAATAGATATAATGCCTTTGACTTCTCTTGTTTATACATACGTTTATAAAAGTATATTCTTTTTAAAAAGCTGCGTATCGATTTGGTACTAAATGCATGTATTCGTGTGTATACGTTTCACTGTTATTTTATTTCTCCGATGAATCCTATTTTCGGAGTCTCCTACTTCCGAAACCGAAGATGCTCCATATACGTCAAATGCCATAACATTAAAAGTTTGCACACCACGTAAGTTCGTCGAGGCTAAAGTAAGAACACCTGTGCCGAAAATAAAAGCGGTCGGGCGGAGACAAGAATGGAGAAATATGTAGTGGGTAGAGAGAGGGAAAGAGCAAGAAGTTTCCAGAGAAATTGGACGGTTCTAAGAAAGCTAAAATGTAGCAAAACTTGAGACAAAAGAAATGTCGGTAAACTATTCAAAAATCATGACGTCAGGTCTGACCGAATTGTTTTTCCCTGCCATGACACGTATTCAACATGATAATTAAAAAAAACTTGGATGCGAACCTCTGTAGCCGAGGAGACTATCTTTTTTTACTACTAGATAGATATATACAATGTGCCATTTCATTCGTATTTACACCTTTTCTGCAAGATATCAATGCAAGACGAACTGAATGAAAGAAGCAAGACAGTTGGTCTTAACACGAAGGTCAGTTAATGAATTAGATCTGATTTAAAAAGGGTTTACTGCAAATGCATCCTCCCGATAGTCGCATATGGAGCTGGAACAAGGAAGCTAACCAACAGATTGGTTCTCAATCTGAGAACCGTGCAACGTGCGCAGGAGATAATCATATTCAGTTATACATTATGTAAGAAAACAAACGATATCATGAAAAAGTATTTGAAAACTCAAATGGCAATGGGCTGGTCATGTTGCAAGAATGACAGACAACCACTAGACATCACGACTTGATCCCTCTAGATCACATTATACAAAAGTTCAGAAAGTATTGGCTCTCATAATAGACAGGTGTGGCGAATCCTGTGGAAGGTTTATGACCAACGACAGACACTGAAATACCGATGATGATGAAACAATTTATGGATATTTCATAATTTAATGTTGTTTCCATGCACTTAACTTATATATCGGATTTAGAAGCGAGATGGTTTTACAGCCGTTGAGTGTAAGCTTAGTCTTCACTGGGTGTGCTAGAAATGTGATCTGGTGCCAAAATTGGTATTGTAGTACATAATCACTTCCCGGTCTCTTGGTTAATCAGCAGATCGCTTGTTTTACCGGCATGCTGAGGATCAGTCTTCAGACTACACTTCCTCAGTGCATCTGAAAGGAATAATTCGCTGTGAACTACTCAACCAAATTGCTTCTGGTATTTCCCGGAGAACTCACATTAACCACACATTGCAGTCTGACGAGATAACTCGCGACAGAGCTTTGTTCCTTGAGCAACTGACGTAATTTCCATGCTGTTTGTTTTCTTACTGCGACAGTGAATTGGATAGTAACTCAAAACAAAATGTTCGCAGTGATAATGGTAGTAGAAGCAATGATTGACCTGGCACGGCTGACTAAATATCTCTTTGAAGAAATCTCTTTGCTATAAGCGGTCTTACTCTTGCAATGAATCGGGTAGAGATTCAAGGCAATGTATGTATATAGTGATGAAGGCCGTTGAAGTGATTACTGTCCTAGGGCGGCTGTCGAGAAGATTTCACCGATGATAAGCCGCACAAAAATATCCCGGTGCCAAGGGGGTTAACAACTCGACCGTAAATATTTTCAATTAGTTTTATTTGGAGGATTTCCAAACTTTAAAAGTGCCATTCCTCTGTAGCAGATGAAAGTCAATAAAAAAAGAAAAATCAACATTAACAACACAAGTTAAGAAGTTTCCACCACATCGCGGAAACATAAATTCTAATTTAACACCTGAAAAGAACAAAATAAATAAAAATGTTTGCGAACTGTCCTGATAAGAAGAGAAAATCGTTCAAAGTGCTGATGCAAACTCTGGTCTCTAACTCCCCTTCACTTCTCATACTTATAATGACGTCTTGCCTGTTTTGCGAATTCAATCCCAATGTGTGCCTCACATTTCTGACACTGTGACAGACTACGCTAAGTAAATACATACAATAGTGGTATAGTTAGCTCCCAACTTTAGCTAAATATTGACAATGAGTTTGTTGGATACTTATAACCTGGTTCCAAAGGTGTTGTTGTACTTCATAAGTCTTCTCAGTCTTTACTAAGCTAAGATAAGCACCGTACAATATAAATGGGGTTTGGAAGATTGTATTGCGTGAATCATCTGAGCAGGAAGAGCCTGCCTGCCTGCCTACCTGCCCTTGTAAATCATCCAATACGTCTGCTTGACAATTTGAAGGTTTGAGAAATGTTCAATTGAAGAATGATTTATCTTAAACTGTGGCGCTTTAGCAGGTGCCATGTTTGCATGTCAACATGTTTTTGCATAAATATTTTGGTTTGGGGTAGAGTTAAATAATTAGAGTCGATTTTCAGCCGTGGTGAAGGCAATTTTACAAAAGACCATTTCTTCTCCCTTTCGCTATCCACTGCACTCTCTGTCCCTTTGTTTATCTCTTACACTTTCTCTTTATTCTCTTTCTTTCCCTCTATTCATCTCTCTCTCTCTCTCTCTCTCTCTCTCTCTCCATCTACCTATATATATATATATATATATATATATATATATATATATATATATATTACTTTGAAATACTATTTACGCTGTCTAGGCCAAATGAAACATTCACTGTTTAATAGCGGGGGGGTCATTTCAGGTCGAGTTTCAAAGTAATATAACGCTTTTTTATAATTATCGGTCGGAATATATATCCAATTTCCCAATATATATATATATATATATATATATATATATATATATATATATATATATATATATATATATATTACACTGGCTCTGCTTTTTTCGCAACCACTATTCAGTGTTTGGGTCTGGGTAATAACAAGAATTCTAAAAGTTGTTTTTTTTTTTTTCTTAAGCAGGCAAACCCTCGCTCTCAATTGGCAGATTGTTCCAACACGATCTCCATACCCACCTAGCTGTCAGTAAATTTCTGTAAAATATGCAATATCAACATGCCATTAATATCTATCAATCTATCTCAATTTTCGTTCTCCCTCTTTTTTTTTCTTGTTCTCTCGCATTCATTCATTGCACGGGCGCGCGTGCATACACACACACACAGAGGCACACACACACACAGAGAGGCACACACACACACACAGAGGCACACACACACACACACACACACACACTTCTTATTTATATCTTGGGAAACGAAAAAGTATAATCATATCCCTTCCGAAATTATACCATGACCTGGTTTTTTCTCCTCTCGGATTGAATACGAATCAACCGGGTCTGCTGACTTTTGACTCGAAGTCAAAACGTGTTTTTTTTTGGGGGGGGGGGTTCTTTCACTTCACATGAAATTAATTCAACCCACTCCAAAACCTACGTTTCACCGCTTTCCCTATCTACCCGTTCCTCCCATGCGTCCACCTCCCCACCTTTTCCATCTTCCAGCTCTTTCCATCTTCCTGCCTTTTCCACCTTCTCACGTCTTTCGCATCTTCCAGCCTTTTCCCTACGTTTCCACAGTTCTTTGCCTTATCATATCACTTCTTCAAATTTTTTCACTGATTTTTTTTCTCTTTCCTCAATTCGTCTTTATATATCTTCATTTCTTTGAACTTCTTATATTTCGTTTCGCTTTGTTTTTGCTTTTTGTTTA
Source organism: Thysanoteuthis rhombus (assembly GCA_963457665.1). Taxonomy (NCBI): domain Eukaryota; kingdom Metazoa; phylum Mollusca; class Cephalopoda; order Oegopsida; family Thysanoteuthidae; genus Thysanoteuthis; species Thysanoteuthis major. The sequence continues at coordinate 22,479,263 of OY735207.1, read as the reverse complement.
CTTCCTTATTTTCAGGTGTTCCACCGGTTATGGTGCTGTAAAGTGTTCCAAGCACAGAACAAACACGTTAAGTCTTGAGTTTTACTCGTCTGTGGTTGTACGCCTTTATATGTATAGATTATTCACTATGCAAAACAATCGGTGCACGTGTGTATGTATATATGTCATAGTGTGTGCGCGGGAAAGCATGGGAGTGAGCGGACAACACTATACATAAGTGTACGTAAAAATCTGTCTGAACGTATGTATATACGCAATATACGTGCTTGTGCACGTTCGTATATACCTATATATATATATATATATATATATGTATATATATATATATATATGTATATATATATATATATGTATATATATATATATATATATATATATATATATATATATATATATATATATATATATATATATATATATATATATATTTCAATTCTAACAAATGTTGTGGTGTGTAATTGTGTATTCGTGTAGATTGAGTTTTTGGGTTCGAAATACAATGTTGCTCCATATCAGTGTTTGTTTGTAGTTGAAACAAGAAAGGTTATCATTAAAATCAAGTCCTGAAATAATGGAGGTTAAGAGGTCTTCTCTCTATCACTGTCTGTCGAATATGGCTTCGCTTTATTGGTTTATAAGTAGAAGGGTAAAGCGAGGAGGAAAAAAAGAAAGTGTACACAAGAGATATATTCATATATTCAACAAAAAGAATACTTACGAAGCATTTTAAGACAATGAAGACTTTTCAAGAGAATGAAAACATATAACGATAATTACATCATCGCAAAATATCACTTACTAAGGGGGAATACGGTAATATTGATATATCGATCAGAAACAGACTCATTACTGATAAGATTGTCTTTAACTTTGAGAAAAGCCATTGACAGAGCAACTTTTTTGGACAATCTATTCGGGGTGGGATAATGACTCTTTCTTTTCGGATAATACATTTCACAGTTGATGGGACTCGTAGAATGAATCGACCGAAACGGTGAGTCAGCATTGAAAGTGGGAAAAAGAGATTAGATTGTCTGAACAAAACTTAACATACTACAGAGAATGTCTGAATAAACATTTCTTTTGCAACTAAAAAGCACCCAGAGAGCGCATACCTCCGTCAAAGCCATTGTCAGGGGTGGGGGTGATTGTGCATGGATCTACCCCAAAATTTAATCAGTTCTTTCGTATTCTTCACCCTTCCACGAAATTTCATTGAAATTCAATGAGAACTTTTGGCGGTGTCATGTGGACAAATATTAAATTTTAGCGATATCATGTGGTGTGGACATACAGCTACGGCGTAGAGTAAGTAATTGAGCATTGATCCGTGCAAACATTCAATCAGTTCTATCATAATCTATCATCCACCCCAACACGAAATTTCTGAGAAATTCGATGAGAATTTTTTATTATATCATGTGCATAGACATGAGCATATATATATATAAATAAATGGGAAAACAGGAAATATGTATCAGTCAAAATAGAATTCCTGAATTAGCCCCCCCCCCCAATTAAATCACTTCGTCCTTGTTGCATTTTCCACCCTTTCAGAAAATTGCATTGAAATCTATTCAGTACTATCGGAGATATCGGATGGACAGACAGATGCTTGATCAAAGAGCAAATGTTCAGGAACACATATGTAGTTGATTAATAAAGGTGAATGTTGTTCGACATAGTGAAAGATATAAGCTTAACTGAAGTGCTTTTAAACCATAGAAACCTGGGGGGTCCATTCTCGACTCAATAGCAGTAGAAAAGAAAAATGCTAAGTTTAGCGTTCGTTCTCATTTTATATAAGTAGGACGTGGACCAATGACGCTAAAAAAACGTGTCTCTTTTCATTTTAATTTAGTCTGTGTAAAATCATTACGTGTCCGAATCGTCTGTAACTTGGTAGAATAATGTCTCTAAATTTCGTCTATAATGCAGAAGAACTTTTGAGGAACATTGACGAGCCTGCTCGTCTCCCTGGTGCCCTTGACTAACATAGTCTGTGGACCTCTTTATTACTACCTGTTTCAATCGTTGCACTCTCCGTGTGATACCTCCATTGGGTAAGACTGACCAATCTATGGTCACTGTCAACAAGTACAAAGATGTCCCTTTGCACTGGATTGTGCACAGATACTCCAAAGCTGATTGGGATAGTTCTCGATCATTCCTAGCAGATACCCCTCTCAAAACCTTATTCGAATACAGATTCTTTTATCTCTGACTGGATAATATCCGGTTTTGAAAACTTCATTCCACACAAACAATCAGCAAAAGCCCAATAGTCATCCATATTTTACTATAGAGTTTGCAATAGCCATAATCCATCTTAATCATTTCTACCACTTCTATCAACAGAATAAGTGCAATGAAACTCTTGTTGCTTTTAGCGTTGTGTGAAACTGTTGCCACAGGGTTTTGAGGAAAGCTAAACCCAGTAATGTCGAATAGGTCCAAACTAAAATTGATCGGGCAAGGTTTGAATATCGTGAGTTTTGGAGAATCATCAGCAAAGCCTCGAACCGGGGCAAATCACCTTTTCCCACCACCATAAACGCTCCTGGGGTTATCACAACATCCTCAGTCAAGGCAAAGCTACCTACCTCAGAGTGGTTCTCAATGTTGTTTCAACGTCATTCCAAGGTGAGATCTGTTTCTTAGTTCGTGGAAGCTTTTTTTTCAAAAATGCTGTTGAATGTTCTTGTCCATCACAATATGGACCGATTGGCCTTATGAGCATCGTTAGTTGGGTTCGTCATCAACAGGCATGTCTTGATTCACCTTGACAGGGGAAATCTTCAAAGTGACATCCCCTATAGTTTCCGATCTTCCAGACCCACTGCTGATGTGCTGTTATCATCAACAGAATCAGCGAAGACTTGCATGGCAGCTTTTCTGCATTTGCTTTTGATGAGGGATTGCTCCACCAGCTCACCGATTATGAAATCTCTGGCAAAGTGCATTCAATCATAGAGTCCTTTCTATATAGGGGAATAATGAGGGTGATTGTAAATGACCTATTCTTGGGGTTCATGATATAAACGCTGGTGTATCTCAGTTCTCTATTCTTGGACCTATTCTCTTCTACTTGACAATAGCATCAAGTCTTTTGTTAAGATCTTTGTCGATGATACCACGCTCTATAAACATTCTTCTGGTGACCTCAACCACCAGGGCATGGCATCTGATCTTTCTCCTGGTCAATCAATATCTGGTAGTTGGGGGGAAATAGATTGTAACTCTCAGCACAACTCAAACCAAGCTACTGTTTCTCTATCATCATCTTAACACCCTTCAATTCCCGCTAATCCTGATGGATAAAACCACCCACTAGGAGGCCCCATCTTTTGATAAACTTTTTGCTCTTGAATTCACACCAGTGGAACTCCTTATCTCATCTGTTGCCCTGGACGCAGCAAAATTGTTAGGTTCATAACACTGCTCCAAAAAATACCTGCTCCTCACATCAGCCATTTTGTACCCCTACAAAAGTCTGATATGATTCAAAATGGAATAAAGCCCACACATCTGACCAATCCCTACCCAGCTGGTGTTATCTAGCCTCGATAGAGTGCAGAACTGAGTCCGTGGATTAGCTGGTGATGAGCTATTCTCATCTCTCCAACCACTCTCCCATCGATGTAGCGACTCTGACACTTTTTTATCGCTATTTTCATGGAAAGTATCCAGTATGCTGTTCTTTGGTACAATTTTCTCCGAGAGTGCTTTTCTGCTGGATATGATATCCATCTCTTTAAATACCAGGTCAACAAACTTCTTGCCAACCAATCAGAAAATTACCTTAACCCTTAAATTACCTTAACCCTTAAATTACCTTAACCCTTAACCCTAAAGTGGCCCTTGCATAGTATGAGTCTGAGTACAAAAAATAACTTATTCAAGAGATATTTGGACATTGAAAATGTTTGAAATGTTAGAGTCACCACAAATCTCCCCTCCAGCGTACGTGTCGATCGGAACAGGTAATTGTTACTGTACGTGCGTGTTCAGTCGCAGGTGTATGTTCGGTAATGAGTGTTTGCCCGGTAGCGAGGTCTAAGAGAACAGGCTTCAAACTATTCACATTCTGTTGATTTTGTTTATCAAAACTTTTAAAAAAATTTCTTTTATTTCTTGGAGACTGTAAATAGGCCTTTTTGGGTGGGTTGCAATGAACAATTTGTTGTTTTGTCTTTAGTCAACACAAGTGTACATTCCTCCAAGGGATGAGGGGACATATGTTAATCGATTTGTTTTCCAAGACAGAGTATTGTTAATCAAGCCATTCTAACCGTTATCCGTCGATAAACAATGTCAGCATTAACCTAAGGAACGTTTTACTGCAAGTTCCTCGGGTGGATGCATCGTTGTCCCGTACAAAAGTTCTGCAGAGGAACAGTTAAAATCAGTTTTAACGGCATTCCTCAGTCCTATCAGAACAGAAGACAAGTAGGGAAGGGAAGCCAATGAATGTAGTCTAACTGGGCTTTCGTGGCAACTTTTAATGATCGTTTGGAACGTTCTAACGGTACATTAACTCCAGAGTAGTAAGCAATGATTTTGACCCTTGGACTACCAGAAAAATCTGGTAGATTATTAAATAAATCAGATTGAAATTGCCTCCCATTGTTTATCGTAATGACTGGAAGGACTCCAAATCTGACAATCCACTTAGTCCCGAGGGAATGTGGCCGTTTCAGCATGCTTGTCCATCATTGGTATGACATTTGGCCATCTAATAAAACTGCCGATGCAGATTGAAATATAAGAATGGTGGTTGCAAAGGACCAGTTACGTCACTATGAATGCGAGGAGAGCGGTCACCGGTCACAGGAAGATCACTGAGTGTAGATCTTGTTTAGCGATTGATCTTAGTCTTCTGACACGCAATGTAGATCTGCGTCCATTGAACGATATCACCGTAGATATTTAGCCAAACATAACACTTCATCAAAAGTTGTGGCTTCTGTTCCAGAATGGGAAAATGTATGCTCCGTATCAAAAGCTGTGGGTCGTAAACCTTCAGGAACAGAAGGTCGTAATCGGTCAATAGTTATATCGCATAAAAGTTGATCATCGTAAAAATCATTTTACAATTTCAAGGAGATGATTTTTTTTTATCTCGTTTTAGTGAAAAAGTTCATTGTTTCAAATTGTATCTGCAAAATTGTTTCCCGTCAAATGGAAAAGTCCATTGTCACGGACAGAGAAACTGAAATGTTCATTACATAAAGATTCACTAAATAAGTAGATCAGCTTTAAATCGAATCCAGATATCTTAATTTCTTTTAAGCGCCAGAAATTACAACTCTCCAATCAAAATTGTCGCAAGTCTTTACCGTTTTTTTTATTTATGGCCAACGTCTACAGCCGGTTCGGTTAGAAAACCACTGACATTTCTCTGAAGAGTATTCGCTTGAGTATTACAATCTCACTTTATATAACGTCTGTTGGTTATATATTGGGCGACGTAATCTAAATGTCTGGTTCTTCGAGGTAAATATTTATCGTTATTTGCTTTTAGCGCGTCGATTAAAAGTTTATGGTTGGTCTGTACGTAAAATCTTGACCCTCCGAAAAGTGACGAAAATTACAGATTGATGCATAAACAGATAACAACGCTCAGTCTAAAAGGCCTATATTTTGCTCTGCGGTGGATGACTTTTTGGAGAAGAATGAAATGGGTTTCCTAACACTGCTGACGTTCGGACGTAAGACTCCACCTATCTCATAATTGGATGAATCAACTGTTAAACAAACGTCTGCGTCGGTCAAGGAACAGAATGTGATAAATTAATAGCATCAGCTTAATCTTGTTAAAGGCTAGTAGAGCAGGGTCTAGCCATGGAGATATCGCAGTTCTTAACATCAGTTAATATCAATCTTCATAAATATTATTAGATGAATTATTGTAATGCACCATTTTTTGTTAAATTCGATTAGTTTTACCTTCATCTTTCTAGTTTCTTTTTTCACGTCAGCTTTTGCATTAAAGACTTCGTGCCCAATCAGTAAAGGCAGCAAGGCGTGAACTAGACTCCCTCTGGCAGTCAGTGTGTGAGTTCGATTCTCATCGAGGGATTACTCTTTATTATCTGTTCGCGCGCTTATTCGTTGCAATGGAAACAATGGTCCGAGTTAAAAGTTGTACTAAAAATTTTTTTGAATGTCTAAAAAAAATGAAATGGCGGTAAAAACCAATCATTTCTTTTTTTAATTAATCAATCAATATGTCAGTCGGTTGTCGTATAGTTTTCTGTGAAGTGAAGAATTAAATGGCGATAGAAATTCAACATACCCATAAACTGTTGTTACTTTTTCGCTGTAATGGGTTTAGAAAAAAAATTCGTATTGCATCAGTTTTCTCCGTTATGGGAAGACAACGATGTTGATGATTCTATGCCCTAGAAAATATATTTCGAAAGCTCAAACTGACACCAGATGAGATTTATTTCTGCTGCATATTCTTGGAGACATTCGGAAACCGATCGTAAATGCTGGATTTGTTCGTCAGGTTGAGAACTAGCAATTAGGAAATCGGCGATATTGATGAAAACAAAATTTAGTCCAAGAAGAATGTGATTTAGAAACCTCTGGAACGGCTCGAGAGCATCCCCTGGACCAAACAGTAAACGTAGAAATTTGAATGAACCAAAGAGCCTGATAATGAATTTCTTCCTCATAGCTGTGCGAATCCTTTCAAATTCAAATTCTGTTAATAGTTGTGTGATTTTCATTGAAAGATATTGATTTACTTTGCAAATACAAAAATGTGCGTATGTTCTTGTCACTGCAAAAAATTCGAACAACATAAGATTTTTGTGCTAACGGACTATAAAAAACTCGGAGAACATTGCTGTCTTTGGGATATCCAAAAGGCTCTGTTGGTATCAAATGGTATGTTCTAGCACAGTCGAAATTGTTCTTCCCTGAAATTGTGAAGTAGAATCATACATACGGCCACAGAGTGAAATTGGAAGAAAGTAAAAAGCTGGAATATCTTAACCCTGTGAGAAAAGTGGAAAAACTGAAAGTGAAGATAACAGTAGTGCCTATCATGGTTCGGGGGCTTGGAACAATCCCGGAGAACATTGCAAAGAAATTGAAAAAGGTAGAAAATTATGGAAGAATCGAAACCACACAGATAATTACAATTATCAGCTAAAATACGAAGGAGATTGTCGGAGTACTGAGAGTTGTAGTCACTTAATCTCCAGTAAAAGTTATTGTTCTAGTATGAAAACATGAAGATTACCAATAATAATAATGATAATAATAATAATAATAATAATAATAATAATAATAATAATAATAATAATAATAATGATGATGATGATGATGATGACAACAACAACTATCTAGACCCGTAGAATTCCCGTGGGTGTTAACAAACGAGAAATCTCCATTACTCTTCAACTGCGCATTTCTTATGCCTGTAAACCTGCTCTCCAAGTCTTCTCCGTTGATGTCTTCTTGCAATATCTCTCATATTTTTAAGTCGCTCTTGTGTCGAGTGTGTCCTTCTCTCTCGCTCGGTTTGCCGTAACCTTTGCAAATAATCTTGCCGTTGTCCAATCATGTTTTCTTTTCGCGGTTGCTGCCTATCTCTTCCTTGCTGCGTGTACGTTGTCCGTTCTCTTTTGTTCGAAGCATCTCTTCTCTTCTGGGTTCCCCTGCCGTTATCGTTCCTTTATCTCATACCTCTGCTCTTCTCTCATTCTTTGTATCTCCTGTATTTTCTGATTCTCTCTCGTATCCCTACCGATCGTTGTTGCTTGTCCATGTTATTTTTTTAATCTAAAAATATAAGCACGGATTAGTTCCATATGCGAAAAGGGAATGAGAAATGCACAGATATTTTTAGACAAAATAACAAAATTCAATCAAAAACAACAAACAGATAATATTGATAGGTTCTGTGTAAAGAGAAAAGATGAAAGAATGACTCCACAGTGTTGAGATAACAGTATAGATTCAGCTTTATAGCTGGGTAGAAAAAAGATAATTATGTCAGCGAGTACAAATAATGATGATTAATTGGGATGAAAGAAAAAAAATACAACTAATGAAAGAAACGTGAATTAATAAAAAGAAATAATATTAGTAAACGTAATATTTATGTGGGGTATAGAAGAAATTTAGCTGAGCAAACAATCGTTGTGTGGCAACTGCCATTTTTTCCGCGTTAGGTTCAAAACATATTGACGGCGTAAACTATTTTCAATGGTGGAAACTACCATCTGCTTTCATTTTTTCTGTAATTCAAAATGACTTGACCTTAACCCTAAACCTAACGATAACACTAACCCCAACACTAACCCAAAACGCAAACAACACTAATCCAAAATACTTAACTTATATTTTGTAGTTAAATTCAATAAAATTCAGTTTGGTAGTTAAAATTGATAAGATACAGTTTCAAGCTGTTTTCGTTTGTAAATGATTTTTTTGGAAAATGAATTTACCTATATGGTTTTTTAAAAATGGGGCATGGCTGAGATCAGGGAAAATTTCAAAATTTGTGATGAAAAATGCCGTTCGGTGATCCTCAGGCAGACATAGTGCAGTGCAATGTTCTGAAATTAAAATAGAAAAAGTAACTATCGCCAGTCCTTTATCTAAAACCCGATCTATAATGTCAAATCGGACACAAAATATAAATAGTGTCTTCCCTGAGGAAAGCTGGGTTGAATTCTAGCCCAAGGTTTTTAATGTGAGGGCCCACACGTATACGGGTGGGCAGCACGGGTGGACTGATGAGTAAACATTATATCATTTAATCAAGGATTCTAAACTGTCTCGGTTGATATATTGATAGGGGAAATTGGTCAATGACTGATAATTCAAAAAGGTCAAGGGTCAAAGTTCCTAGCAATAAAAGTCCTAAAAATATAACATCGACGTTAAATCTTCGAAAAATCCAATCGAAATACCTTTAGACCTTTCGAGACGCCTGGGACATATATATCCCGAGGTTTCTATGACTGCTGGGATATATGTCTCTTTTAGAAGTCTACTGGGACGTATATGTAACAGAAAATGAGGATAATGAGATTTTCTGGGTTTTTACTATCTCAGACAATGACGTCATCAGTTTATGAAACCCACGCAGATGACTTAACAGATTGATCTGCTAATTCTGTTCAATCTTTAGATAAAAATAGACACGTTTTGGGCTTTTTATGCCCCTTTAAAGATTCGACATAAAACACCTTCATTGGTTACTTTTAAAAGAGTTAAGTAACGAATAGAGAAGAGCAAGTAAGAGTGTGTTTAACTACTTTATAGCCGAATTGACTGCACATAGATTTAATTAAATTTTATTGAAAAAATGTACCAAACAGTACCCTAAGAATACTGGATATGACATACAGCAAAAAAATGAAGGACAAGTTGGTCAAAATATCGCTGTAAAAAACAATGTAGATAAGAATACAACTTCGTATAATTCAGGTAATAATGAAAATACCTTATTCCTAAATTCAGAATCAACAATTATAACGCAACTTAATCGACGTGATCCGGTTAGCAATAATGGGTTTTCATCTAAGCGACAGTGTCTGCATGAATGTGCTGTACACATGGCACTAATGATACCAACATAAACACATATAAACACAGGTATACACAGGTATACACATACATATGTTGATACTTTTTCTGCGATGAAAACTCATTTCAATACTAGTGACCCGGAGTTAAAAATTCAGTGTAAATGAATTTTGTCAAAATTTCTGGGGCGAGGCGTTGTTAATATTGAACATTGGTTCAACCGGATTAGTTTTCTCGTCTTGGTTTGCCTTTGTCGTTCCAACTGCTATTCTCTTTGACCTTTTCCATGGGTCTGTCGCACTCGGGAATATCGATTGTCATCAGAGGAAAGTAATTGACGTTTATGAGTTCTGAAATTCCCGACGAAACACGCTGAAGGCGACAGATTGAAGAATGAGAACAACATGCCTTCGTGGTTCAAATAAAGTGTTCTGTTTGACATTTCTGGAAATCTACTGAATGCAGTACACACCTGTGAACGGTCACAGAGTGCAGTGGTCGAAATGTTTCGATAAAGACAACAAAGGCGGGAAACACATCCCGATAAAATCAATGTATACTAGTGTGAATTCAAAAGAAATGATGCAATCTTCTCTCTTTCTCTTTCTCTCTCTTTCTCTTTCTCTCTCTTTCTCTCAAAACATTTGATAGGAATATATGCATATGTTTTCAGTTTGTTGGTGCTTTGATCTCATTGGTTAATTTACCTTCCTATAGAGACTTAACTTACGTCATAGAAACCCATTAGATTACATGTCTGATCACCCTTTAAATTGAATTGAGACTAAAAAAACTATATATATATATATATATATATATATATATATATATATATATATATATATATATATATATATATATATATATATATTAGGTTCAGTAAGATTAGATTAGTCCGTCACTAAGCCACAAGTGCGGATCATCCTCTTAGGGTCGAATTCATTACAGAGTAATAATAGTCTGCTAGACTACATCACTAACCTCTGCCTCAAGTCAAGGCGTCTCTTTTCACTATATGCATAGATGAACATATAGTCTTCCCCAGTTTCCAAACTCATAGACACTGTTGTGATTACTGGTGATTGCAGCACCACTCATACAGATAGAAGAAACAAAAGGTCAAATAATTGGTCCACATAATGCCACAGCGTTCACATTTTTATCTCGCATAGTGTTCAAGATATGATTGTACGTACGTAATCAGGAAGGATCATTGGATTTATGCTTATTTTGTGTGTGGGTGTGTGTGTGTGTGTGTGTGTGTGTGTGTGTGTATGTGTGTGTGTGTGTTTCTGTCTGTCTGTCTGTCAGTCTGTGTCTGTCCGTGTGTGTGTGTCTGTGTGTGTGTATGTGTGTGTGTGTGTGTGTGTGTGTATGCATATATGCTTACATATACGCATAGATATGCATATGTGTGCAGTACATTCCACTGTACACATACACATATTTGTGTGAGCGTGACTCGGTGCTTACGTGATTTCTATAAATATTTTCAAAGAGACACAGACGCGTGTCTCTTCATTCAATTACTTATCTTCAAAACTATTTCAGTCTTTGTCTCAAGTGTGCGTCGTCCGTTAATAAGACGGTTTCCTTTTTATTTTCATTTTTACGTCATGGCTGAACAACCGTGACGTATCCGTGACGTGCGAGTGACGTCAGAGGCATAGACAGTTACAAACAGCGCAAAAAGCCGCGTAAAGTGGAGGAGTTGGCATGAAATTTCGAGCGAGAGGACCACTTGTTACTTGTGAATGAAACTGACAGACAAATAGATCAGGCGAAAAATAGCGTAGACAAAGCGTTAGGGTGTGTCCGTTCATATTCATAAGTACCAACATTCATGTTTGAATGAAATACAAGAAGCGAAGTGTTGATCTGTGTAGATGTAGGCAGTTATTAACATAAATCTGAGTTGAATGATGGAGAGTTCTTAGGTAGGCTACTCCTGGTGATTATATATTGGTAACTCAGTGTGGGGAGGGGCGTGTGTGTGCGTGTTTGCGTGTGTGTGAGTGTTATAGAGAGAAAGAAAGCTAGATACTGAATGTGTTCATCTGTGGGTGTTTTCACTTTAGAGTTGGAAAGAAAGAAACGTCAAGAGAAAAATGACGAGAAAGAAAGAAAGATCAGCAGAAAAACATGATATAAAAAGAAAGAAAGAAACGTTAAGATAAAAAAAATGACAAGAGAAAGAAAGAAAGACTAGCAAAATGAAATATTTGATAAAAGGAAAGAGAAAGAAAATTAGCAAACTACCAAAATATAAAAAAGGAAAAAAAGAAGCCTTATAAGGTAAAAATGACGAATGGAAGGAAGAAAGAAAGAAAGAGTCATTTATTTTGATTTAGTAACTATTTATTTCCGGAACAAATAAAATATTTTAAGTGTTCTTCCGGTTGATAAGGTTGTAGTGTCTCTTCGTTTCGTCTTCTTCTTTCTGTGAGCCATTCCCTTAGTTGATAGTAATTTTACGCTTCCTTTTCTTCGTTCTACAATTTTTTATCGTCTGATACCTTCTTGTCTTGCTTTCCGCTTCCGGTTTCTTGATATCGTCGTGTTGTAACGTGGTTGTTGTGACTGTGTTAGTTGCTTTCATTGATATTGTTGTTGTTGTTGTTATTTATATTGTGATTCGCTCGAGTTTGTCAGAAGTCAGCCACACCTGGCTGTAAGGAGGTGATGCCCCCTATCTAGATGCCAAAAAAAATCTTTGACAGATTGGCAGCCGAAACGGAAACAAACAAATAAATACGTAAATAAATCGCAAAAACGTTTGGGATGAAAAAAAATCGGCTGCTGCATTACAATTTCAGTGGAACTTTATTTTTGTCTAAAATTTAATTTGGCCTACATTGTCTCCCTTAAATATATACACGCAGAAATGCAAAATCCAACGCTCTTCCCCTCCAAAAAAAGCCACTGACTCATACATGCATGCACACCACTCTCCCATGAGTAACTTACATGCCGAGACGATTGCAGTAAAAAGCTATTATCCTCATATTCTTCTCTGAGAGGGGCCAATATGTAATCTTAGCTAATGATAAGTAATAATCTTAGTAAATATTCATATCTCCAAACATAAGACCATGGATAGATAGATAGATAGATGGATAGATAGATAGATAAATGCACAATGATAGCAAAGATACTGAACTTACCGTAGATCCGTGAAGAAAAAGAAGGTATTGCGCTGCTAACATTCTAGTGAATATATATCAAAGAAACAATCGCATGTTACAAACAGATAAGTTATGCCAAATAGGTACAGTAGGTTATACAAGCACACGAATGTACTGACTGCAATAGAAAAAAGACTTCGTGTTGTCCCATTCTTGCGTAAATCTCCTTGGCTTGAAAATCGGCATCCGAGATTCTTGCTTTCACTCAGACTCAAGAACCCACTCCAGGCGCTGGAGACAAATATACCTCTATCTTAGTCACAAATAGAAACATGTTGAGTTATGTGTTTGTTTGAATAGATCTAATATTTTAAGGATGACAGCCAGGCTCAAATGGGAATAGAGAAAGCTAAAAGAGCCAAATGAAGTATTGCCGGTTGTTGATAAGCATGTAAGGCATAAAATGTCAATAATCACCGGGTATATATCCTTGTTTTTCTTTTTATTTATATATATATATATATATATATATATATATTGAGAGCTGTGAACGAGACGAATAGATTGGGAATAAACGAAATGAGAATAAGGGTCGAAAGCAGTTATTTGGTCTTTGCATTGCCAGCAGCTGTTTTGCTCCATGGGACGAGCTACGTTGAAATGGCAACCCTATCGATGGCAGGTTCGATTCTTGCTGCAGCCCCATTTTCTTTGATTGTTTATTCTATTTACGTTATCTGAATTAAGTGATGCATTAACCGTGTTACAACGGGAAATCATTTCGCGTGTGTGTGTGTGTGTGTGTATATTTATATATATATATATATATATATATATATATATATATATATATATATATATATATATATATATATATATATACTCAGCTTTGGTTAGTTCAATCACAAGGAATGCATCTTTGTGACTAACGATTTGCTGTTGGCGGATTGTGTAGAGCTAAACGTTCAAGTAGAAAAAAACTTGTGAAAATCAACATTCAAAACCCCAGGATTTTACCAGGGCCTTAAGGCACAGATATCTGAACCACTACGCAGGTCACATATGTATTCAAGTATGTATGTATGCGTCAGTGTTTTGGTCTGTCCATGTATGTATGCATGCATCCATATATGTATATGGTTATATTATAGTCTCGTGAGTGTATATGTGCGTAAGAATACGTGTCGAATTCAGAATAAGTGCCTGCTTTTGGAAAAAAAAGTCCACACACCTGCTACACATTAATCAGATTTTGTTCGCCTCCAAAAGTATCGCAATGGATTCAAAGATTCTAATTCCGTCCCGGCAAATCTCTTCCATCCCATGGAGGCCAGTTGTCGCTTGATTACTGAAGTTAATCCACAGTTCCAACGGCTCAATAATCAAGTGGGGAATTCTTATAGTAAAAAAAAAGGTAGCTCTTAAACCTGTCTCAACGGTAAACTATGGTGGTATTTTTAACCTGTTGGCAGATTATTTTATCCAAAGCATTGAAGTAAAACTTGTTTTTCTTTCAAAAAGACCGCGTCTGTTTGATTCAAAATACTTTGGCGGAAACGTCTGAGATTTTGTTGAAAATTTCAAGCATCAAAAATAGATTTTTAGCGCAGAGAGATGAGAGAAAAAAAACTTGAACCACATGGCGTTGCTCAGGAAAAACTATGCAAATACAATAACACAGAATAATATGTTCTTCATAGAAGAAAAACTCTGATATAATCTCTTAGTTTGGCAAGGCTTCTACGTATACAATATTCATGCTCCTTCAATTGGGCGCCTGTGTTTTTTAGAATTTTTTTTTCAGGGTTGCAAATAGATTCAGCATACGAAGTAGAAAAACCGAATTTTTAGTTCTTTTAATATTTTCGGTTAGCTGCAAAACCCCAAATCTACCCCTGGTGACCTCCAAATACCTAGGTAACTAACATAACCAATCATATCATCTGTTTCTGTATTAACACCACGTACCAATTCACATCCAATGATGTAATTATTTGGCAACAATGCAGATCATAAACGCTATAAACTACTCCTACTTCCGTGACTTCGGAGGTAGAATTTGAACTTATCAGCACTACTATTTGTTAAAAACGTAGTTGTACTTCATAGTAAGCCCAATATCTCCATTTTGCTAGAAATTACTCCGGTTGCCCCCAAAATGACACGATGCTCTCTTTAATGACCACTGGTGACCTCGAATGACCTTAGAGGTCATCTTGACTGATTTTATCTTAATGACTTGTGAGTATTCATGACAAACTTTAGACCAAAGAGTTTTGTCGTTTGAGCGTGATAGCAACATGGACACAAACACAAACCTCCGATATTAGTATAGATGTACTCAAAAAATATGCAATCAATAATGTATGTATACGCCATGGTTTACCCGGGCTTGAGATTGAGCAAAGATTGTCATTGATACACAAGTCTCTATGGAATGAAAGGAGACTATGGAAGACCTTGATATCAAAAAGTGGGCTTATTCCGTGCTCCGGTAAAAATAGCTTCCATGATGAAACGTAATTATAAAGTTATCTGTCTATAGATGGTTAACATCTTTCAATAACCTCAGGCAATAGAAAATGTTAATATCTGTAGTGGCTTATAATGATAACATGGTTGGGCACATTTTCAGGAGATGTATACGTAAATACACATGTATGTCAGCAGCACGCAGTGAAATTAACTTATCTTCATGTAAATAATTTCTTCTAAGCATTTTTTTTATGTCATATTTCTATGGCCAATACTTGGCCAATACTTTAAATAAAGCAATAATTGTCACGCTACTTAAAGGTTTGTTTGTTATGTATCTAATATATGTGTGCGTGTGTGTGTGTGTGTGTGTGTGTGTGTTAAATGATATATATATATATACAATAAATTATATGTACAATATATGTGTATGTGTGTGTGTGTGTGTGCGTGCGTGTGTGCGTGTGTTAGAACTTCTTGGTCGATGAGCCTACGCAAAAGCTGAAGATTCGAAAACTGAATTTCAAAGCTGACAGGTCTTTCTGCAGAAGACTGACGGAGCACAATCATTCTATTTCAATTTCCCCTCTCTGTTCCATACTAAGCTAAACTAAGAAAATATATATTTACACACACACAATGTATAGCTGTGTGTGTACATCAAGTAAACATACTTCGTCTACTCTCTCTCTCTCTCTCTCTCTCTCTCTCTCTCTATATATATATATATATATATATATATATATATATATATATATATATATATATATATATATATATTCTGCACTTGCATTTTGATCCCCAATGGAGATCATTACTGGAAATGAGTATCCCAATGAATATCCTTTTTTCCTTCTCTTACTCTAATTCTCTTCTCTCCCTTTTCTTCCCTGATCTTGTATCTAGCACTGAAACTATCTGTGCCTGGTCAGGGTTGCCAAAGGGTGTAACAGATGTACGTTGTTACTACTGAATGGGCGGTGAGATATTGCACTTATGAGAGAGTGGCTCACCCAAATCTGCCCACTCTCTTCTACGTCAACCTCTTTGGCATACCAGTGATGGGTCAGGGTTTATGGACATTGGTTCATGCCTTTCTTAAGGGCGTCAGTGCAAACACAAACAGCCTCAGCTGTTCAGATAACCGTTATTTCACCTTGCTTACAATAATTACAACTCGCACTGCCTAGAGTTGACTTTGTTTTCCAACTATAACAACAACAACAACAACCCCCACCTTATTTAGGGAAGTAAACCCTACACTGTTTGTCAGTCCCGTCGCGTTGAACCGAACTGATATATAAAATTAGCATTTTCCTACAATGATTTGAGATCACGACCAGGTGATCAGTAGATGGCTCTCTTATGGACTGAGCCAAACCGACAAGCCTTACATATCTTCGAAAATTTTTGTTACAACTTCGCAAGGGCTTACTTCATTCAAATAGATAAATACATTTATGCTAAGATATTTTTGAGTTATTCATTTTTCACTATACATATAATACAAAAATTGCAATAATCGTCTTCTGAATATAAGTAGGAGTAGAGTTTAACCTTGTTGCAGTCAGGCTGATCTTCTTCCTTTTCCAAATCTGATCTTTTCTCCTCCTCTTTTTTTTGGTGCTTCTTTCTTTTCTTTTTTTCTTTCTTGTATTTTTCTCTCGGTCACTATTCTAAAGCCCACTCATCCGCCGATTCTGTTCCATTTTTCATCCCTGTCTGACTATATTACGTACTTTTCAGCTATAAGTCACTTTTATAATTATATTATTACACATAGACGATTCATTTCTCTACCTATGTATTTGCCTATCTCCATGTGCCGATTAGACTCGAACGACTACGATCAATCATACAATTCCTTATGAAGAAATACAATATCGATCTTCCATCCAATCAGACATCTTCATCCTGCAAATGGCAAAAAAAAGAGGAAGATGCCGAAAAAAAGGCGAAGTAACCAATTCCAATCTCTACAAGACAAACAAATCCAATTCCAAGCTAATAGATTCCTGCGCCAGAATAAAAGACAGAGGCAGTTTTTGGTGCGACCATTCTCACTGCTGGTGGAAAATTTATTGGTTAACGGACACGAGAATCTACGAATGGTGCTTCAGGGATTTGATCGCTCTAGGAACGATTTTAATTTTTTTTTTTTATTTTGGCATGCCTTTCTACAGATACTTAATCAGCTTGATGCATTCACAAATACTAATAAATAACTTGAAGAAAACATTTTGGAAACAAAAGGAGAAAAAAGCTTCATGGCAAGAATATAATCCTTCATATTTTACGCTGAAACCATGTGTTGCGACTATTGGTCGCTTATTCCTACGTCACGAATAAATTTTTCGGATCTCCCTACTATATATATAAATGTGTGTGTGTGTTTGTGTATGTGTTTATATATATATATATATATATATATATATATATATATATATATGTGAGTGTGTGTGTGTGTGTGTTTATATATATATATATAAACACACACACACACACACACATATATATATATATATAATTATATATATATATATATATATATATATATATATATATATATATATGTTGTCTAAAAAGCTTTACAAATTTAAACAAATAAACGTTAGAAAACTTCATGTAATTTTCTCCAGCTTTTTTCCTGTTTTACACATACTTCGTTGTTATGGTACGATGTATAAATTTTCCCTTGTTGGGATCACATGTGGTTTAACATGTAACCGTTTCGGGGATTTTAAAACAAAACAGTCATATATATATATAATGAAATAATAGATTCGCTGCACAGTCTCGCTCGTGTTTATGTCTTTTGGGTTTCTTAGGGCGAAGAAGTTCAAGAGACAGAAACACAATCGTGCCTGAGTAACGAATCTGTCTTTTCATCATAATTAAAGCTCTACTTTAACTGAATGTATATATATATATATATATATATATATATATATATATATATATATATATATATATATGTATATATATATATATGTATACGAGAGAGGATTAATAAATGCGTAAGGCGTAGTTAATAAACTGGATTTTTATTTGAATTTTTTTACTGAGTAATGTTCGATACATGTGATCAATATTCGCTACTGAAATAAGTGCATTGGCAAGGGAGGATATTATGTTGAAAAATCATCAAGTTGCAGACTTATACCTACATGTATGTGTACACGTATGAGTGTGTGTGTGTGTGTGTGTGTGTGTGTGTGTGTGTGTGTGTGTGTGTTTTGGAATAATGAGATGAAGGATGATATAAACAAAAATGGTAAATATTTAATCAAAACGATCTTTTTGATGCAATAATCTTTTTTCAATGATGCTGTAATGATAATATCTATATATAATTCTTCAGGTTTAGTGATGACAAGTTCAGAAAAAGTGCGAATTACTGCTTCCCAATTAATTAACCTTTTATTGCGGGTATGAGATTCAAACTGCTTGGAAAGATGGTACTGCCCGATGAATGTCAGGCCATCGAGATTTCGCTCTATTTGCTCAAGAAGCCGAAGATTCAATTGACCCTGAGTGTTGTAGTAAAAAGACAAAAATGAAGTGAAAGTAGCTGTAGAATAATGATCAATAGCAAAAGTGATTCTTTTCTTCACATGTCTCTCACACTAGAGATTACCCTACACGTTTTTGTACAAGTTAGTACCCGAAATATTGATTAATCAACTCATCTGTCAAAATACTCAGTAATTCAGCGTCTTGCAAGTTATTTAAGCATCTTCAGAAATCAGGAAGTAAGGAATCTTATTCTCTATCATCTTTCTTTCTATGACGAAACCATTTCACGTCTTGAGTTCCCCGAACTTTGATTAGCATCTCGTATAAGATTTGGTGAACTTTTTCGCGGATATCGATTAGATGTTCTCTGTTTGATAGATTGATACACACAACTAATTTTTGTTTATAATCAACCTTTTTACATGACTGTGGGTTGAGCCTTGAAAATTACAACGATACCTAACTTAGTCTGGCACAGGGTCATAATAGTGAAATACCTTGCGAGAATCATACTCATGATTTTTGTCTGATTCTTTTAGCATTTTAACCAATGTATATAGATTAATTCGGACGAATAGTCTTGAATTTGTAGTTTTGTTTTTTCTCAACGTTTCAACTGCGTGCCCTCCGGACTTCTTTGGGTGCTTGTTGCGTTCAGGAATATCGAATCTTACTCTGGGGATGTTTGTCCCCTCTTAGACGTCACGTCATGTCCTGTGCCTGTGTATTCTTGATGGGGTGTGAGGTCTTCCCTCTACCCCTGTGCTGATCCCATGGTCTTCCAGTAAACCCGTTGAACTATACTTGCATCCACTTTTGGGATCTTGCTGCTGGAACCTCATATTTATTCCTTGTTCCCTTTTTCATTGCCGGCTTCTATAACGCACAAGTCTTGAAAAAGAAATCCCAAGAACACAGAGATACAGGAACTTATACATGTGACTTGTATAAGAGGAGAAGCGCATACCCCTTCAGAGCAAGATTCGACACTCCAAAATTCAATAGACACGCAAGGAAGAGAAGATAGCAAGTCACGGAAACAAGATGATAAAGACGAGAAAACTAATCTGAAGTAACCAATATACAAAAATTAAAATTACAAAAAGAAATCAAACATAAATAATGATTTTGATCCTCACTAGGTACCCCACTATTGTGACCCTATGCCAGACTAAATTAAGCATTGTAAATAGTCACAATACCCAGTCTAGGTCATGTAAAAAGCTAATGATAAACGAAAATTAGCTGACAACGTCTGTGTCAATCTATCGAAGAGAAAATATCTTATTGTTTTCTGTTGAGTGAGTTCCCAAATCTCATACGTGATGCTATTCAAAGTTTCGGGGAATAAAATTACGGCATTAAATTACGGCATTAAATGGCTTTGTCCAAGGGAAAAAACAATAGAAAATGACGTTCTGTATTTAGGAAAAGTCTGCAACTTAGCCTACAATGGTACAGGGCCACAATAGTTGGACATCCTCTGAGGATCAAAAAGCTTGCCAACCATCCTTCCGTGGCAGACACATCAGCCGAGTCAATAGGCCGAGCACTGTTAGATATAAATATTAAAGCTGTTTTCGATAGGTTTTAAAGGTATACATCAATTTGAGTGAATATCACTTCCTTTCCCGTACAGATGCACTTCAGCTTTACAGGCACCACTTTGTGTTTTTTGAACGCTTAGATCGCAGTTTAGGTCAAGTTTGCTATAAATCGATACTCAATAGGCATAATACGTTTTTGTAACACAACAGCTCTTCTACAATCGTAAAGTATCGGCAGTATTTTTCACATTAAGTAGACCTCAACCTTTCCAGCTGACACTCTGGAGAAAGTATTTTGAATATACAATGGTTGTCCATATGAACACTGACCTTTGGCGTCTGGCAGCGACTGTAGACAAGCAGTTTAGCGTTGTACTTCCTGCAAAGCTTTAATTTCTCCTTATGTTATAAACTTCTCGAAGTCGAAATCTCTTTATATCATTACATTGTTTGCCTGACATGTTCTCAACTTTTTCAGGTAATAGAGATCGATTTCTTTTGAATTTCCCCAAAAGCCACAGAATTTAACTCATTTATGCATTTAACAATATTTATTAATTTTAATGATATTTGCTGTCTGAATTCTAGCCTGTGGAAAGGTATCCGAACTTTTTTCTACAAATATGACTTACTATAGAATCCATAGTCCCAATCGTTCAATCACACGTTTTTTTTATCGAATGGAACTTATTTAACGTCCGGTATAAAAAAGAATCTATCTTATTCGTTTACTTTTGAAACGTCTACAAAACAAATATTTATCTTCAGTGCGAGGATATCTCTATTATATATTTCAAACTACTACCTTATATGGACAACTTATATTTTTAAGTTTTACTTTTAGTATTTCTTTACAGAATATTAATCCGAGTGCAAACTGAGAAGAAACCATAAAACTATAGTTAGGTAAATTTGTGTAATATGAATTAAGATACTTACTATAGGGGACTCAACTCCTTTCATTTCCAGTAATATTTTTAAATAATATTGAACCTCGTTGGTTCTGAACTAAACACCATTTGAAATCTATCTTCAAAGTTAAATAAAATGTCTTAAAGTTGTACAATCTTGTGTCCTTTTACCTTCGATTAGCCCCTCAGTTTGTTAAAGGAGGTGGGACTAAAGAACTCTTCTAACCAACCCTTCATCGGTTACGTGAAATGGTTCAATATTTATGGTGGGAAACGGACTGCCATAAGCTCTAATATTCCATTCCATTTGCTACAAATTGTCGCGTGTTACTGTAGATTCTGTCCAGATAAATACATTATCACAATACATTTTTATCATAGAGAAATAATGTTCCGTTATACCGTCTATCTTGAGCACATCAAAATCTGAGAAGTATTCAATTGCTCGGAAAGTGATGTCGCGTTGTCGAAGAAGTAATGAAAACCCGTTCAAATGTAACAAAGAGTAAATCTATTTTATTAAGCATGAAAATACAATCATCATTATTAGCAATTACAAAAGCCCACTACAATTCTGAATCTTTCATTTCTTGATAAAAAAAATAAATTGAGATTTTAAACAGAAAGGATTCTGGTGTCACTGAATTGATCTCTTTTCTACTTTTAAGGGTCATGCTACTGAGAAAGTCTTTCAATGATCTGATTAAATGGAAAGCTCAATTTGTTAAACCAGTTGAGTAAGTAGGGCGTGGTAAAATATCACAATCCGACGAATTGATATCCTTCTGACTTTATTTTACCGAGTGTATATCTAAATTGTCATTTTCAAAATGACTCTTTCTGTTGTCCACTCTTCAATCGCTCTCGACAATTAAGATCTGTTTTGATCGTCTTGCCTTATTCTAAAAGCTCATAATAGATGAAACCTTCTTCATTCCATCAATAGCTCAACAAGACCTTATGAGGTTGGAGTTTTGGTTCAGAAGTTGACACAGGTTTTCTGTCCAGTATCCAAAATTCTTCCGACAAAAGGTAAAAGAATCGGTTTCATTTCCACACGTATAACAATTATCAATGTGCGACTGTCTTCTGTCACACTAAGGGGTGCAATTGACGTAGTAAAGTAATATTTAATCCATGTTCTAATGGTGTAATAAAAATCTTAATTTAAAGAATGATAGAAAATAGAAAAAGTAATGGAAAAAATCATGAAAATCTGTTAGTAGTGAACAGAACGCTATTGTCTCTATTATATATCCACGTATATAAATTACTATGTGTATATCCATATATTCCATAAATGACGTCATTTTTTATGGCACGGGTAAACGAGTAACTGATGAAGAAATAGAAACCGTCATTGAATACCGAGAAACCACGCCAAACAAAAGTTATTCAAGAATGTAAACTTGACTTCCAAACTTTGCACCATGGTTACAACATCGGTTGGCATTTGGAAAACTGAATGCTGAATTATTAATTCTTTTTACCACAATTTCTTTGATTTTATTTCTGTGGCTTTCTATCGTAACTCTCAGACGAGCAGAGTGGATCGAAAATAAAGGATTAAAAAAAATACTATACTAGTATATGCAAACATTAAACAAATATGGTAGCATATCAGGCGTTAGGGAAAATAAATAAAATGAAAACTTTATGGATAGATTTCAGTTTCCGTGACCGGGGAAAAAGGCTGCAAAGCTGATTTTTTTTTATTAAAAAGCAACAGAAAAGATGAAAGAAGTATTAGTAAAAACGATGAATAATTTACAATGATTCATCTGATAATAATTTCAAAATAATGCAACTACTAATACTGCTAATGGATGCTAACTTGTTGAACCTTGCATTAAGTAGACATTGCAGTACTTTTAAAAAGTTGGCGATACTGATAAAAGATATTCATTTTGTCATAGCCACGTCTTACAGAAAATGTCTCACAGGAAATTTCACAGCACCAGTATTGCAGGGAAGGGTGTGTCCATTACGTACATCAACATTTGAGACCTACCTTTCACCTACGTTCAAATGTCAAACAGATGTGCCTACGAAGGCGTATATTCGGTACAACTACGTTCCTGCCCCTAAGATATCCTTCCATTAGGTTACAATTTTTCGTGAGTCATCGTAAATCGACTGATTGCCATATGCAAAGCACTCTTTTTTTTACTCTCTGTCGCATTGCGTTAATTTGATTGAAGACACTGAGTATTTTGCTAGTAGATCTGTTGTGTGGGTTTTGAATTAAATTGGTAGACGTAGAAAGGCAGCTGTTTTGGTGAACCAAAAGACAATCTCATGCCAAGAAAAAACCTGTCTTTAGAGACGGTTATGGAATCGAGCAGAAAAAAAACAGCCCTGCCTCTCTACCAGTCACGCATATTGCACACTGCGTTTTTATTGAGTGAACGGCACTCTCCAAGCACTTCACACTGCTTGGCCTGTACCAGATGACTTGCAAAGAGCCGGGCAGAAACCAGCTGGCAGATAAGTAATCACGAATGTGGGAGGTTTAAAGGAAAGAAATGAGAGTTCACCAAAAATAAAGGAAGCTGTGCATTGTTGCTTCATTTTTTTTCTTCTTCCTGCAATTCTTTGCTGGCCGTACTGAAGCTGCACTTTTGATGACATACACGTTTGAATGAAAGAAAAATGAACGTACTCAAAGAGCCACGCAATAAATGTTGAAGCTGTTTTTCCAGATTACTTTTTCAAAAATATTTCATTGAATCCCGAATTGCTCCAGATTCAATGAGAAAAAACCAAAGAAAAAATAATAATTCTTTTAGTTCTATTGTACTTTAGACTATTCAGACTAATATCCCCATCTTAGTTGCGTTTCGGTCATTATCCCCACCTATATTTACAGGTATCTGTTTTACTCAGTATCCAGAATTCTGAGCCAAACCTTTCATCTAATCAAGGTGGAAGGTGAATGTCAAAATTTTCTATGTTTTGATTTTGTCATATTCGTAACTAAAGAACTCTATAAACGTGATTAAAATCATCTTCAATACTCAAATGATAGTGGAAAATATCAGGCAGATATTGACAGGTATTAACAGAGGTGAATAAAAGGCTACGATGAACCGAGGTGTATTTAGTATTGTAAACTTCAACCTCTGCTTCAACTTCCAAATGAGCGTAATAAGCCTTGGTTCCTCGAGAAAGCTTAATCAAAACTTTCTCTGAATTTTGAGCATTATTGAGGCAATCTTTTAACACACTGGTTCAGGAGAGTCTCTTTCAGGAATCAAGTTGTTTTGCTAGGTTTTACATTTTTTTTTCAATTCTAACTAGAATGGTTTAGATATAGAAGAAACCGGCTCAAATCAGCCAAAAATTCGAAATCATGTTTTCAAATCAGAAAATTCCCACTATTTTGATTCAAAGATTTCTATGAAGGCTGAGATTCAATTTTGATATTTTGATGTTATATGAATAATGAGTCTTTTAAATAAGTCAGGAATCCGGTCAACATTTATAAGCTATTCGACTAAATATTTATGTTTTTAGATCGCTATTTTTACAAGTCAAGACTATTTTGTCACAAAAATCATCAGAAAATCTTTTTTTTTATCAACTTCAATTCTGGAATTAGATAATGACATCTTGCAGTGAAGAAAGATTCTAAAATCTTTCGCGAAAACTTCCTAAAGTATAACTTGCGCTTTGAAGAGTTTCTTTTTTTTTTTTTTTTTTGAACATCAGGTCTATTCAATTTCAGGTAATCCTATATTGTCTTCTTATACTAATATGGTTACACGGGTTATTACTCAAAAGTTCTGGGAATTTGACCGTGAAAAATAATCTCTCCAATGCCTAGTTTACACCGTCTTCATCGAATGAGTATTCGTCACAGATGGTGCGAACAAGACAGAGTAGGTCAATCTGTTGATACGTATTGGACAATGTGTATGCACACCAGTGTATGTATGTATCATCAGGGTTTACATTATATACATGAATATGTATAATAGAGAGACAGAGAGAGAGAGGGATATATACATACATATATATATATATATATATATATATATATGTGTGTGTGTGTGTGTGTGCGTGTGATCCCAACAAGAGACAGTTTATACATTGAACAATAATAACAAAGTGTTGGGGAAACAGAGAAAACACTTCGGAAAATTACGTTAATTGCTTTGACAGATATTGGGGAATGGGTGAACAATGTGACACAATAAATCCATTGAAAAAGTTTTGTAATGTTTTGCGTTTAACGCTGTAAATCTTTATATATATATTTATATATATATATATATATATATATATATATATATATATATATATATATATATATATGTCTGTGTGTCTGTGTGTCTGTGTGTGTGCTCTACCCGAAAATCCGAGGGATTTGACAATGAGACAATGAAGAAATTATTTACCCTAAACCTAGTTTCACTAGATCACAAAGGTTATAGTCCACCAAGAAAAGCGGCAAAAGTGCGTACAACATTCATATATGATGTTCAAAACCCCTGAACCTTTAGGTAGCACCTTGTATTTGCTAAAACGATCCAAACACTCTCCGTGTAACACATTTTGAACGGAAGATTTATAGATATAAATCATTTCATCAATCCATAGATTTCCTAAATATCGTAATAGAAAAAGAATAGTTTGGTTTTTTTTTTTGAGTTCTGAAATCATCTGAGCGGATACCAAGTGATTTTCACTGCAAATCGATAGTCGGCGGATACTGCATACGTTTATCGCACTAGATAATTAAGATGATACTTCAGCCTGTAAGCTAATATTGCCTGAGATTCGTATATGACTGACTTTGCGGTAAGACTTGAAAGAAGGCTTTGAAATCGTAACGAGATAGATAGGTTCTAGAGCGCGCTGTAAACGACCAAAATAATTTCCGGGTTAATATTTCCTTTGTAGCTGATTATACATTATAGCTAACCAGTGTCGTCAAAAATGACGTCATATATAAAATATATGGATGCACATATTGCTTTTTATTTACGTGGATAATAGAGATTTGAATTGCAGTGAGCTTGGTGAATATCTTTTTTTTTACCTTAAACATGTTTTTATCATTTTTTTTTCTGTTACTTTCCTTTTTATCTATTATTCTTTAATTTCAGCATGTTATTACGTCATTAGAATATCGATGGAATTCTTTTTTACAACGTCAGCTGCATGAATGAAATTCTATTTTACTATGTCTGTTGTGTGTCTTAGTGTGACAGAAGACATCTGTACATTACTAATTATTATATCGATCTGTTTTTGTTTGAATTTCCGAGACGAGACTTCGTTATCGTTGCAAACTGTTTCAGTCAAACCATCTTCCTTGTCCTTATTAGTGACTTCCTTTAATCATCGAATCAGTATGCCGAGCATAGACATCGACACCGTATGAGAGCCATTAATTAAGAAAGGAAATCTAGTGAGTACAAGTACTAATAAAGCTAGTCTAGATCTCCTGAGATAGAGAAGAAAAATTCTTATGTTCGACGGATTGACGGAACAGCACCATAAGAAAAAATTGACGAGTTCTGTGAATTCCTTAGGAAGAACATCGGACATGTTGGATTAGAAATGAGACAAACATACCTGGACGGATTATGTAAAGTGTTCCATTCAACATTCTCGGAGGGTTACCAAATGCAACGGGCACCTGAGGAAGGCCAGAGTGTGCATCGATCGAAATTTTGTAATAAAACAACAAAAACTAGGAAATCGGTTCGGATAAATCAATGTATATTAGAGACTTCTATTGTTTTATGGATCGGACCGTTCTCTTCATCTTTGTTGTTATTAATACAATGTTCCTGTCGATACATTCTTCAGCCTTTTTCAGGTTTACGTTTTATCCTGTTGTTGATTAATCGTTCTATACCTTCTCACATCTTCTTTCTTTTCATCTTTACAAAGGATACAACTTACTTCTGAAAAGGGCCAGAGAATATATTGGCCGTAATGTTGTTTTTATAACAACAATATCGAATTTTTGTTTGTATTTTGGGGAAATTTGAACTTCTCTTCAAATATTCATACCCATAGACAACAATGTACGTTGTTTAGACCTAAGTATACTATTATTAGTCCATTAGAGAATTAGAACTTAGTTAGCTAGGATCTGAACAAGCTTGTGATACCTTGTGATATAATCATGATGCGATGATCATCATATACTGTTATGTACACTCCCATTTTCTTTTTTTTTTTTATTCGCGAGTTATAGAAGGAAACCATTTGTTTCCCGTGATCGCATTTGTATCCGATTGATGCTGTGACAAAATACTTCTGGTTACTTGAACTGTTACATCTGTTCTACTATATTTCACTGACAACAACTTCGACGTCACTCAACTGCAGACCATTTATACGCCCTGGCTCTCAGTTGAACAGAAGTGACAGGAGGTAAAATCACAGTAGCTGTGAGAGTAGTCTTCGTTTAACAATCCGACAGTGGTTTTAACTTACGTAAACTATCACCTGATAGTCTTGTGAATTACTCAAAAACGTTATAATCCCTCTTCTCTCATTTATTGTCACTCAAATTTGGCACTGGGCGATATCATTAAGCTCTCTTCCACACCCTGTTTCAGAATGGAATCAGCTAACATGTTTGCAGCACCGGTCAAGCATTACTCAAACTTGAGTATTGTAGATAGAACGTAACACAATGATATATTGGATTGATGCAAAAGTTTCCATCATAATAGAATGAACCACCATAGCTTCTTGTTTCTTCGCTATTATTTTACCAGTGAAAGAGTCTTTGGAATTTACTCAACTCTTGGGCATCTTATGCAATCAGTGAACTGCAGCAACTAGTTTACAAGCTTAAGAAAATTTTCTGACGCTAATTCATATAAACTTACCGAAGAGAAATTGGTGGGATTGGAAGGGAATTCTCTACTATAAGTTTCTTCCGGATATCCAAATCATTGATTCAAACAAGTACTACTGTCAATTAGTCTAATTAAAGGCGGCTATCAATGAAAAGCGTCCGTTCGAAACTAATTGAAAGAAATGGCGTCTTGTTTATATGTTTAAGCCATCGACGAGTATCAAGTGGCTACTTTTTATTAATTTAGGTTTATTGAACGTAAGGTTGTAGTATTTGTAGTTGAAAATATAGAATAAGCACATTGTAAAAATAACTATAAATATTCTGTCAGGGTAACGCTAAAACATACGTTTCTTTAGTGACTAGACAAATATTGTTACAGCTTAGCTGATAAGTTTTCACTCCGTTGTATTAGCACAATTATTGGACTTTTAGATTACCATTTAATCCTCATTAAAAAAACATTTTAATTCTCGGGAAGACTGCAAATGGTTACTAAGACAGTTTTCTGCTCAGAAAGATAGAAGGTTTTTGGAGGATAGAAATATGAGGTTGCCTGACAGAGGGTGGAAGATGGGAAAACAAAATGGTGAATGTTGTTCAATAAAGATGACATGGATAATGGGTTGTTTTTTTTCTAAATGTCTTTTATGTTTATCTATTAAGCTGAATAAACATTTTACGTTTGTCAATTTATATCCTCAGGGGATCGATTCCCAAACATTTGAATTTCTTCATATTGAATCCAAAGTAAAATGGTATCGTAAACCATTTATTGATTTCAACTCTCAATTGTATCTCAAGTGTAATGTAAAATTATGTGTAACCTTGACACTCGAATTTAATGCAATTCGGTCTATCTATTTTGTTTAGGCTTAGAAGGCATGAACAAATATTGGGTGGCTACTTGTTATTAGCGTAGGTTTTATCAAACATAGACTATATCATATTGGTAGTTGAAAATGTCGAATATGCACATTGCACAAATAGCTAAAAATATGTGAATGAGAGATGCTTATGTCGGTCAGTCATCTCGAGTACAAACACTTCATGTTTAGAGAAGTAAATGTTGGTCGCCATGACCTTTTACCTTTCCTACTCATGTCACCATATAAGTCATTACAAAACAAATTGAAAGTTTTGAAGTGCAATAATTGATATTAGTAATGTTATGCGATAACAACACATCTTTTACCAAGCGTTGCATAATTGAAAGAATTTTTTTTTATAAATAATGTACGGAGAATAGTATCGGCGTCTAATCTATTTTTGGTGATTTAACGTTTTTAACAAAACATAATGGTAAAAGATCATCTCGTTGGAGATTTAAATGAGAGAAAGTAATGTGCATTACGGTTGAACTCCTGACCACGGAATTCCTGGGGGTCTAGTTTGACCATAATAAGCTCTATATATTGACGAGAAGAATCCCGACAGACCATAGACAGCTGACAAAATCTGCACCCGGCTTAATTATGCTACCAGCTTTTTGAGGACCGAAGCAATGCACAGTAGCAAGGAAATAATACGCCATGGTGGTTCCATCTATGATTAGAAGTAGGTTCTACGACAATGTGCATTGTCAGATCCGCCGCTGAAAGGTCAAATTACTAATACACCTACCAAGTTCTTAAAGAAGAGGATTTTGAATGCCATGACTATCGTAGACAGGAAGTAGTTAGTAGCATCTATGTCAAAGTTTAACGACTTCTAATTGGTTAATTTGATTATTTGTAAACACATTATACGTGGGTGTTGTCGATGCAAGTTTGTATCGACTCCGACTCAAACTGTCAGGTGAAGGAGTCAGGTTAATTTGCCAGGCACTGGAGATCCGTTTGAGACAATCTCGACCTTACTTTTAAAGACCATTCCTCGATTTCTTCAGGCAACATCAGGCAGGTCGATTAAATAACTACATAGTTATTGTGTTCTTTATTTATATTTGATGCCAGAACAAACCATCGGCACATTTACTGAATCATTACTTTGAATACAAATGTCATTTTTATCACATGTGCTATTCTTAGTGATTCTCCGTAATAACTATATTCTTTGTAACTTCGATAGGAGCAAACAAACTTTTTCACTCAAGCTATCAAACGAATTTTTTTTCTTTGAAATTGTCATTCTCTTAAATCAATGTATACCGAACAAAATGCATTGATTCAGTAATAACGATTGAATAAGGCGAAATAGTAATCGTCTCCATTGACTGGTTTCTTTTCTTTTTCTTTCCAGGTTAAGGAATCGCCACAAGTCAAAGAATCACAGAAACCCCAGGAATCGGTGAGTGCTCAACCTTTGTCCCTCTTCATTTAATTTCCTGTACGAAAATTGCTCGTTTCATGTCGACGGATGTTGTGGGGATTTTCCACTCAATTCCCAAACTCAATACACAACATTTTCAGTTTGATTAAAACCTCGGTGGTTATAATAAAAGAGTACAATTCAAAAGTTCTATTTTCTGTTGCTGTATCGTTGGCACTCGCGGCTAAATATTTTCAACGGGGATTTTAAATCAGTCACTCTTTCTTCTATTCAGACAAAAGTCTTTTATAACTATCAAGTAAATTCCAAAATGTATTGAATTTGTTGTCACTTTATTTTATTTATTATTTCATTAATGGGGTTTAGTAAGGAAAGTCCTTTCAATCTCTGATCCCCTATCAATCGGGACGTGTCAGTCCAGATATTGGTATGACTAGCACTTGAATACAACGTTTTTAATGATTGGTCAGTGATTTTTGCCAGCGTACTGTTATTGTAAAATCCATACAAAGGCAGATAATTCTCCAATCTTTTCGGGAACCCTATGTTTCCCAACTGTTTGATTTAATTTATCAATTATACAAAGAATACCCCTACCATGGGCATCCTCTGACACTTTTCCGCGGGAGGAGGGCAAAGAGTATATTTTCAGTGGGGTTTAAAGGGTATATTCGGAATATATCTTAGTGGCAACCCTGTTACATAATTGGCATTCCATCCACGGAGAAGACGCTGCTGTAAGCAAGCAGGAACCACTCTATGATCTGGGTCAGATAGTGAGCTTGATCGTTTACGGAGACACGGCTGAGCTAGCATCGCTTCCCCTCTGATTTTCAATGCATTTCTATAGTGAAATTCATCAGTAATACATTTCCATGATACTTATAATCACCATATTCCGTGTGTCAGTAATGCTCACATCAATTCCCGACCTCTGACTATCCATTTCTTCCTGATTTTCAACGCATATCACACAGATTGAGTGCTGGGCTTTTCTATGGCGCACCCTTGGTAGATCGAAGGATGGGTGAGTGGATGCCTGTATCACGTGCACAGGCCACACCAATGGAACTAGTGAACTAATAATGTGAAAATATATTACTTATTAGGTCGAGGAGAGAGAAAAACTTCTCTTTTCTTTTTTTAAGCCCCCTCCGATAGGTTTTAAGTATAGTTCAATTTGCAATGTTTATTTTAAAGCGAGAGTTGTATTGTTTGACCATCCCTTTCACCATGTTTTTTCATCGATCACCCCCAACACGACATGCTGTCAATAGATTTTGGTCACATGACGGTTTTTATCGAGTGACTAACCAGATCTGGCTTTCTATCGTTTTTTTCTTTTGTTTCCAAATCTTTGGCATTTTTTTTCCATCAATGTCAAGCAAATTATCTGATTTTTTTAATTGCTTCTTCCGCTCTGCTTTTCTGTGGAATGTAACCGTTTTTTCTTCATACACACTCGATATTTGTTTGTTTTTCAAATGAATTCTCAGGCTCTCATATTCATTAAGAGTCGATCTTCTCAGCAAAATTGCTGCTGGCTACTTGGTATTTAAGGACGCAGCACACAAGGCCACTTTATATGGATGGACGGACGACCAGCAAGCCTACGAATATCACTTTTTCATATTCTATCCAGTGGCAATGGAATCGGAGCAACTCTTCTATTTTCCTATTCTCTCTCTCTCTCTCTCTCTCTCTCTCTCTCTCTCTCTCTCTCTCTATTTTTATTTATGAATTCATCACTATCTCAGATTTCACCCTCTTTTTCCCCTTTTTGTTCCTCTTCTCTTTCTCACCTCTACTATGCCCCACTCTCTCTCTCTCTCTCTCTCTCTCTCTCTCTCTCTCTCTCTCTCTCTCTCTCTCTCTCTCTCTCTCTCTCTCTTGCTGAACCTCCTCCATCCATATATCCGATTATCCATTTCAAGTGTTTTGGGCTTTTCTATTCTTATTTGTACTCTCTCTCTCTCTCTCTCTCTCTCTCTCTCTCTCTCTCTCTCTCTCTCTCTCTCTCTCTCTCTCTCTCTCTCTCTCTCTCTCTCTCTCTCCCTCCCTCTCTCTCTCTCTCTCTCTCTTGAAGAATGAATGAGGAAGAGAGAGAGAGTAAAGAGTGGAGAAATAATCTTAGCTTCCTCTCTTTTTTCTCTTTATTTTTCATCTTTTTTTTCTTTCTCTTTTTCTCACACGTCTGTTACTTCTCGTCGTGCGCCTTCTCCTTACTTTGCACAAGGTGATTTGTCTGTACCTATGTGTTTAATCAAACACTTCAAGGATTCATGTACGAAGTTGGATCGATAAATCTACATCCTGATACATTTGTCAATTTTGATCGAAATTTTCGTTTGCATAATGTCCAATCTATGTGATCTGTGGAGAAGTGTCCATTTAAGTACACTGATCAGTAAACAAAGTGAGTTGGAAAATAAACATTTTTTCAAAGCTTTTTTCATCATTAGGCTACGGATTTATTGATGTGACCCCCCCCCCACACACACACACATATACATATATATCGTACTTGTGTCGTTCTAATCCAAGTCCAATAAACATATACGTGTACATGTATGCGTGTGCTTGTCCATGTGTGCGTCTTTACCTGTGTGCGTGTATGAATGTATAGTATATATTTGGCCTTGTAGCGTATTAACCTAAGCTTAGTGTGTGTGTGTGTGTGTGCGTGTGTGTGTGCATGTGCGTGTGTTTGTTCGTCCGTATTGATAAATAGATAGCTGTCCATATCTATTCATATCATCCAATGTTCTTATCTTTGTCATAATCTGCTTCTTCTGTTTCTTCATTCTTTTTTCTCGTATAACTTTCTCTTGCACCTTTCCTTTTTTTTATATTTTCATCCTCTTGATCTTCAATCTTGCATTTCTTCCCCCCTCTCTCTCTCTCTCTCTACTTACCTACCTACCTACCTACCTACATATCTCCATTTTCATCCTTCTTCCCTCTCTGTCTCTTTCCCCTGCAACTACATTCCTTCTCTTTTACTCTCTCTTTCTCTCTCTCTCTCTCTCTCGCACTCTCTTACCTTTCATCTCCCTGTACTCTCACCCATCTTGCTTTCTCATGGGCTTTTATTCTTCCAATCTACCTATCTTTACTTTTTTCTTACTTATGAATTCTTCTCTTTTCTCCTCCCCCCCTCTCTCTCTCTCTCTCTCTCTCTCTCTCTCTCTGTCTCTCTCTCTACCTATCTCTTTCTATCCATCTTTGTGTCTGTCTATCTATGTCTATCACCCTCTCTCTCTCAATCACACTTACGTCTTATTCCTTATTCAGTTTTTAATTTCATTCACCCATCTCTCTCTCTCTCTCTCTCTCTCTCCATAATATCTATCTTTTCCTTTTTTCCCCTGCCACCATCTCCACCTTTTACTTCAGCTTCCTCTCTTTTTCTCTCTTTCAAATATTACCCCAACTACCTCCCTACCAATTTCACGCCGGTTAAGCGTCCCAGCATCTTCCAATTTCATGCCATCTCCGCCGAACTATTGAATTAAACCAATGTGTATGCCGGAATATGCGCATAACACAATTTCATATCGCTTACTGCCTGGAGAATTGCCGTGGACAGAAACGACACCGTTCAATCTGATCACACATAACTCCACTCTTACCTTCTAACTATGTGGGCGCTTATAAGCCGATAGGACTGACCATGACAATACATATACATGAATAAACATGAGGACAATGTTGTGGCACATTTGTTAATTAGATTGGTTCTTTAACTAAGCTTGCTCATTTAAATATGGCCGACACTGTTCAACCTTTGAAACGTGTATCTAAGCTTTTCAGATATTCGAGTTTGGTATTCGAGAAGTGCACATAGTGTAATGGCAGCTTGCGTGGTGGTTGTTAAGTGATTCCTACCGGCGCCAGTGCTGGGTTTTAAAGGCCACATAAAAGCCAAGAATGAAAAAATACTGTTTTTTGAGGTGGACGAGCTTCCCCTTACTTAGAAGACTGTTGCAACACAATCTTCCTACTTTCTCACATGCCGTCTAGCTGTGTCGGACAAAACTGAATTTGGTAAAGGTGCTTTAGTTTAACAAGCTTGATAAAGACGCTGATTCATTCATTTGGTGTAAATGTGATCATTTTCAATTCAAATCGCGTCCATTTTGATTTATAATTAAGCATCTTTTTAATCTTATATAGTTTCATTTATTTGCTCGCTTTTTGTATTCTGTTCACATGTATTATTTTGATTTGGGGGCAGATGCAGATGACCAATGGCCAAAATAGAAGTTTTCAACTGATCGGCCAAATCCTCCTTACAACCAATTCAGAACGCAAGAGAACAACATGATTTCAGCTGTTAGTTTTGGTCTTGTAATATATGAAATAACAATGGCACATAACTATTTAGTTTTACACAATTCTACATAACATGTTTCAACACCGAAGTTTATCTGGCAATTGTCAGTCACTACCCACTGTCGGATGATGTCATCGCATGAATTCAATGCGTTTTGCAGAATTTTGAATAACAAAACATTGCCGAGAGACAATAGTCGAATTCTAGTTGGGTATTGATATTTACTAAGCTAAGCTTAGGACAATGCAAGGCCAAACTAAAGGAAAAAGAAGGTAGGAATATTGCGTAATGCCATCATCTAAATGAGGAGGACTAGCCTGCCTATAAAGTTAGCGACCGAAATCCTGGCTTTTATCAAGGCTCAAACACAACAACTTCTGGTACCTGTGGGAATAGCTGAGTTATTGAGCCACGAAACATACCACATAAAAAAAAATTGTTATCACCAGATAATGGCGTCGTTTACATAAATACGAAAATCATTGCAAATTGTGTTGCAAATTGATATTTACAAGTTATTTTCCAAATGATATGAAGCCAAATGAAATTAATTTGAGGGCATTATGTTCCAACATTTGCCGATTGGATTATTCGTTGCTATTAAATATGCGCTGGGCAATGTAAATTTGTTTAAATGCAATAATGGATCAGCACGATTGCATAACAGTTGTATAGGATTACGAATGGATCTACGTGCGCTTATGTACACGTCTGTGGTAACTGATACACATGTATGTGTAAGCGTGTGTTTTCCAACGTTGAGTCATTGAGCCCGTGTACGTGTGCTTAGATGCATAACTATGCCTTCTTCTGTAGCAATCAAATATCATAACTAAAGTAATTATCACCTAATAGTGTTTCAC
This sequence comes from Thysanoteuthis rhombus, assembly GCA_963457665.1. Classification (NCBI taxonomy): domain Eukaryota; kingdom Metazoa; phylum Mollusca; class Cephalopoda; order Oegopsida; family Thysanoteuthidae; genus Thysanoteuthis; species Thysanoteuthis major. Next base: position 22,443,841 of record OY735207.1, on the reverse strand, counting down.
TCAAAGAGTTCGTCAGTCAATTCTGATGAACTATGGACTTTAATTACTGTTCCCTCCGATATTTTTGGAGAGACCAGTTGGACAATACTCAAGAGATGTTTGTTAGACAAAACCCTGTCTGTCAAAAGACCAGATTTTTGGAGCACCCAATGAGGAATGAATTCACTTGCAATCACTTTCATGAATATCACGATAAATCATGTGTTACATAAGTAGATATTTTTGCAATTAAGCCAAAACTGACACGATGCTGAATTTGTCGAGCATCCGATCGGGACAGACCTCACTACTAATGACTTTCGAGACAAACGTGCGAACTATACCTCAACTGCAATTCGAATATAAATCAAATTCGCTTCATTATCGGTGTTTGACTCAAAATATTTGATACCGTTAATCCTTACAGGAGATTATGCCCTGATTGGTGGATATCAAAGTAGGTTAATTAAGCTCCAAATGCAAAACATTGTTATATCATGAAATATTCGTACTACTGTCCTAATTTTTGTTATTTTGATCAGAACATCATTTCTCAAGCTTGTGTAGCATGAAGATTTTCTTAAATTTGGAACAAAGTCTATTACCTCATATACAGTTTTTCTAACAACCGAGCAACAGAAATTCATTCTGCACTAGTATTTTTTAGCAAGTTGGAAAATAACCTCGTGTGTAATTATTTTCATCGCTCGGATCTATATTTATTCTCTATGGAGCGACATTTTTTCCCTTGAATTTTTTAGAACGAGGTGTATTAATCATTGTATCTGGCTCAGAATAATTTCCTCGTCTGTTTACGGGCGTGCACACTTCAGTCTTCTATTGGAAGTGGGTGCACATGCTCTCTCAGAACAATATTTGAAGGCATTCCAGGGCACAATAGTTACCTGAATGAAGCCCAGTAGGTTAGACGGCTGAAAACATTGCAGAAAAAATTACGATGGCGGGAAAATAAGTCCAAACACAAGGACAGGGGGAGTTAGCCAGGTGGAATTATAGACAAGATAAACACCTTGTTCAAAGCTCTTTGAAAATTGATGTGATGCACTCTAGAGGAAGTGATCGTTGTGATCGAAGCAACAAAGATGAAGATGCTCGTCCAAATAATCCATGAAATAATAAGTTTCCTCTTATAATGTCAGCCAAGAGAAACTAGTACATGATTACGATAGAGGAAGAGACAGAGGTCAGTCAATTTCAGTAAATTATATTCCAGATTCAAAAATAAAAATTATTCGGTCTTTTATCTGTATGTGGTCGAATATGCTTATCATCGAGAGGAGAGATCACAAGAACACAATATATTAGAGAAAAAACAGGGGTCAAGGGTTAAAGATATCATTAAAAAAAAACACTCGAAAAATCAAATAGCAACGGGCTGGTTATATTGCAATAATGTTTAACAACCGCTGAACATCACGACTTGCACCGTGGATCCTAAGAGAACGTACGCGAAACTGCTGCCGGCAAAAATGACATGTCCGGAAGAACTATACAAGTCAGAAAAAGTATTGGTTTGGTGTTGTCATTGATAGAGATGTCTGACGTATCTTGTTGAAGGTCTATGTTCAACGGCGAACCATAAAACACTGATGATGATGATCATTAAAAAAAGAAAATTTATAATAATCATCCAATAATTAAAATTTGGCAGATATTTTAGTCCTGAACTGAAGTGCAAAACTAGCTATTTTTTTAAATACCTATTTGAACACATAACCACACATATCAGAGATAAAGAAAGATATCTACAGAAATTACCATTTGTGTAATAGATCCGGCGACATATTAAAAGCCGTTTGTTAATTCTGTACGGTTGACTGGCGTCCTGCCGATTTTACTTTCAATTCATGGTATTTACTGGGTTCAAGCTAGTAAGGTACAAGGCCAAAATAAGATGAAAATGGGCAAAATCAATCTTTCAAGTGAAATCCTCCCTAGAAAATCAACGTCAATGTCTGACTGGGCTCGTACAACAAGTTCTTTGGAGTTTTAGTTAATTCCTCGACATTTACCAAACTTAGCTTACTACGACACGAGGTCGAATGTGGGGATGAGAGGTGAATTTACGCAAGTAGAGGGGCCTGTCTGCCTAGAAAAATCAGCGCTCAAGAATTCTGACGTTTCGACTGGGTTCAAACAACGACCTCTTTTCATTTTTTTTTTAATACAAAGTTCAATATTTACTTAGCTTAGCTTAGTACGGCACGCGACCAGATGTGAGGAAAAGGGAGATATTTACGTAAGTGGAGAGGGTCTGCCTCCATGCTTACCAAGAAAATAAACATTCGAAATCTCGGCTTTTTACTTGAGATCGAACACCGACTGAGTTCATTTCTCCCTCTAAACATCGCGGTCTTCGTTCCATTGCATTCACTACGTAGCTTTCTCTCCAACAATGCAATTACAACATCTTTTACATGTCTGTAATCTTCATGCACGGTACGTCTTGCTCGAGGCCTTGTCTCGTGACATCTGTCAAGTTAATTAAAATAAGTACCCACTCAAATTATCTACTCTGTACTTTTGTCCGTTCTTTGCTCAAGACTTATTTATGTCAGTATGAACATGTTTGAATATATATATATATATATATATATATATATATATATATATATATATATATATATATATATATATATATATATATATATAACTCTGCAGTTTTAAACACTGAAATGTTTTTTAAATTGATGTCATTTCAGACAATAATATCCTAATATCCAGTTATGGTAATATGTGTATATGTTTTTGTTGGGCTCATCGGTTGCTTACCATGTAAGCGTTTCAGGGATTTAAAAACAAAACAGTATATCAATTTTTTATAGACGCCTTTATGGATGTATGATTATGTTGAATTCAGCACTCATATAAGTATTAAATACCATTTTTATTTGCATAGATGTCATTTTATTATTGAAATGAACAATGATAGTTGAAAGATCTAGAATTTTAGAGTATCAAAATCTCGGCACGTTTTTACGTAATTTTGAACTTGTCATTAAACAGTTTGTCAACAAAGAAGGAAAACTGACGAAAAAAATTGAATAGACAGTTTGTCTGTTGTTCTTAATAACATACGTTTGCAAGAAAATTACTGCCTTGATGGACTCTTTCTAAACATATATATATATATATATATATATATATATATATATATATATATATATATATATGTATATATATATATATATGTATATATATATATGTATATATATATATATATATGTATATATATATATATATAATGGACAGTCTGTAGCCACACTGAAGAGTTGTAATACAAAGAAACAGCTGTCTGCGGATGACTCAATTATTTAATTATTATATATATGTGTATGTGTTTATGTGTTTATGTGTCTCTATGTATGCGTGTGTGCTTTACCTTTTAATTCTTTCATTTTCTTTTTCTACTTACAGGAAAATATTCTTCAGAAATATTCAGAATCACAAATAAGAGGTAAGGGTTTTGATTGATGAAGCTTTTTTACTTTAAACTAAAGGAAAAACTACACTTGATTAAATACTCATCAAAAAGTAATCGAAAAAAACAAACAGTTTTTCATTCTCCCATTATATGATATCCTTTGTCAGTGTAAAGGAAAGAAATTAATGGTTTCCTGCCTAATCTACTGTATTAAAACGACTATTTCTCTAATGTGAATTCAGTCAGTACGTCAGTCATTCTGGACCCAATCATGTTGCGACGATGACGATCACGAACACCCTAGAAAAGAGCTTTCAAAATCGATTGCGCTGTACAACTTGTTTTGTTCCTGAGTAATAAGTGTTACTTTTTATTGATTACGTAAAAAAAGTAGAAAATGTCAATTATTCCTTTCAAAATTTGCTTTGGAAAACAAGAAAGTGATGATTTGAAATCTATCTTTTCATCATCAATAATTTTTCGGCACTATCTACCTTCATCTTATTTGTTGTTGTTTTTTCTATCACAGTCAAGGTAAATAGTAGCCAAATGTTAATAACAATAATAGTTTATAATGCTTTATCTAATAAAATAAATGCGAATACTTTTTTTTAATCCAGCAACATGCAAATTTGCACATTCTTAATTACATGAAGTAAGAACAATTCTATCTTAGCCCCAGAAGCAACATTTAAAAGGAATAATAGCAATTTGCTATACTTTTTACACACTATCAGAAAATAACTCTCACTATCCATGAACAAAAATCGCGTTGCACGGTGTTATCTACAACTATTCAGGTTGTCAGTTTCCTTTCATTCGCCATTTCAGCTCGAATGTACAACATGACGTCATGAATCTATCTTGACATTAGTCAATGACTGTGAATACTTGTGACCATTCGACGATGGCTGGTGAAATTTCGTTCATCTAGTCTATACGCTCATATGGAAAATAAAGACCTAGAATTGTTTGTATCTCCCCAGCAGGGAATCGAACCCTCGTCTCCGGCATGACAATCAGAATATACTTATCGCTATGCCACTGGAAGCCTGACAGCAGAACATCTTATCATAATACTTGAAATTTCTGTTTGAGCAACTCCTGTAGCGCAAGGGATAGCAAGTTTATCATAAAATATATGAGGGAAATAGCATCATGAAAAAAATTCAGAAAATCGGACCGTCAAATTATCATAATTATTAATCATTGATTCTATTCAAATATATTTTCTTAGGCAAATGCATGAATTCAACTCTTCCTGCATTGTATATGTTCAGCTAAATAGTGTGTGAGTATTGTAAAAGAAATATTGCTCAGCGCAAGTGTAGTGCTTATCTAGTATCAATCCCCTATTTTTAAGTACCTCTTAGTGAGCCTCTGATAAACATTATAAAAAGCAGCTCGGCACTCGCTATGGGTTAATAGTTAGTAAGCTAATCAAGGAAACCATTGCTACTGGGTGCTTCAGCTTAGTAAATAACATGTCATGAGTCTTTTAATGTCCGTCGTTGGACAAAGATCTTCCGTCGAATTCGCCAGACCTTTTTGTTATTGGCGTCGCGGAGCCAATACTTTCTGAATTTGTCTAGTTCGTCTCTCCATCTTGTATTCTGTCAACGTCAGTTACACATGTGATTCCTGAGGATACAGGGTGTAAGACATGATTTCCACCGGTTGTCTGACATTCTTACAACATGATTAGTCTATTGCCATTTGAGTTTTCTGACAGATTCTATGATGTCTTGGACTGTTTCTTCCCTGATATATTGTGCTGTTGTAATCCCTCCATGTGAGGTTGAGCGTGATTATTGCATGAGCACGTTACATGCTTCTCACTTTGAGGGTCAGTTTCTTGGTTTGATTCCATGTTTCAGCTCCATAGGTGACTATCGGGAGAATGCATTAGTTGTATACCCTTCTTTTTAGGACTAATGGCATTTTCTCGTTCTTGAAAGTAGAGCTCGCGCTGCTAAAGGCTTGCAATCTTAGAGTGATTCTTCGCTTGATTTCTTCTTTTTTTTTCCTTTTTTTTTTTTGAGGATTTCATGAAGATTCGTTGTCCCAAGTAGATGTAGTGGTATATTTTTCCCGGCTCTACTTTTTCGATTTTGATTGTTCTGTGTTTATTTCCGACGTGATTGTTACACATGACTTTTGTTCTGCTGAAGTTCATGTGAAGGCCTACTCCCTTGCTTTCTTCATTCATTTCATCTAGCATTAGTTGGAGATCGTGGAGGTTCTATGCAGAAAAGATGACGTCTGCAAATCTGAGGTTGCTCAAATATTCGCCGTCTATTCTGATTCCTTTATTTTCCCAGTCTATATTTCTACTTAGCATGCTAATCTAGAAGACCATCACCACTGTGCGGAGCGTTCGCTCTTCGCTGTGGACCGTACAGTTGTGGCCAGAGAAAGCCGAGCTTAGTAAATATTCATAAAACATGCGTGGATGGACACAAACTAACGAATCAATTTAGTATAAATTTTCATCGCAAATTGAACTCCCATTATAATTTACTATTAGCAAACATTTTCTCTGGACATAATAAAGAGTAAATGATCAAATGTTCACCCTTGTAGCTCCATTGGTGTGACCTGTAGGCGTGATACACGCATAGCCAGCCAGCCGAACCAGCTTGAAAACTGTAGAAACTCTTGATGACAATTTTGGTGACAGTTTTGGTTGACGTTTTCTAATAGACCTGTAAGTTAAATAGCGTTGCGTTTGGTACGAATTTTGTTGAACTACATGGGCTTTACTGATTTAAAGTTCTTTTAGCATGGCAAGTCATTAGAGATACCTTCAACACTTCATAACGATTATAAATTCAGCCTGAAGACATTAATTTCCAAACAATAAAAATAGGAATTTAGAGATTAGAAATGTAGAGTGTAAGTAACACTAATAAAAGAAATATCCTCAATATGGGTTTACCTGAAGAGAATTCTTTGAGGGAAGCCTAAAAGATTAATTGAATTCTTTTTGTTTTATTAATGACATTGGAATTTTTTCCGCCTTGCCAAATTAGACACATATTGTAAACACTCATTTCCGGAATTTCCTTGGTGCCGTAATAGTGCGTGGATCGCAGCATTAATGTCCTGTTTTATCTTGACGTCAGAAAAGAAGTTTATTACTTGGCGGTCAGTCTATTACTTACAGATTCACAACTAAAAGCGTCGTTGGTCAGCAACTCCATCTCTCTTTCTCTGTCTGTCTACCTCCTCTCTCTCTCTCTCTCTCTCTCTCTCTATATATATATATATATATATATATATATATATATGCATCTTTTCGTCTCTTCCATCCCATCGTTTTATTCAATTCGACTTCGAAAACAGTTTTTCTAGACTAAAGAAGCAGACATGAATCAATTCTAAACCTGCCAGTCTCGTACTTGTAAAAGTTCTAATGAAGGGGATTTGTCACCAACTTTCAAACAATTCATGCTTATATTAAATAGAGGGCAACTAAAATCATCCTTAAACGATCGATTTATTTCTTTTAAAATGACTGATAAATGTGTTATTAACAATCCCCATCTCTCTCTCTCTCTCTCTCTCTCTCTTTTAATAGAAACTTTGGGACTTTACGTGCATATCTCCTCCCTATTCTGTTATATTTCCTCATGTTCTATAGATTGGTTCTTGCAAGATCACCGAAATTAAGGAACGTCGAGCCTGGTCAGTACTTAGACAGGCCAGGCAAGCCGGGAGCGGGTCTTACCAACAATTGCTCGTTATTACCCAACCCTGTGACATCCTCAACACGAGGGTACTAGCGGATAACGATGATACATACATCTGAAAGAGGCAGGCAGATGCCAAGGTTTCCAAAGTAATTTTAGCGTACGAACAGATATCGCTATTAAACTTCCTGTAATTCGAGTGTTTACTACGAAATATGCCATTAAAATCTATGTGAAAATCTGGATTGGAACATAAACAGTACTCTTGATGCTAAAAACATATCCAAATAAGTCTCTCAAACACTGCAAGTGACGCGGGAAGTGTCCCCAAGATACCATCAACGACGTCTAGACTACAATGCACTTGATCATTTTATATATCTAGCTTTCTTCCGTATTTTGAGCAATTCTGTTACTTTGAGATACAAAATTTTGAAAGCAAAGGGGGGTGACGTCACTCGATTTGAATGTGTAAAGGGTCTTAGCGATAGCTTATTTGGGCAGTAGAAATGCTGTGTCACGGTAGTTCAGCTAATCTATAAACTGGATGTAGAGAACCAAAAGCCGTACAAGTTATCAGAGTCGATGAAAGTCAAAACAGTTCCACGATAGGTTTAGTCGAATGAAGCTGTGAAAGACTGCTAGTTATGGCAGTAAGAAAGAGATATCACGTTGGCGAAGTCGTGTCAGCATGAATCTCACGCTGTTTATTTGATGCACAAATGACTTGATGAGCTCATAAATCTTCTTCAAAATGGCTTTACGGATTAAACGTTTTCTTTGCACTTCTGGTTACGTTTTGAGCTCATGATTTTGCCAATCTGTTCGCGCCTTATCTGTTGTTTTATTCGAATATATAAAAACCTTCAATGTCTTAGACTGGCTTCCGTTTTGTATGCGTTGTTCTTCTCTCCTTTTTCTACTTACGCTATTATTTTGTCATTGTTATGTGTCAGACGGCAACATCTCTAGGTTTATTGCAAAGGTTTCCATAAGACTACACACACACACACACACACACACACACACATGTGTGTGCGTACGTGTGTGGAAAAGTTGCCAATATGGAGAAGAAAAGGACTACTACATTCCAAATTTGTTATCCAAAAAGTGTAATGTGTAATAGCAAACGTACGTTTCAGCTGTTCCGGCTTTCATCAGAGCTTTGAAAGCTAAAGTTGGTTTGAGAAAAATGGTGAAACTTTTATATATTATATTTATGCCTGGATGGTATCTGGGAGTAGAGAAATTTGTTGGGCATAGGTGGACATAAGTTCAATTGATGGAAATAATTTTTCTGATATATGTAACTTGAGTCTCTCTCTCTCTCTCTATATATATATATATATATATATATATGAATCTGTTGAATAGTTGGGTTTCCATCCACCAATTACTACCACTGCAGACGTCATTATCTCACCACTTTACAATCACATAACCAAAATATAGAAAACTACAACATGTATTATGTAATCTGCCTTACATGGAATACGAAATGATACAGGTTCACCTACGAGATTTGCTAGTCAACCAATAACAACCATGGATGGAAAAAATGATGGAACAAATAGCTCATTGTACCACAAACAAACCAAACCGATATAACATACCTGGAATAGACCGAAACCATGGTCCGAGACCATGTCTGAAGTGCATGGTTTAGTTCTATAGTTCTCTATATAAGCAAGAATACAAGTTGTCCTTAATATAAAAAAAGTGTTCTTACAATTCTATACCAACCAATCAAGAGAATGTGATATTGTAGCTTTGCAATGTTCCAGGCGGAAATTCTGATGCTAGAAACGAATTGGCAGCTCTGAAATCCGATGAAACTAATAATGAGAGGAAAACAAGATGGCGACCAGGGCACCAATCGCAAATTAAATGGATTCCTGTCGATTCCCTGTTGGTCAAATTATGTTGACTAAGCAAGAGCTATGATACATTAGCATCGTTTTTAACACGATAATAAGTAGAACTTCGGGGCTCACATGATCCCAGATTTCTGTTAAATCACTAATTGTATCGTGTATCGTAGAATAAATACGGCGCATGTTTTAAATGAGTCATAAATTTGCGTATTCTTGCAAGCTAAATTGTAATTCTGATTGGTTTACCGAAATCACGCTCAAAGAGGAGCGTCACTAGAACTAGTTAATTCAGATATTTCAGGAGTGATTGGACGCTGTTTTTTTTTAATTCAATCTAAAAAAATCAATTCTCGTGTCAAAATTCAAAGTTCTCGTTTTTACAAGTTAGTTTAGATAAAATAGAATTTATCAAAAATTGCAGCCCCAATTCTAAGAGCTCTCCGTATGGATGCAGTGCAGCTCCGTGTAGAAATATGCGTGTATGTGTGCATGTACTCGTTAGAATGAGTTATTAGCAGACCGGTGTCTTTTACAGACAACGTAGAGTTAACTTCATTTTACGTGACCTTGCGACTTTCTTTCGACTTCTAAACTGTCCAACAGACACAAAATTTAAAACAATTATTCATTCATTTTATTTCCTTATCGATTCGTTTTCTGTTTCCATTTCTTTATATTTATTCTTTTGTCTTTTGATTTGACGCAATGTTTACTTTTCGACCAAGGCTCCCTGGAGAGAGAAACGTCGAAACGGACTAAATCACTTAAACTACTGAAACGATTTTTCCCTACTAACAATTGGTCAGGATTTTCTCATTCGTTAATATCGATGTTATGTTTAAAATTTACATGTATATGTGCCATATGTATGACACGGTTCAAATAGAGAATTCTTTGACCATTTGGAGATTTTTTGACATATTGACGTTCTGCTACGTGACTGAGAATATTAGACAGATGACTGAAATCACAGAACGAGATATGCATACACATATGTGTGCGTAGGTATGTCGATATATATATATATATATATATATATATATATATATATATATATATATATATATATATATATATATATATATATATCGTGGTACTAGATGGGGTAATGGATAGTCTTTAGCCACACTGAAGAGTTGTAATACAACGAAACAGCTGTCTGTGGATGACACAATATATATATATATATATATATAATATGACAATCGATGAATTTGGATCCATTTACTTCCGTATCCCTGTCCTATCAATTTCCGTTTTGCTCTCGTTTGGCACTTTTTTATAAACTGTTGACTGTTCAACAAGTTCGAGCCCAGGAAAAGGCACTTAGACTGAAAGCCAATAATCATTAACCCTTGTATATCTATGATACCCCAAAAGGATGTCATCAATAACACTGATGATAATCATGAATATAACGATGAAAATTAAAATAATCATTATTTAAGGTGTAATCCTAATTTTTCAAAATACTGTAAGAAGTCTTGCATAATACTAATGATGATGATGATGATGATGATGATGAAGCATTGATCAAACCGTGAGAATTTTTAACCCGGATATTGGAATGTTAATTGAGATTGAGAAATGTTGGTAATGTACAAAGGAAAACAGGTAGCAACTAAAAAAATTGAACTACACAACAAAAGAATCACCAGGGCGGACGCTTCACGGGGAGGAAAAATATGATTATCCCGATCTATTGGCGACAGACCCGGTTAAACAGAATGGAATGAAAGAGAGATTAAGAAAAAGAAGAAGAACAAGGAAGAATTAGGGAATTAAAACTCAATGAGTACAATCATAAAGATAATGGAATTTATGATTAAAATAATTTTTGACGATTAGAAAGCGAATAATTGTTACAAAGTTCAGTGATCGCCTTCTTTTTTTAATTCACGACGCTTCACCTCTTGCATAATCTGGCCTCCAGCAGTTGAACAAGTTCAAAGATGAAGTCAGTTCAAAAGAAAACATTGATTTTGTAAAACAACTCATCTCAATATTTCACGCGAATTCAATAATAATAATAATAATAATAATGATAATAATAATAATAATAATAATAATGATAATAATAATAATGATGATGATGATGATGATTAATCACTGCTACTCATAACTGACCAGTTTAATCATTGTTGTTGGATTTAGGTTATTTATGCCTTCTGATAGAATGTATGTATGTATCTATCCAGACTTTGTCCAGTCCCAACCGTACATAGCAAGAATTTTGAATTTGGCACATGCATTTTGTTCGATGAGAAAGGAAAATGACATTTTTTTTTTTAAACCATTCCCCCAAATTGGTCGTTATTGGGGGGGGGGGGTGAATTCACGATGAAAGTTCATGCCAAATTGGTCCTGTGATTTGTGTCCACCAGAATTCACGCTTGTGTTTTTGAAAATTTGTAATTTTTCGTGATCAAAAAAGAGGCAAATAAAGTATCACCCCTATTCAAAATGGTAATTGATCACCCTTCCCAGAGACTAACCAGACCTGTTTTTCTTTAATCATGAATTCATGATTCTAACCATACTGGTAGTCTTTTATTCAGGGTAGCTTAATTTTACCACCAATCCTGCTTAATTTATGAGGTAAAAAGCTGCAAATGCGGGTGGTGGTGATTCATAATTTCCCTTGGAATGCTAGTTATTTCTATCTTTTTTCTGTTAACAATTCCATCAGATGTTAATTTACCCCTTTTACCTTTTGTCTATTATTATAGTCTATTATTACCTTTTGTCTATTATTATCATCTATTATTACAGAACTTCGTGAATCATTCCGGCTTTTCGACAAAGATGGGGACGGTTCCATCTCAACAGAAGAGCTGGGGAAAGTCTTGCGAGATTTGGGCCAGTACCCTTCAGTAGACGAAATACGGCAGATGGTGCAAGAGATAGATATCAATGGTGAGTTCTAATTCATTGACTTCCAATTCTCTTCTTTGATCATTTTAAATCATTTTTTCTAATAGTTTCAGAGTGTTTTTTCCTTCATGTGCATCCGTACGTATGTAATAAAAAGACATGTAATAGCTTAATGGCGAATCCCATAAAAAAAAACGATTTGATTGATTCTTAAAGGAATTTCATACGTTTATTTCTTGGAATCACTGACAAGACAGAATGTGTTGCATGGAGAATAACCAGTAATAGTCTAAAGATGCAGATCTGTAGAATACACTGCGTCGGAGAGAACTTTTCATCCCAGCTTCATTATCGTTTGCTACGTCGCATTTGCTACTGAAGAGTAAAAGATTTAAATGATGAAGACTATCCTAGATCTAAACACGATTTTTTTATTCTCGATTTTCTTAGTAAATTACCAGCTATTGCGCCGTTCAGAATGCCTTTTTTTCTGCGTCGAGCAAGAAGGGAAAGACGAGTGTTTAGACAATACAAGTTCACGTAAAACCCATTTTCATAGCTTCATAGCTTTTCCTAAGGATTATAAACGACGTGTACCACAGTTGACTGCTTTCGCAAGCAATAAAAAGCTGATTAGACTTCAAAGGCAAAAGATGGCGCTGGAAACAGTTGCATCAACGTAATACGATCAATACATTAGGCCCTTTGAGAGTTTTTATATAGAGAGATAGATGGAGAGGTGTTATGAGATTTGTACATGATGGTCAATTAGGATTGAAGAGATGGAGCGAACGATTTTTAAGTATAGGCAAAATGTCATCGCCTTTTCTCAGTTATTTTTTTTGTTGTTCTCAGTATGAACACGGTGTTAATAACTAATCAAATGAATCAGTAAACAGAAACAAAGAAATCGGGTTGATTTTCTTGCATGTACATCCATCCGTACGTAAAATATGCATAAGAGCTCCACGAAGGAAACTGAAATTTCAACATGCTCTACGATCTGAACACCTTCATGTGCATTGGAAAGCATCTAACACATCGTGCAGTTCTCCAAAGTGAAACCAGAAATTCATCCGAATATTCCTTATATTCGTTCTCTACAATTTTCTCTGTTCCTAAGTAGAGTCTTGGTATTTTTCGTATTTTTCGCTTTCTCATGGCTTCATTCCAGATCTAAGATCAGACAGCTCCGCCTTTTCATACTTACGACTATCAGATTCTCGCTTGGAGTTTTGACTGGATCTGAAAGTTCCAGAGAATTGTATTCCTTTTATTTCATTGGAAAGCATTCGGTTTGTGCTGATACCCTTTGTTTACATGGTGGAACCCAAGTCTTTGGCACAATTATCAATATTAGTGTCATTTTCTAAAAATAATTAATCGCCATCACGATCAATAATCAGTGTCAAAATTTGAAGTCATGTGAAAAAAAATTGCATCAAAGAATAAATATGGTCGGAATGAATTCTATTCAAGACATTACTGACATTTTCCACTGTAAAACATCTAAAATAGAGTGAAAAAAACACCTAGTGCCCTTTTTTACAAAAACCAGAAAACGTTTTTAGAAGAGGTTTAGTGGAGTACTAATACGAATTAACGAGCCAAAACAGTGTAGCCGGGAGCGCTGAGACACATGAACCGACACAGATAAACACTTTCACCTATGAAGAAAAGGATAGAACCGTACGGTTTTCAATTATGATAAACTACCACAGAAGATTGTTTTCTATGAAAGATCTTACAAAATACGCTGAGGTTTCTCTTCCATTTTCTGTTTCGTTTTAATCTGACAGTTTTATTGACACGATAGTTACGACTTTCAATCAATACTGTAATATATCGTTTTTCTTTTGAACAACAGTCCCATTCCCAATGAAGATTTTCATATATATCTATATAAAACTGAACATTTCGGTCTCTGTTTTTACATATTTCTAAGGAAGCACCGACAATAGACAAGAAATTATTGAAAATTTCCACGCAAAAGCCTAGGACTCATGTAACAGTTTCCGTTACGGAACTTTCTCTATTGTAGATCTATTCCAATGTTGTCTACTTTTCGTATATGATGCGAATTACAATTAAAGGCCTCTAAGGTGCTTTCCCATTGTTCAGGATCAACTTTTCAGGTGAATTCAGATTCGTAATGTATATGCACGGACTTGGGCAACTGACACACATCAATATACCTCAGAGCGTAATATTGGCCAATTTCTATACCATGCGTATGAATAGAAAGAAAGAAACAAGTCTGGTTAGTCATTCAATAGAAATCAACACTTGCTTTTGACAGCACACCGTGTTAGGGGTGATCAAACAATTTGGAAAGAGGATGATCCATGAATAAGTTACTTCTCTCATTTATTGGGGTGGGGAGTTGGACAGTGATCACTGAAAAAGTCTGAATGCTGCTGGACACAAACTAAGGTATCGATTTAGCTTACATTCACATTGAAAATTGACCCTCCTCACACACACACACACACACACACACACTCACACTCACACTCACACACACACACACACACACAAGCTACTGGGGGTCGGTCAAAAACAAAGAAAGTTTTTCTAGACATAATAAGGAGTAAATGTTTAAACTTTCAGTCCTTTCACCCCATTGAAGCAGTCTGTACACATGATAGATACATAGTCAGCCTGACAGACAGCCAGACTGACCCAATAACTGAAGAAACCTGCATTGACATTTTGGTGACAGTTTAGGTTGACGGTTTCTAAAAAGAAACTTAGAAAGAAATATGGAAAACGTGCTGTAAAGTGAGAAATTATGCAGTAGGAATGGAACATTTGAGAGTATTTTCAATTACTTCAAAAGGCGTCTACCATAGAGCTATATTTAGCAAGTCGATCTAAAAGGTTATATTCCAACCGATTGGTTCATTAATGTAGCCTTATACAAGATTATAATCTAGGCTAATCAAGGGTTGAAATGAGGGTAAGGTGTATATCTACTTCTTGATTTCCGGGTTTTTCGTATGTTCAATGTCTACTAATGGAGACATGGAACACATAGTTCCCAAAATAAAGCCTCACCGTATACCTGAATCCCCAAACCAGGCCTTACTGTATACCTAGTTCCTAAAATCCATTTCCATCACTGGAGCTAGCTAAATATCTTGGATTGATTACACTTCAAATATTCAATCGACTTCATCAGTTACCAAAAGCTTTTTTGTCCTGAATCTCTTCCTCTTCACATATAACTCTCAGATAGATAGATTGATTGATAGAGAGATAGATAGATAGAGAGAGAGAGAGAGAGAGAGAGAGAGAGAGAGAGAGAGAAAGAAAGAAAGAAAGAAAAAAGAAAGAAAGAAAGAAAGAAAGGAGCCAAATTCTCTGTCCTTGTTATATCTTTGTTTCCGGCAATGCCATTTTTATTGAATGGCTGAATCGGTTAGAGGAATGAGTAAAACTCCTTTCATAGGAATTTTATAGGTCAATGACGTAGATAGCAGTTTTTAGGATGACAACAGTTTTTTTTTCCCCGCAGAATAAACGTTGTAGCTTCAGTCAACAACACAATAGATAGAAAGATACGAAGTATGAGTGGCTGCACATGATAAGTACCCAATGCATCCTTTTTTTAAGTTGATATTGTCGTTATTTTCAGAGATTGCAATGCACAGGGGTTTTTTTTATCAATTTTGTAGCTTGAATAATCTGCATTGTGATTCATAAAGTGTTCAAGATTCAAGAGAATCAGCATTGTTGCTCTAAAAATAACGAAAATATCAACTTTTAAAAAAATTGTGCGTTGAGCACTCATCATACATGGCCAACATGAACACCACGACAACATGCATAATTTGGTGTATGTATGTGTGTGTCAGAATGTGTATGTGTCAGAATGTGTACAAGAATAATGAGAACTATGAGACTTTCTATGAGTACAACTAATTATAAATCTTTTTACAAACCAAACTAATTTTGTTTGTGAGTTTTGAGTTTCCTTTTAATTAACCGTGGGGGACTGTTTGTCTTCTAATATTTGTATTTTATATAATATCATAATATTATCTATGATAACATTTTTGTTACTTATCAATAATAACACTTTATGTTGGCCGCTATATCAGGGGTAGGATTAATCAAGCAAATATGTCAAAACTTTTACAACTTGTATAGATGCGATGAATTCTGGGCGGTGCAGCAGAGCAGGCTCAACCTTCAAGAACAAGAGATTCCCATTAGTCCATGAAAGAAGAGTATACAACCAATGTACCCTCTCGATAGTCACCTATCGACCTGAAACATGGAAACTAACCAAGAGACTGAGAACTGTGCAACGTGTTCAAGAAAGAATCTTGCTCAACCTTACATGGAGAGATCACAAGACAGCACAATATATCAATGGAGAAACTGGATCCATCAGAAAACTCAAATGGCAATGGGCTGATCATGTTGCGTGAAGGTCAGACAACCGATGGACATCATGACTCACAACTTGGATCACCAGAGATTACATGTGTACCCGCAGCCGGCAGAATACTAGATGGAGAGACGAACTAGACAAATTCAGAAAGTATTGGCTCTGCGACACCCACGATAAAGAGATTTAGTGAATCCTTTGGAAGGATGATAAAATGATGATGATGATGATGATGATGATAATGATGATGATGATGATACGTTGGTGAAGTTTCTGCTTTTCTTAACGCTGTCCACTGACTTTTCCGCAACTTTGTCGCTCACCCGCTCAACTTCAATAGTTTACTGAATCAAAAGCATAAACAAGTGAAGAAAAATAGACTAAACTGATGAGAAGAAAGGTTGGAAAATGAGAAAAGATGAAAAAGACAAGACAAAATAGTCTAGAAAGATAGCAGATCACTATTGTCGGAAAAATTATGAAATAATTACCCTCTTATAACTAAAATATCCTCCGTCCCGGAACATTATTTCAACTCATGGTCCTAAGTCAATGTCACCGTTTACAAAAATGTAATTTAAAGCTGTACATGTCAGCTTACCTTTTTCTCATCGAACGAGTTGAAAAAAAAACTGAAGATAGGATATAATAATATACGAGGTTCATTCGTTGTCTCTCAAACGACTACATGAGCGTTAACCAATCAATCAAAAAGAGAGTTTTTGTTCTTTAGCCAACATAAGATGCATTATAATAATGAATGAATATTGATCGTTCCATATCTTTCTTCTAATACCTTAAAACCAACGGTTCCCGACTTGGAGTCCCAGGATTCCTGGGAGTCCACAAAGGTATATCCTGGGATCCGTGAGTTCGTTGAGTAGGCAGACCTTTCAAAAGCCCTGGTGCCCCGTAGGAAATTTTTGCGAGATAAAAAGGGGTTCTTGATAATGAAAATGTTGGGAGCCACAGTTTTAAGCGATTTACCCGTTCATTGATTTAAAGATGTTTTCTGTGCATTTTAATCGGTTAGCAACACTGTACATGGTCTTTGTATTGAAGCAGATGTTATTATAGAGTTTGCCATGAACGAAAACAAGGAAAGTCTTCAGTCAGGGAGGACATATTTGATTGGCAGGGAATTTTTTCTTATTTTTTTTTAAAATCTTTTCATAACAATTTGGTACAGAATTAATCACGCCTGGGACGGGAATGATATTAGGTACTCAATCATTTGCTGAAGAGTGTTATGAATTCACTGAAGAATCCTTCGAGGGGTCAGCAGTTTTTTGGGGTTTTTTTTGTTTGTTTGTTTGTTTTTCTTTTGGGTGGGATTGTTTTGTTTTTAGTTAATTAGTAAAAAAAACTGTCTACAAAAATTGTCACATAAGTATGTATGTATGTATGCATGTACGGCCAAATCGCAATAGATACACTGGTTCTCGTCTCAGATCATCGAAGTCAAGTGATGTCCAGTCTGGTCATTTCCCAGATGGGTGACCGTATGCAGCAACAACGTTGTTCTGTGACCGTCATAGCCAGTATTCTTCCATCAATTAATGGTCCCTTTTTTAAGCAGCAGCTGCTCCATGAGAGTCACGTGATAGTGTTCTCTCCCGGGAGAGACTGCGATCATGTATGTATATTTGTCCGTATGTATCACCTACAGGCCGTGCCAATGGAGCCACGCGTCTGAAAGAATTAAAATCTACTCTTTATTATGTCTGGAAAAAAACAAAAACAAAAACAATCCGTCTTATATAGTTTTTTTCGGGGGGGGGGGGCAAATTTACAATATAATTTATGCTGAATTAATCCCTTAGTTTCTATCCAGTAGCATTCACACATTCTTTGAAAATTTAGACTTTTTAGTGATCGTTGTTCAACAAAAGGCGAGAGAAGTAGCATATTCAGTTATCGCCCCTTTTTGTTTGTTGATTTCGTTTTTTGTTCTATTGCCGTTACTGATGAGAATGAAACGCTTATTTTGGTCGTTTCTGTTTATCTTTCTCTCTGCTCAAAAAGACACAAATTGTTGGTCGTTCATTGGTGAATTAGATTGATTCCGGTTACCGTACGGGGAATGTCAGAAATGCATCACATTCTGAATGGAAGAAGACGAAAAAAATGAACAATAAAAGATAAAGGGATTGAAATAAAAGCAAAAGAATAAATGATAACAACTTTTAGTAAAGTAGAAGAATCCTATTTCAAACCACAGTATAAGCTAGATGGAAAGATCCGAAAGAGATTAAGAGAGGGAGACAAAAAGAACACAACCCCCCCTCTCTCTCTCTCTCTCTCTCTCTCTCTCTCTCTCTCTCTCTCTCTCTCTCTGAGTAGAGAGATGGCGTGGATGATGTTACGGCAATCAGCACTGAGAATAGAATCAGGAAACCGAGTTCGAATTTCGACTGAGGCACCTTCCATTCACTTAACGCCAATACTTTTGCAAAGGGTATGAATCAACATCTCTTCGCAATGTCCCATCGACAGATACCTTGGCAAAAATGTTTTGATTCTTGCAAGCCACAAAAACTGACGAGAATTGAGGATGAGCAAACTTCGACAGGAGACCAATGACTATTATTACTATTTGGACCAGTTGGTAATTTTTTTTTTCATGAAAATATGTAAAATCAATACTAAGAATACTCTAGTATCCTTTCCATTGTGCACAGGTACGTCCGAATGTACCTGAATGTGTTTGAGTGTATATATAACTTGTCTTCTGGCCTAAAGTGTCATTCTTTCATGAGAGAAAACATAAAAGACTTCAAATTAGAAAAGCTATGAAAGCTGTATACTTGGAAATTTCTAAATCATATCGGCTAATTGATTATCCCCTGTCATCCACGTAAAAATGAGCTCGTTATACGATCTTTTCTATGGTATTTCATATCATTTTGCACCACCCTGTATGATGAAGACTTCAGTTCAAATCTGTAGCTTGGTAAAATGAGAAGATTTCCTTCTTCAACGGTATCCCTTCAACATATCGAAAAGAAGGAAATCTTTTGTACGATAAAAATTCATTCTACTGGCAAGGGACAGACAATCACTCTTTTGTCTCAATATTTTACTTCCAGTGGAGGAAAACGCGTCCCCGGGCATACTATCACAGGGGGTCTCTCAAAGAATTTCACATTTCCGGTAGAGTTAGTACAAAGAAGCCTCAACTTTCAAAGAAGATTATTGATAGAAAGAAATCTATTGGTCTTTACTGGAACAAGGACTCTCATTTCTTCCAGAATGTCATCTTTTATGAGTCAAGATTTTCCCAGCTTCAAATTAATATCATAGATGTCTCTGATCAACTGAAAAAAAATCAGATGATTGCTCACAACCAACAAGAAAAGAATGGAGGTGTTGGTTGGTAAGATAGTGTGGGGCTGTTTCATCAGTCGAGGTTTGGATCACCGATTCAATGCAATAAAAGTGTCACTGCCAATTACTACAAGGAAGAAATCCCAAAGAAGCCCTTCAGTCTCCTCATCCAACGGATTCCTCATCCTAATCTGGTAATATATCTGGTAATATACCAGCAGGATAATGCTCCTGCTTATTCTGTCAAATCAATCAAATATTTTTCAAAGATTGTTAAATTTAAACTTTTTAGCGTGGGCAGTTTCCAGACTTTGGGAATTTGTGGAATATAATCAAGTCGATGCCGATTTCAAGAATTTTCAGAAATAAAGATTCATTGTTTGCAGCGGCCAAGCAATACTGGAACGAGGTGTAACCCTTATTGCCGGGGAAGCTTTCTGATTGTAAGATTATTAAGTTAATGAAAAAAATGAGAGATCCTAAGCAAAACAATCATTTATTATTTGATTTTGGTTACTTATAAACGTAAATTTTGTTTAAGTTTAAATGATTTTATTTCAACAAAAAAAAACATTTATGTTCAAAACTTTCGGTAGTATTTTTATCAGGGGTTGTGTAGTTTGGCTGCATGAATATATACTGAACAATAATAATTTTACAACATAATCTTATTCCTTGTCCTGCACTTGATTCAGTTGTGAATATTAGATGCATAAACCGAACATTATAGAGGGAAAATTTCCGATCATAATTCTGCCAATAACAAAGTACAATATACAGACTTATTGATGCACCCTCGCATACACACGTTTACATTTATACATATGCATATATTCGTTTCTCACCCTCTTTCTTGTTTACACCCATCTCTTTCTATTTCCACTTTCACCTCTCTCTATCTCTATCTCTCTCTATCTCTCTAATTATCTGATTATCAGTAGCTACTGTTCATTGCCCCTGCAATTTTCTGTGTGTATTAGTCGTTGTCCTTCATCCACCTAGAGATCCTCAGAAGTGTAAATCATCAAAGACGCATAATGGAGAGGTATGGTTGATTTCTGACTTTTTTCCAGCTTCACTTCCGCCGAGCCTTTTTTTCTCTTCCGGCGCCATCTTGTCTCTGCTCTGGTTGAACACTTCCAAGTTGCCCGGCAACGCCCACAATGTCTGAATGGGTTTCTTAATTATCACCTGCGATAGCCGCCTCTTCTCCAACCCATTCCGCCCTTGATTGTCCAATGGCCGCCAGGAACACTTTGTTCCCGCCAAAACTTACTCTGCTATTTTCTCCGTCTCGCACAATTTGATTAAACTTTTATCTCAACACGAGTGTTATCTTCCACCTATCACTACGACAACGACCACCAACTCCATCGCGCTACCTTTCTTGCTCTTGCTCAAAACTGCACCTACGTCTTTTGTCTTAACAGTTGTTTTTTTTTCCTTTTTAATTGCGTTGAAGTCTCTTGTCTTACCTTGCTAAAATGGTAGATCGGGTTATCTGACGATCCTTCAAAGTTATCAGATTGATGTGGCGCCTTACCAAAAGGAAAATCCTAATTACAACTCTGGACAGAAACCCATCCTCCACTGATGTTTTATCGACTGAACCAACTCTGGCACAAAGCTACTTTCACGGAACACCCAGTCAAGGTTGACTCACAATTAATGGCTTGCGAAGCCAACGAACAAAAGCTTGATTAGAGTTGCTCTTAGTGTCCAGTCAATTATTTTACGCAACGAACATGTGGAGTTTTTTTTTCTATCTTTATGGGGATATTATGGTTAAAGTCATGGGTTGGGTTCATATGATGGATGAGAAAGGCTGGAAACAGTGAGATTTATTGTAATTAACACCTTTAACACAGGTTTTTCGCTGACGTGTATAGGACAAAAATAAGAGCAATGGGGATCCCTCCTGAGATTAAATAGCTTCGTTGAAAAGCAGGTATTAATCACAACAGAGGATAGAATGGAAACACAGCGTGAATTTCAAAAAGGATGGCATTAATTACCGTATTTCTCCGATGGTAAGATGCACACTGGGTAATTTTCGGAAAGTATTAGACGATTGAATTGCCTACCGAACCAGCAAAACTAAGTCACCAACTGTACGGTGTCATTTTCCTTTCAGTCACGACTAAATATCACATTTTGGACCTATTATCAAATCATCAAATATTTATCAGGGGAAAATTGCGTCTGATCAGTCGGGAAATGCGGTGATCAATGTCGTTTGGCACTTACCAAGTAAAGTAGCAAAACCATTAATTAGCTTTGACGCTAAACGTGTGAAGAATAAACCTTGCTACTGCGTAGTCAAACCGCGCTTCTATTTTTGTTCTGACTGGGAATGATCGCTGAAAGTTTTTTACTGTATAAATGATGAATAAATTTGGAGGTATATAAGATTTGTAGGTTTGGCTCAGTCGATAAGAGAGCCGCCTTTAAATCACATGGTGAAGTAGGGAAATGTTATTTTATACATGAGATTGGTTTAATGTAACGTGATAGACAGACGGTGAAGGATTTGCTCCCCTAAATTTGGTGAGGGTGGTTCTTGTTATGGGGTGGGGCGACTCAAACTTGATTCGGAGTTTGACAGAAATTGCTCCGGAGAGAATTCTTGTTTTGAATTTTATTATGGAACCTAACCAAAAGATTGCCCCTCAAACAGAGAACCATGCAACGTACATATGAGAAATTCATGCTCAACATCACATGGAGAGAGATCACAAGACAGCACAATATATCAGGGGAGAAATTGGAGTCCGAGACATCATAGAGACCATTAGAAAACTCAAATGTCAGTGGGCTGGTCATGTTGCAAGAGTGGCAGACAATCGATGGACATCACGACTCACAGCATGGATCCCCAGAGATCACATGCGTAACCGAGACCGACAGATTACAAGATGGAGAAACGAACTAAACAAGTTCAGAAAGTATTGGCTCCGCGATGACCATGAAGGAGAGGTGTGGCAGATCCTGGGAAAGATCTATGTCCAACAACAGACGATAAAAGACTTTTGATGATGATGATGATGATGATGATGATTTACCTTCGACGAAACTGGGAAAAGAATCTGTATTCATTCATGCCTGTCTGTCCATCTGCCTGTCCGTTGTTCTGTCTGTCTGTCTGTCCGTCCATCCGTCTGTACGCACGATATATGTAGGAGTTCTATAATAATAATAATAGTAATAATGATAATAATAATAATAATAATAATAATAATAATAATAATAATAATAATAATAATAATAATAATAATGACCTAAGCTGTTAGCAATGGCCTGAGAGGGAGAAGCAGGAGAGGGAAGGGGAAGATAGATGAATGGTGGTGGAGGTACAAACCACTGTGCTGCTGTGATGGGGGGGTATATGAGAGGAGGGCTAGGGACCTGAGGAGATACTGTTACTCAACCTTCAGCGATAACCACTGGACAGATGGTGTGAAACTGTAGACCACAGCACTGCTGTAGACTGTGAGAATATGGAGAGGAGGGCTGGGGACCTGAGGAGACTTGCTGTCGCTCAGTCTCCAGCTGTGACCACCAGGCAACTGGTGTGAAAATCGATATTATTATTATTATTATTATTATTATTATTATTATTATTATTATTATTATTATCAATAATAATAATAATAATAATAATAATAATAATAATAATAATAATAATAATAATAATAATAATAATAATAATAATAATAATAATAATAATAATAATAGAAGACCTGAGGAGACTTATTGTCACTCAGCCTTCAGCAACGACTACTGGGCAACCGGTGTGAAATTGTAAACTGCAGTATTACTGTGGCCTATAAGAACTAAGAGAGAAGGGCTGGAGACTTGATGAGACTTGCTGTCACTCAAACTCCAGCGGTAACTGCCAGGCAGCTGGTGGGAGATTGCGAATAATAATGATAATTCAAAATGTATTTTAGTATTTTTAGAGGGGGAAACACATCTATACACGGAAAGGGACTTTTGATTTCGACTGTAATGCGTGAACTACGGATTATTTATCAGCTGAAGTAGGTAAAGCCATTGTGGACAGTGTGTGAAAAGACAGTGAATGGCATAGTACAGAAGATAATAGCGACTGTAGTAGAAGTAAAAAATTGATTGCCCTACAACAATTGGTGCCAACACCGCAGGAGCTCGACTGTCGCCAAAAGAACTGAAGAAATCGAATACAGAAAGATTGAACTAAAGATGGCTAATAGAAAAGACGGCGAGAAGAATAGGCTTTGATTTTTATCCTTTCTTTGTTATCAGTCAACACAATGATCTGTTGACACTGTAGTGACCTCTGGGCTTTTACTCGTACGCTCTTACACGAAAATGACGAACCAACAAATGGATATTTACAAAGCATAGCCTAGTTTGACACACGGCTAAACTGAGTTAATTCGAAAGATGTTGTTGCGCCGGCTTTCAAAACGGTCTTCCTTGAAAGTATTCGAAGAATTTTGAATTGGTCTTGAACACAGTCTAAGCCATTAGACGGATCAAACAATGTTGGCCTTGTGTCGTACTAACGTTAGTATAGTGATTATTTAGAATCTTAGTTCAAGTCACGCCGGAAGTTAATTCTATATTTCCGGTCAATGCTGCTTGTTAAACAGTTGCAGAATGACCAAGGTGTTGCAATGAGATAGCTTGTCAAAAATTAGAAATAATAAGATATTTGTTGAATACCCAATAAGTATTGAATGCACTACAAAGGGCTTGCGAGATTTATATGCCAGCTCTGGTGACAAATCAACCATTCTACTGATATTAAGTTAATTTAGCCTGATACAGTACAAAGTTAGCCGAGGTGAGAAAACGAATCCAGGAATATTTTCTTGCTTCTAAGTGGGGGAGGGCCTGCCTACCTGCTTGCATGCATTCATTGATAAATCAGCATTCGAAATCCTGGCTTTTAATTAAGTTCGAACACTGGCGTCGGTTGGAAATACGCACCTGCCACGAGACAAAACAAAAACATTTTCGTTGGCCTGCTGCTGTTCCAAGTTAAGTTCAATAGATATTGAGATAACATTTGTAGAGCAATGAGGAACGAACGTACGTACAAGGGCTTGCGAACCTGACACGCCATCTAGTGGGCTATAACCCTCCCCTATTTTTCTGTCTGCCTTCTGTTTTGTTTTGTTTTTCTGACTCCCATACTATTCACCTCTCACTCTGTCTGTCCGTCTGTCTGTCTGTCTCTGTCTGTCTCTCTCTCTGTCTCTCTGTCTCTGTCTGTCTGTCTGTCTGTGTCTCTCTCTCTCTCTTGTCTTTTTCCTTCTATTTTTTTCTGCCTTTCTCTGCTCAGTTTTCTTGTTTTCGCTTTCTTCATTATTATTATCATTATTATTATTATTATTATTATTATTATTATTATTATTATTATTATTATTATTATTATTATTATTATTATTATTATTCGCAATCTCACACCAGTTGCCTGGTGGTTACCGCTGGAAATTGAGTGACAGCAAGTCTCCTCAAGTCTCCAGCCTTTCTCTCCGAGTTCGCATAGGCCACAGTAATATAGCGCTTTACAGTTTCACACCGGTTGCCTAGTGGTCATTGCTGAAGACTGAGTGGCAATTTAGTCTCCTCAGGTCTTCTATTATTATTATTATTATTATTATTATTATTATTATTATTATTATCATAATAAACAGGGTGTTTGTAAAAAGACACAATATGAGAAAGAGAAAAAAAAGAAACATCAGCTGTACATATCATCAATATGAGTCCGTAACAACGAGGAAAAAAAGCATCCTTTTTACACCTCAAATACATATTACGCACGAATATATCCCTCCCTTGCCAATGCACATAATCTTAGAGGCGAATATTTATCACATTAATCGATCATTGTTTTCATTGGAAATTTCAGATTGAAATTCTACTAATAACTTTATCAGGTTAGGGGCTTATTGATTCATCTTCACATATGTGTGTGTGTGTGTGTGTGTGTGTTTGACTGGGTATGTATTTGTGGAGGGTAGAGTCCACCTCAGGGTCAGACCGCAGACAACAACAAGCGTCTTTTCACTCCTGTCCTTTCCCATATTTCCTTCCTTCCTTTCTTTCACTTTAGCTGAAACTCTTCATTACTAGAGAGACAAGATTTAATCTTTTCTTAGCGCGTCTGGGTGATAATGTTGCTCCGGGTTTCAACTCTGACATTTGTTGCATTTTGTTTCCCATTCACTCTCGATGCGATTGGTAATTATAATTATCTACGTATTCACGCCAGAGGATTCTAGTGGTTATTGCTGGAGACCAAGTTACAGCAAGTCTTTTAAAATGTTCAGCCTTGTTCTCGGAGTCCTCACCGAAATTTTAGGAATTTGATCCCCACTGGATGTCCCATACCGGTGACCATGTGCCAGACTAAGCTCAACTCTGTAAATATCTAAGGTGCCTTACCGTAGAGCAATGGTATGAAAACTAGTCTAGAAAACCATAGCAAATGTAGTAGGTTTGATTCTCACTGGATACTCTATACTTGTAACCTTACGTCAGACTAAATTCAGCTTTGTAATAGCTGGTTATCTCGACGATTTCAATAGCACCGTGGCCCTTATTGTCTCAGTTCTCCTTCAAATGTTTTATTCTCTCGGTCTCTCCAGCAAAATTCTGAAAGACTGTTCCCAGTGTTCCAATTATTATCGTCATTACTTTCCTGCTTCATTTTCGTAGCTAAGATTTATCAATCGTTATCTTCAGCTCATTTCTCTACAGTTTCTACCTGAAGTCTTCTGGGACGACTGCATCCATTATTTGGCACATTTTTCTTTCTTTCTTAACATCGATTGAGTCTGGGCTGCCGGTTTGGATAGGTTGATTTGTTTGTATTTCAAAGTCTACAGGATTTTACTTTTCCTGTTTTCAAAGACAATTCGTGCTTGGTGTTCCTTCTATTTGTTCATTTGACCGAATCTATATAGTTTACAGAGTAAGTACAGAATCAGTGCTCGCTTCCTTTTATGAGTATTAATAATAGTAATACTACTACTACTACTACTACTAATAATAATAATAATAATAATAATAATAATAATAATGATAATAATAATAATAATAATAATAATAATAATAATAATAATACAGCACAAGCCAGAGGCAGTTTTGGAGAATGACAACCACAAACTACTGTGGGACTTTGACATCCAAACTGACCACCTCATCCAGGCTAGAAGACCGGACTTAGTAATAGTAGACAAAAAAAGGAAGGCCTGCCAAATAGTAGACGTTGCTGTGCCTGCAGACCATAGAGTAAAAAAGAAGGAGGGTGAAAAAAGGGAAAAATACCAGGACTTAGCAAGAGAGTTGAGGAAGATGTGGAACTTGAAAACCAGGGTAGTACCGGTCATAGTGGGCGCACTGGGAACTGTCCCCAAAACGCTGAGGGTGAGACTGGAGGAGATTGGGATTAGGGGAAGGATAGAGACCGTACAGACCACAGCATTACTGGGAACTGCACGGATACTGAGGAAGGTGCTGGAGATATAAGTACTGCAACGAACTGTAGCTCTGTCATGATATGCGAAAGAGAGAGGAAACGTTATCTGAAAACCTGAGGAGACTTATTGTCACTCAGCCTTCAGCGATAACCACTGGGCAACCGGTGTGAAACTGTAAATCGCAGAATTACTGCGACCTACAAGTACTAGGAGAGGAGGGCTGGAGACTTGAGGAGACTTGCTGTCACTCAAACTCCAGCGGTTACCACCAGGCAACTGGTGTGAGATTCCAAAATAATAATAATAATAACAATAATAATAATAATAATAATAATAATAATAATAATAATAATAATAATAATAATAGTTGTTCATGTATCTCGCAGCATCACGAGTAGGATTTGATGAACGAATACGCGAAGAACACATTTATAGATAGACAGAAAATGCTTAAAGCATATATGTAAATTCGTTCAAAATTATTTTACATCAGAAATGTGTTGACTAATTATATTGATAGCAGGTCGGGTGAGTCACTTAATAAGAGCCATCACGTGACCAACGTCTTTCAACTGCAAGACGTGTTGAGGTGATCAATTCAGAAACATCCAAAAAAGAAGTGATCATGAATAGGTCACTTCTCCTGCATTTTCTTGGGCGATAAAGTCAGAATTTTCAAAAAGTTTCAATGCTGCCGGACACAAACTAAGGGAACAATTCAGCATAAACTTACATTGTAAATTGAACTGTTTACTAAAAACCTATTGGGGGGTATTTTCAAAGAAAAAACATTTTTTAGACTTATAAGAAGTAAATGTTTTAATGTTCAGCCCCCTAACTCCATTGGTGAGGCCTGCACGCGCGAGATATACATGCCTAGATAGTCAGCTAGACAGCCAATTAGCCAGATAAACCAGTTAAAAAACTGAAGAAAGCGGTTGACAATTTCTAATATGTGAATGCATTACTAACGATATTGCCATAAAAATCCACAGCAAATCATTCTACAATGAAAATGCATCTGTAACGCATGGTTAACAAGTGATGATCATTGAAGAATTTTACGTCACTTCCTTTTCAAACAAAAAAAAGGATTAAACAAAATTGGTGACCTTTTCGTATCATCACCAAAAACTTCGAATGATTAATAATGTCTATTTTCACTTTTTACATTATCTTCAGGAAATTTAGATATTTTCGTATCATTTTTACATTTCTGGGGGGTGTAAAACTATGAAATATTGATGTCTTTTCGATAATGAAAGTTATCATAAAAGTTAATGTTGAATTAGAAAATTGTTATTAAATAGTTTTCTATTAAAATTGAAATTGTTTGATTTGTAGTTTTGTCATAAATTTAAAATATCATTTGACAAATGAGTAAGAGGGGAGTTTAATAAAAAAAAAATTTCGAGGGGTGTGTTAAATAAGATACTTAAAAGTACCAAAAGTTACTAGTGAGAAGCTTCTTTCAAATTTATTCTCGAATGTTCGACATTCTTAACCACTTTTTTGTAAAATAGGTTTGATGTAGTTATCCTTATATTGAATAAGTTAAATGAAATTCCGATTGAATTATAACTATCTCTTTATTAATTCCTATTTGTATATCATGGTCACGTGACTCCAGACTTTTCTGTCTTATCAAAGCAATGTGAGTATCAACGTCTCGATCTGCGATTGCAAATACAAATCGGTGACACCCTGAGTTCAACGTACAGTTCAATCGGCCATAATTTGATTGGATCGTAATGCGACCTGAGCTTAGCTTAAGGGAAAGAACTGATGTTTAAACGCCAAATAATGAAGACTTCATCTAAATTATTTTTTGCAAGACCCGGCACAAATCTACGTATTATGCATTGAACATCGGAATAAGCAGGGGTCAGGAAGCGTTACACACAGAATGTGACTATTTAGTCTTATTGCCAGTTGCTGGAAATTAAGTGACAGCAAGTTTCTCCAGTACTCCGACACTTTTGTCAACATTTTTGTTGATGTTTATAATGATGCAGTCTTGTTATTTTCAATTCTTGTTCCGATCTTCAATTGTTTCAATGCTCTTCAGGACCGTACCCAACACCCCCAGTAGTCTATTGTCGCCTTCATATTTCACTAATTTTGTTTTTCGAAAAGTCCAGATATTTCTTTGAATGTTGATACACTTTAAACTTTAATCTTCGGTCTTCTGGAAGACATTTTGTTTTTTAGTTGGTTTGTTTGTTTTTTTTGTTTTGTTTTGTGCTTTCGTGATATAAAGGGCGGAGAAAAATGATAAAATGTGACCGCGAGTGAGGTCGATAAAGAAAACATATCTCTCTTCTCTCCTGGTACTGTATTGATGGCACTCTTTCACACCTTCTGAACGGTCAGAAATCTCTAATTTCAAGCCTCTTCTTTATTTTCTTGTAAAATCCATGATTAGTTATAAATCTCCTCGCCATACTTTACTAGAGCTAACCTGACTCTCTTATAAAAGGCCCCACAGACTTCAGAAGAACTGACCTGACTATTCTACAGAAGTTTTGCTCTACTTTAGAGCCAGTCGTCTTCCTCTGCAGCGAACTTGTCGTAACATTATTCGAAGTAAAACCACTGTCTTCATCTAAGAATTGACAATTAAACCGCAACCAAAAATAAAATAATCGATTTATCTAAGAATATTGATTTCCTTCTAGTTGTAATGACAATATTTAATAATAGTAGCAATATTATAGGAATTTTGTATTAGAAATAGCGGTAGTTGTAGGAGCAGTGAAAGTGACATTGAATTGTATGATTAAATGTTGATTTGCCGTTCATCTTATGAGCCGTAATGAACCAAAGCAATACAATAAAAGTAATTTTGTTTGTAAGTTGGGAAAAAAAACAGAAAAGTAAAGTCTTCATAATTGTTATTGGAAATTAATTTAATTAAACAAGACACGAAATGCGATGTCTCTCGTCTTTCCTTCTTAAAGAACATTCCTGCTTTTTCTTTTTCTTTTGTATTACTTTAATGATGGCTAATGAATAATGATCGAGACAATACACTCGAAGGACGATTCCCCTGCGTTCGTACAAGTGCACGACGCAATTAATGCACGAACTGAAAGAAAACGCTAACGTTTCTTGAGAGTTATCTTCTTTTTTTTCGACGTTTCCATTGATTACACAATTATTTCTATCTTCTTCTTTAATAATAATGAGGAGAGACACAGGCATGAATTAGTGATATTTGGAAACAACTTGTTTGTGTGAGTGCTGCCAAATACAGGCTCCACATGCTGGACACCAACAGGCATAATTAGGAAAATATGTGCAACGTTTCGAGACGTTTCTCTCGACGGATTCACTGCACACCGGCTTCACATCAATGTGAGGCCCCCACCTGCAAGGATAATTTGCTTGGAGAAGCAGAGTAATATTCGTGAGACGTCGTTTGCTGTGTAGGGTTAAGAACGTCTTAGATTTGCTGAGAGGCCAGAATTCTTTCTACTGCAGCGGTGGTGGTGGGTGCTTACAGTGCTCATTCCCTTTCACCTTATGTTTTTTACCTCTTCCTATTTTGTTCTTCCTTTTACTGATCTTTTTTTCTATCTCTATGGATGATTATTTGTACTGGTCTAGATTTATACCTTTTATTGTCCGAGAATGTTGTATTCAGTCCAATGTCCCCTTTTAGTTGTCAGTGTGGGCAAAAATCTTATGTTGTGGAATTTTTTCCATGAGTGCATTTTGAATTCTACATAGTAAAACAATATGCTTCAAAGAATAAAAAGAGAAATCAGTAGGCCCTCCACAGAATTTCAGATCTTTTGTGCACACATTAATTCCGTTGTGCGCTGGTTTCAAAACGTGTGTGCGCGTGATCTCGCTCACAAATTAGTAGGGAGAATGTTCAGCAACTATTTTACTTATTTCTTTTTCTTGGTATGTCCCACTCCTTATTTGATAAATTCAATTTTCTGGCAAAAAAGCCACAAGCTGCTTACAATACCTGCTTTTTCTTAGCGGTCACTCATTCTCAGAATCGGTAGCTTCCAGTGTGATTTAACTGTAAGCTGTTTGCTTGTCTCACAATTTTGTGTCTGCAGCTTCTTGTCAAGTTTGTATTTACCTTGAATCCCAGAGATAATCAGATAGATAGATAAGGAAAGACTGGAGTGGAAAAGACAGATATGGGCATAATTGGTCAAGCACTGGACCAAATGAAAGAAAGGTTGTGTTGCGACAATCTTCCAAGTTTGATGAGCCTACGTACTTAACTGGAAAAACAGCCATCAATATCCTGACTTTCGCCTATTACTTTAGTCACCAATCTAGCTCAGCAGGTGTCCGTGCGTATGTGTTTTATATTGTTTCACTCGCTTGAACACTTGTGTATAATTACCTAGGAAAGCGTACGTATATATATATATATATATATATATATATATATATATATATATATATATATATATATATATATATATATATATATATAAAATTATATATATATATATATATATATATGTCTACGTAAGTCTTTTGTTTTGTTTTTTCCTGGGCAAACGTATCATTGGATGTATATTTGCATCTGTGTGCAGAAATGTATGGATGTGTGTGCGCTCGTATGTGTGTATATGTGTGTGTGCGTACGTGTGTGCATGTGTGTCGGTTTCTGTGTCTGTGTGTCTGTGTTATCAACAGATAATCCCAAAATATCCTGACACGGAGAATTACGGATTTAGGCAAGTGAATCGGATTCCTCAAAAGTTGGCGCATTCCAACTCGACCAGTCGACTCATTGTTCCGGCGACAAAGGCGCCACCTATATGACAAAACAACTATAAAAAAAGTATGAGCCTATCTCTTCTTTTTTTTTTTTTTCAACATTAACACATTAAAAATCGCATTTTGTTTTGTTGTATTCTGTTTTATTTTCTCTCATTTTATGACAAGTAGCAAAAATGTTAATTAACACTCTTTGCTCTCTCTCTCTCTCTCTCTCTCTCTCTCTCTCTCTCTCTCTCTCTCTCTCTCTCTCTCTCTCTCTCTCTCTCTCTCTCTCTAGGAGAAGGAGGTCGAGGAGGATCAAGAGGATCTCTGCGTTTTAATTATCTAAAGCAAGTTCACTGATAAGGGTAATCGGTCTGAGTAGATGTTACGATAAAAAAAGCAACTATTAAATCATGATGAAAGTAAAAAATGATCATAAAATTGAAAATAATGATTCATGATATTTCATCTAATAAGAATAGAATCAAAATGCGCGAAGTAAAGGGTGTCTCCATAAAGCCGATTTTCGCAAGTATCACAAAATCATCTTACTATCAATATATTGAACTGATATCTTGCCAAAAGCCAGCATGAAATCCTAATTCCAAATGAGCAAAGTAAGTTTCTGGCATTTGTTGTTCGCTTTTTAATTCCCCTTAAAACTCCACCACTCACCTACACCAAGTGCTGTCGAGATTGCTGCTGTCTTTTGGGCGAATCCAAAAAGACATTTTCAATCGTGATGGCTGCAGGCTTTTCCTACATGTGCGTGGCACCAAACATGGCACATGCAATCATTTCTCTACGAATGAGTCAGCCATCAATATCTACCAGATATACAAATATTTACGTTTCAGCACAGCTTGCGTGCCGTTCGCAATTCACGTTGTAAAAATCAGGAAAATCTACGAAGATCACGTGCAAGATTTTCAATACAATTAGATTTCATCAAGAGTAGTATGCACGCTTCTTTCAGGGCGAAACGTCCGGCTGCGAAAATGTTGGTTTTATCATGAGACATCTTTTGAACTGAAGACTGAGCGGTGATTCTGTGTTTATAGTATTTGTGAAATGCATATAGCCGATGCACTCAGATCAAAGCTCTGAATCCAACTTCTTTTGATTGTTTATTCTATTTATGCTGTCTAGGCCTAGTGATACATTTTTCGTATAATAACAGTGGATCATTTCAAATAATATAATGCATTTATAATTATTCTGACGTATCACATATCCATTTCTTGATAATATCATTATGTGTAATTAATGTTGGGTTGTTCGGCTTCAGAACACGTCTTTGATCATTACGTATCATGTCTTTTTATTAGATAACGTTGGTGTTCATTCATCAGTAGACAACAGTCGGCACCAAAGATTCTATCTTTTTTTATATGTGTGCGTGTGCTTTTATGTGCGTGTGTCTGTGTGTTTCAGCGCTACTGGGCATATCGTTTTGCCTACAGACTTGAAAATTAGCATCAGTACTCTACTAGAAATGTTTGCTTTTCGGAAAAAAAGCTTCTTTTTTTTACCTTTTGGGGCCTTATTCTGACGTGTTTATCAAAACATGTAGATTCTCCAGAATCTAGATGTTTCTAGATGTTTTTTTTTAAACTCCATTGTAGATGTTTTCCAGTGGCAATTAACATCTAGATTCTCCAGAAGGGTCCTCTCCCTTTTTATCCGCGCGTGTATTTGTTTATTCAAACGCTCCCGGTCATTTGTCTATAGACTTGAAATTTGGCTTCTAGACGCCTTCTAAAAATGTTTGTGTGGATTTTTGTCTTGGGGGGATGCCTGTTTGACCTTTTGGGACCTTATTTCAACAGTTTTATAAATAACATCTTTATAACATCTTGATTTTCAATAATCTAGATGTTTATTTTTATATTAGTTTAGATGTTTTCAAATGGAAAACACCAGCGATGTCATAGATGTAATTTATTCTGACCATATTTGTTCTTCGATGGAATTTCTTTTACGTGACTGCAAATTTTGACGCTACAGTTGATCAGCTATTGACTGTAATGGTGGATTCTAATTGTTCCATTCATTAAAAAAACATGCCAAGAAATATACTATGGAAGCAATCCAGCAAGAGAATATCATTCTTTCAATTATACAAAAGATCACTTATACATATGAACGCATTATTCTTTCTGTAAACCCGTGAATTATTTGAACTAGTAACCCTGTCTCAGTTGTCTTTATTACAGCTGTTTCGTCCAATAATGTATTAGGCTTTACTGAGATGTATGCTGTATGTGTTGATCTTCAAGTGAGGTTCAGAACATTGTCCTCTTTTAGAGAAACAATTTACATCTTGACTGCCGAATCTGTGAATTGTCCTTATTAAAGGTTTGCAAAATGACATCCAATGAGTTCCAGATATTACCCACACTAGTGGAAGGCTAAGAGTATATATTAAGTTGATGAAAAAATGGAGAGGACACTAATCCGAATTATTCGACCAAACGTCTGATAGTATGAGAAAAGTTATAGCCATTAATCCACCAACTGTTCGAACTAATATTACTATCTTCATGTACAGATTTTTCTAATGTTGTCTACATTTCAGATCATGTTTTGGACACAGGTAAGGACAACAGCTTTTTGAACCAAGATGGAGATAAGAGTCTGAAATAATTTAAACATATTGGTGACCCTCATCTAAAAGATTTTGGTGAAAATTCTCATCCTTGTTAGTTTTACCATTACTTTTAGACCGATGTGTTCCTTAACCCCCTATCAGTATTGGTATATTTCATTACATAGAAGGAAATACCAACTATAGATGTTTTTTGATCTAGGCATCAGAGATATCTGCGAGCAGTGACAATTTTCAAGTTATGCTTCTGTAATCTATAGCGCCTAGATCTAGTGCTATCAATAATAGGTACTCCACTCTACGAAATAGGTCATACGCCTGATGAAGATCAAGGTACGCATCATCTAGAATGTAGTGACTAAACCAACAAGGGCAAGATTATTAAAGCCTTTATTGGAGGAAAATCTCTGAAAGAAAAACAATGTCAAATCAATTAGACGGCCGAGCATCGATATAAATAGCATCTGGGGACCTCTTATCATAATGGCCGTTCCTGAAACAATAAATAGGTCAGGCGGGGGGGGGGTCGAAAATCAGGACCAATGTATAAGAATATACATATGCGTGTGTGAGAGAGAGAGAAAGTGTGTGTGTGTGTGTGTGTGTGTGTGTGTGTGTGTGTGTGTGTGTGTGTGTGTGTGTGATATGTCTAGTCCAATACGAGCATACGTTCTTGGAAGTAATTCCACATTCTAGAACCTAGAACACCCGACGAAGGCCGAAGGGTGCACGGCAAAAACGTTGTAAATAAATGAATGTATAGACGTAGAATGGTCTGACAATACATTTATTTTGATACGTCCTGTCTCACAAAATTCAGACAAGAATCGTAGCACCTGTTTAAAATTTTTTTTAGAATATATTCAGTCATACCTAAAGTCGACATTCAAAATTTCTACGACAGTCGATGTTCAATTCTTGATCAAGGCCAAGATTTCAGAGCAAAATTGAAAGGCAATTGCCCCATTCCCAACGATGAAATTTTGTCTTTTACGGTCTTCTGAGAAACCTAATCATACAAACACATACGAAGATCCACCGAGAAACATAACTCAAAATCAAACTTCGTAAAATGGTATGATATTCTATATTTTCGATGACCATGAATCTCCTGGTGCCATATGTGTTTTGTAAATCTAACATGAATTCTACCTAATTTGATGAATTGGCCTCTCTTCTTATACCAGCAAGATCGCCTGGTGTTGCCTAGGTCAAAATATCTTCCAGAATTATCATGAAGTCTTACTGGATAGATGTCTTGCCTGAAGTTTTTGTTGAAATATAAATATTTTGAAAGAATTTGACAATGGTTTTATGAATCCCTTTGCTTTGATTCATTTCAGGTGACGGACGGTTTTCTTTCGAAGAATTTATCCAGTTTATGGAGAATATGGGCGGCATCACAGAAAACAAAGACGGCGAGGACGAAGAAGAACTAAGACAAGCATTTAAGGTGAGTAAGAAACCGCTTACTGTTTTATATCGATGAATTTAATTAAATTCGCTAAATTTCACGGACGAAATATTATCATCATAATTTTTTTCTTTAACATTGTTGCTTTTTATTGCAATGTTTAGATCGTTTCATTCTTCAACTGTCGAAGTAAGCAGTATGAATCAGAAATATAGGCCTCCGACGAGACTTGCATATGGGATGCAAGGTCAAGCATAGTCAGAGGCTTCTTCATTTTCAATTCACACTGCTTACTCCAATGGTCGTAGAATGCAACGACCTGAGTGTTGCGATAAAAATCAACAATAAGGTGACATGAATGTCGGTAAAAAAAATTGATGACTGAATGATAATCTACATATGAATACATTTGTTAGAAACAGGTATAATACACAGATTTACTGGCTGCCTGGTAACTTTTTAGGCAAACGTGGATTTTCTGGGATAGGAAAATTAGGCAGTCATCAATTCGAGCCATTAGATGTGACAGAGTAACGATTTTGGACGTTTCTTTTCTTTTCTATAATTGATTCTTTTCAGTTATTTATGAGATTTGAGTAGCGGGAATTTTACAAGATTAACACTACTCGCCTGAAGAAATCATAGTCCTCTATGAATATATATGAATACTTCCCAGAGTACCTCAAACCTACTCTTGGTATCTACTTTCCGAGACGTTATTCCAATACTCTACCAGTGGGTTATGTCCACAAATACAATAGTTGACATGTACCGAAGGAGGAAATTAGAAGAGCGCAAGTAAATGAAAAGAACAAATAAAACGTCCATACATAGAAAATTGATTACCGGCCTTTGTGGACTCGTATTTTTCTCCTTGATTATTCACGTCGGTTACTTTCACCTAACGTGGTTCACTGAGTACCATATGAACACTCTGTGTAGTGCGAGAGACATGTGAAGATTGGAGAGTTGTCAGGATATGGAGAGGGAAGTATCGAAAGACTTTTACAAATGTGGTTAGAAACATTTATGTGTGTGCCTGTGTATGTGTGTTTTATCTATACCAACCCGCAAATGTAATTAATTTGTGTAACATTTATTGGCATTAGAAACTATGAACTGAAACTGCCAACATTAGTTTTCTCCAGTTTTCAGGTTGGTTTGGCTGGCTGGCTGGCTGGCTATGTTTTGTATGTATCGCGCGCACAAGCCACACCAATGGATCTCATCATCAGTCTTTTAACGTCCGTCGTTGGACATAGACCTTCCCCTAGGATCTGCCACAATTCTCTATCGTGGGCGTAGAGGAGCCAGTATTTTGTGAATTTGTCTAGTTCATCTATCCGTCTTGTATTCTGTCGACCCAGGTTTCGCATGTGGTCTCTGGGGATCCATGCCGTGAGTCGTGATGTCCATCGGTTGTCTTTCATTCTTGCAATATGACCAGTCCATTGCAATTTGAGTTTACTAATGGATTGTATGATGTCTCTGACCCCCATTTTCTTTCTGGTATATTGTGCTGTTTTGTGATCTCTCTATGTAAGATTGAGCACGATTCTCCCATGCACGCGTTACATGCTTCTCATAGAGCTAAAAATATAGATATTTACACCTGATTATGCCT
Organism: Thysanoteuthis rhombus; assembly: GCA_963457665.1. NCBI lineage: Eukaryota > Metazoa > Mollusca > Cephalopoda > Oegopsida > Thysanoteuthidae > Thysanoteuthis > Thysanoteuthis major. Next base: position 22,406,393 of record OY735207.1, on the reverse strand, counting down.
AGAGAAGAAAATTTGTTTAAATTCCCCCTGCTTCATTTTTTAGTGATAGTTTGGTTTTCAATGTGAGTTTATGATTGTCTTTTTGAAAATTCGAACTTTTTTTGCTGATCATTGCTCTACAAAAGGTGAGAGAAGTGACATTCATTGATAAGTCCTTTTCCTATTTTTTAACTGATCACTCCCAACACGGCATCCTGACAAAATACGTTGGTTACGTGGCATTTCCTATTGAGTGACCAACCAGACCTGTATTTGGCCTAGTCTATGGCATGCTTTCGTTAGAACAAGCTCAACCTTTAAGAAAAAGAAAATCTCATTAGTCTCAAAAGAAGGATATACAACCAATGCATCCTCCTGATAGTCACCTATGGAGCTGAAACATGGAGCCTAAACAAAATATTGACCATACAACTGAGAACCATACAACGTGCACATGAGAGAATCATGCTCAACACCACAGGGAGGAATCAGAAGCTATGAACCAAAACTGTCATGAAAAATATAGAGAAAATGGGGTAAGGGATATCATAGAATCCATTTTAAAAAATTTAAATGACAATGGGCTGGTCATATTGCAAGAATGGTAAACTAACGATGGACATCTCGACTCACAACTTTGATCCCCTGAGATCATATGCGAAACTGTGACTGGCAAAATATAAGATGGCGTGACGAAGTAGACTAGTTTAGGAAATATTAGTCCTGTGACACCCATGATAGAGAGATGAGGCGAATCCTGGGGGCAGTCAATTTCCAACGTCCGACGTCAAAAGGTCTGATAATGATGTTGAATTGCTTTTATCAGTATAGTCTTTATTTTTATTCTGGTTTTTTTTTTCATTTATTGTTTTAATTTCTGAATTGAAGCATTGTCGATTGATAATTCTTCCGACAAGTATTTCTTCTCATCTTAATTCCAGTGGCAAAGGGAAAGAGTTCGGGTCTCACTTAAGGCTTTTTCTTTATTTTCGACTCATATTTTCTTCCTAATATATTGTTCTGTCTTGTGACCTCTCCAAGTGAGGTTGAGCATGATTCTCTCATGTCCATGTCACATGTTTCTCAGTTTGAGGGTCAGTCTCTTGATTAGGTTCCATGTTTCAGCTCCATGGGTGACTATCGGGAGTAACAGGCTGCGAAACTAGTTTTCTAATCATTCCATCACCACGAGGCACCCGTGTTTTATACTTATGAGAGTGAAATGACAATATTAGGAGGCCATGTCTAAACATATAAAATCCTTTATTTAACTTGACGTTTCACCAAAGTTGGCTTAATCAAGAGTGTGTACTCTCTTTTCCCTTCTCATTGGGGACATTGCGTAACGCCAGTCCTCCAAGTGGAGAGGATCTGCCTGCTTCCAAAAATCAGCATCTGAAGTACTGGCTTTTAAGTGAGCTTGAAAACCTACCACCGGCAGTGGTGAGAAAAAAAACGTTACTAATTCATCCATTAGGCTGACCAAAATAACTACTAAACTCAGCTTAGTCTGGCACAGAATAACTTGATAACCATCGCTCTTCAGTAAGTGCTAAATAATGGGGATTATTTATTAAGCTTAGCTTAGTCTTACACAATGCAGCAGTAGTTGGCCACCCAGGAAGCATCGAACTTCGTGCACCAGCAAATTTGCCTACAAAACAACCATGGCGTATAGGTCAGTGACCTATCGGCTATTACTATCACCTCACCTGTGTAAATTGTATTAGAATTTTAATCGACAGGAGTCAATGAAAGAATTCTTTTTACCCATTCAGCCCCTGGGAATGAAATTTTTCCATTTTACTTTTGTTCCATTTTTTTGTTTGTGTTTTTTTTTTTGGGGGGGGGGGGTCAGCCGATTAATTTTGTAGTAAATTTCTCTCGCAGTTTTAGAAAAAATATTAACTATACAATCCAACACTATTTTCGTTCGGATGTTGTATTCAGAGATGTTTTGTTTTGTTTTTATTCTTTTTGCCATTTTACATCTTTTTTTTATTCAATGCTACGCACTTAAATACACAGCATGATATCCGCGAGACTTACATCCTAGATTAGACTTTCGAACTTGCAATAATCAAACGGCCAATACAAAATGTTTCACCTGTGGTCGGCAACAAAAATCTCCAAATAATACCAATCCTATTTTTATTAAAACTCATTCAGAGACTGTTATTTTCACCGCCGATAGGAGTTCACTTATCTGAGGTAGAACATGGGTCTGCTCGACACGAGGTTTGATGTCGAATCTCAAATCTTATTTATTCATAACCATTTGAACGCAGAGAATAATCCGGAGTTTTAAAAAATGCCATTCTCCATTTTTTATTCTCCTTCATTCCCAACTCGTTGCTCGCCAAAATAGCTACATCTGATTCAACGGGGATTCTTTTCATTATTTATCATTATCATTAATATTAGAAACCGTAAACTAAAGCTGCTAACGCGGGTTTTTCCAGTTTTTAAATTGGTCTGACTGACTGGCTATGTATGTATTTATCGCGAGTACAACCTGCACCAATCCAGACATTTACTCCTTATAATGTAGAATGAATTTTTTTTTTAATTTTTAGAAATTCCCCCAATAGATTTTTAATGGGGATGTTCAATTTGCAATGTAGATTTATGCTAAATTGTTCCGTTAGCTTGTATCCGACTGCGTTCGCGCTTGTTTTCAGAAATTTCAGAAAAAATTGTTAAATTGTCACCGCTGAATCAAAAGCGAAAGAAGTAATTTATTCATTGATCACCTATTTTTCCAATTATTTTAATTGATCACCCCCAAACTTGACATACCGCACAAAAGACTCTGGTCACGTGACGGTTTCTATTGGGTGTCTAACCAGACCTGTTGAAAGAAATAGTGGTAGTATTTTATGCTTGTTGAGTTTTCACTCCCGTTGTATCTGTTGTTTTTCGGGGGGAATCGAACTCCTCAACATTTCTGCACTCTTGCTGGATGGTTTCCATACCTCCTCCGATTTCCATTCCCGCCCATCTTTTGGTAAGGTTCCTTATTGCCCTTCCAGGAATTATCGGTGCAATGGTCACCTTCTAATTCGATATTGTGAGGTCCCATGACAATATATGGATATCTAATCTTTTGTCCTATCGGAACAGCGACGTCCATTGTGTGACAGATTTTTTCTTTCTTTCTTTTTTTTTTTTTTTTTTTTTTTTGCAGTGGCAAGATCTGGTATCTTGACTGGATTTGCTGATCTTTTTGAATGTCAAAATCCCAAAGATTTCGTTTTTCCTATTCCGTTGAAACGAATTCCGGTTTATGATTACACCATTTCTCTGCGTGGCCGAATCCAAGTCGTTTACATATTTTCCAGTGAATCACTGTCCCCGCCAAATCATGTCTATATTATTCTCACTCTTTCTAAGATGATTTGCAACTTGCACATGTTATATGATTGATATAATACCATCCGTCTTTGCATAGTATATATTTACTATTCTGTTGGGGTTTTGTCTATTTTAGCTTTGATTAAATAATAATATGCTTCATCAAGGCTTCTACTGTTAGGGATATGATTTTCTTTTACAAGTGCCCTTTGCACATCTATTCTCATATCATTTAATTTACAATTTCTTTCGTATTTTGAATTCTCTGCTGAGTTGTATTTATTTCAATTTTTGGTTCCTAGAATTTTTCTGTTTTTGTTTTGTTTTTTTTAATTTTATCATCCATTATTTGTCCTTTCGTCAGTTTTATTAGAATGTCTGGCTGCCCGGATTATTTTCCTGTTTATTCTATGTATAATTAATGCATTTTCTCTTTATTCTGTGTACAATCTGCTAATCGGTTGATGGCTGAGACGACATAGTCTTAACAAATGATTAGTCTGCCTCTTCACTCTTTTCACTTTTACAAAAGAAGTATGAACATCATTACTAGATTGTAGGGCTTTATCCATGATCATTAAATTCTTTTTTATCTGATTCGAAATATTCAGTTCTTCTCTAATGCAATCGATGATGATGATGATGATGATGATGATGATGATGATGATCATCATCATCATCATCATCATCATCATCATCATCATCATCATCATCATCATTATTATCATTATTATTATTTGCAATCTCACACCAGTTGCCTGGTGGTAACCGCTGGAGTTTGAGTGATAGCAAATCTCCTCAAGTCTCCAGCCCTTCTCTCCTAGTTTTCATAGGCCGCAGTAATACTGCAGTTTACAGTTTCTCACCGACTGCCCGGTGGTTATCGCTGAAGGCCGAGTGACAATAAGTCTCCTCAGGTCTTCAGCTAACGTCTCCTCTCTCTTTCACCTATCATGTCAGTGCTGTGGTTTGCAATTCTGCTTTCTCTGTTGGGTCACTGTTGTTATCATAATTATCATTATTATTATTGTTGCTGCTGCTGCTGCTGTTTTATCCCAGTTTCCTACCAGTAGTAACAGGTGACTTTCACCGCAGATTTTATGAATTCTAATCTTCGAATCGTTTCAGTCTTTCCTCGGATTCTTAGTTCTTCCAATCTTTCTATGACTGTTCCAAGTACCCCGGTAATGATGGGTACGATCTTCGCCATCATATTCAACATTTTTTTTCAGTTCCCTTACAAGGTTCAGATACATATCCGGCTTTTCACTCCCTATAATTCCACTCTATGATCTAGAAGGGACGGCAACATCCACTATCCGACATATCTTCCTTTCTTTGTTTCCGATGACTAAATCTAGTCTCTTAGAATGGATTGGGTGATACCTTTGAATTCCCTCGTTCCACTGGATTTCACTTTTGCAGTTCTTTAGAACAGCTTCTCTGTAGGGTGTTTCGGGAAGATTAATGCAATTATATAAATTACTTCCTTTGTAATATCTTACTTTATTTTACTTATTTGTTTCTTTGTATTCCAGATGTTTGACAAGTCGGGTAGCGGTTATATATGTGCATCTGACTTGAGGGTTGTGATTCAATGCCTGGGAGAAGACCTAACCGAAGAAGAAAGTAAGCATATTCTTTTTACCCTTAATGAATAACCTGCACTACATAATTTCTACCGGTTGTATTAATATTTACTGAAGTATCTGAGAAACTTATACAAAATATAACTAGTGTATATTTGAGCCTTTTCAGAAAAATCTGCAGAAGGCTTACTGCCAATGATTTCATACTGCGTGACGTAAATTCAGAACGTAAATATTTAGCGAAAAGTAGGCCTTAATTATCGACTTCTATTTTGAGATCTTGTTCGAGCTACGTATAAAAATCTAATTTCTTGAGAGACATGATATAATACATAATGTAAGGAAACTATCCGATTAATTTTTTGAGGTCAGTGGCTTGTTTCGTGGTCAAAATAGTTGCGTATTTAGAGCCCCATTAAAAATTATGATTTGAATGTTTATTTCTAAGGCAGACAGGCCACTCCCACTTTTAAGACTGGTGCAACACGCTCTTCTCGAACCACCAACAGTCAGAAGATTCGTGCACTCATTAAATACGCATCATTTGGATATCCCTCGTATGAATTTATGCTATACTAAGCTAAGATTTTGTGTCTGTTACGCTGCAGCTACAAGCTTAGGTACTTTTGTGGCCATTCTTGTGACTGAAACAATTATATAATTTCAATCAATACAAGCGGTCAGTGTTCATACCTAGATTGATGCCAGAATTCCAAATACAGATTTTTCGAAACTAGCAGGCAGGCCTTCCACACTCTCATTTCCACCCGCCTTGGCCATGTTCCGTACTAAGCAAATGCTTAGTTAATATGTTCAGGCAGGGATAATTTATCATTATTATAACTCAGCACCTTTAGGGCCAACGTGTTCAGGCCAAGAATGAAGCAATGAAAGAGAAAAGAAGGAAACAGATTAAATATATAAGTAGGATAACAAAAATGAACAGAATATTAAAGAACTGTGACTTACTTAACGAAAGAAAAACAGATAAATGCCGCCGTTGTTACAAAAAAATCTGATAAGACTGGTCGGTAATTAATGTGTACATAATACAAAATATATTTCTTAGCGTGGGAGGATGTAAATCAAAATAGAGGCAATGGCATGATTGTAGCGTTCAAAGCGCCGTCTGCAATTATGACTGTAACAATTTTTTGTAGCAGTTATCTACCCTGAATTCTTTCGTTGTAGTCAGTTGAAATGGCGAGCGAATGGTTCGGGCGGTGAAAATTTGACTGGCGTACGCCATCCATCCTCATTCAAAGTTAGCCTCCACGTGAACTTCAGCGAAATTGAAAACCGTGCAACGTGCACATGAGAGAATAATTCTCAACTTCGCATGCAGAGATCATAAGACAACTCATTATATTAGAGAAAAGATAGAGAGATCGTGGAAACCACTGGAAAACTTAAATGGTAACGAGCTGGGAATGTTGCAAGAATGTCCGACAACCACTGGACATCACAACTAACAACACGGATCCCCAGAGATCATATGCGAAATAGAGGCCAACAGAAAGTAAGATGGCCTGATGAACTTGACAAATTCAGAAAGTACTGGCTCTGCGATGCCCATGATAGAGAGGCGTGGTGAATCCTGCAGAAGGTTTATGTCCAACGACGAACGTTAATTCATATTCGCATTGCATTACTGACAGTAAGGTTTTGGTGATAAAAATTTGTAAATAACGATTTAATAATGAATTTTTGAAAATAGGGGTCAGTCAATAACAATCAATAAAAATGAAGCTATGAAGGCTTTGAAATGTCAACTTCGCTGATTTGACATCATGTATACCAGAAGAGAGGGGAAAACTTTCCCCCTTCAAGGGGTCAAAAGTTTTAAAAAAATTTTTTTAAGGAAACATTTTCTTCCTTTAAAGAATTTTAAAAATGAAGGGTAACTATACCTCCTTTAGGGGATCAAAGGTGAGAAAATATTTTTCCCCTTAAGGGATCAACAGGGAGGGGTAACATTTACAAATCTGAAAGTTTTTGTCCGTTTTCAACAGTTTAGGGATTCAATGTTTCGTAGACCGGTGCTTTAGCTAGTCAAATTATGTGTTATATCTAATTATGATTATTCACTAAGCTTAGCTCGGATTGGTAGAAGGCAACAATGGGCAACCAATAAGGATTGAACTCACTACACTTTGCCTGCAAGATGAGCTTCCTATCTATAATTCTATGGTAGGCGCAAATTATATATCAGATCTTTGCAAAAGTTCCAAGCAAGATCTATATAGAATGAATACACATTGAGAAACCGTTTTTTTTCCGCTAGAAACATTTTCACTCATCTAATACATTTATATTGTGTGTGTGCGTACGCACTATATATATATATATATATATATATATATATATATATACTGCATGCACAATATATATATATATATATATATATATATATGCTGCATGCACAATATATATATATATATATATATATATATATATATATATATTGTGCATGCAGTATATATATATATATATATATATATATATATATATATATATATATATATATATATATATATATATATATATATATATATGTACCATCATAAATGCTTCAAAACGTGAAAATTCGTATAATGATTCTGAGTATAAGTTCATCTGTTGCGTAATTTGGATTTACTAATGAATATTTTTGTAGGTCGAGGAAGAGTCTATGTTTTCGCATTCAAAATACCGAATACCCATTTTATTTTTTATCTGCACCAGCTTGGAATTTTCCATCAAATATGAATGAGATTTGCAATGGAAGATGTTATGAAACCTTTCCTGAAATCGTTATTCCAGTAACTCTACTCCGTTCCCACCGTTAACCAAATAAATGAGTGATTTCCGCTTAAATATATTATCTGCTCAGGTTATTAGATAAAGGCTCATATTCTACCGCCAGCATTCTTTGAAGTGTCTTATATTAATTATCATTGACCGATAAAAATTACAGCAGGCCCCCCACATGGAGATAAATGGTGACTGGACAATTCAATATGAGCGCTTCTACATTGTTCAATGGTGTATTGAATGTTTTTGAGAAAAATATCTTTTTTTCTTTTTTCTCTTACTCTCTGAGTGTTTCATGGGCGACAAATTTTATTGATCCTATGAATAGGAATACAACATAGTAAACAGTACTGCGTTTCGAATCCTCAACGTTTCAAATGAATATCAATTCGTTGGGCAGTTATTCTCCATATCACACAGGCTATCATATTCAGATTTGTAGATTTATCAATATATTTCAGACAAATGTATTGTTTGATGTTTATCAGATATGTGCTACATTCGGTGACATTTATATGAGCTGAATGATATTTTCTGGAACAGGTTTTATGGCAAATCCTCTTCTCTGGACTCCTATAATCATTCTAATCATTTTAGGTCTTCAAAATGTTTATTGTAAACTTGTAGTTGTACAGAATCTCCTGTTTACCCCAATATTTATCAAGTCTGTTCTTGAAAGAATTCATATTTTGGGGACACATTATTTCATTAGGTGGACAATTCCATATCCGCACTATGTAGACATTGAAACAATATTTTCGTATATTCAGCCTGGCTCTCAGTTGGTATATTTTCTAGTTGTTCCTCTGTGTATTTTCTCCTCAAACTTTGGTGAAACTAGCCACCCTCATGTCATATTTTCCGTTCTTGATCTAATATATTCCTATCATGTCTCCTCTTACTCTTCTATAACTAAGAACTTCAGTTTACTGGGGTGCTCTTCATAAGTTAGATTTACCATTCCAGGTACTTGACTCGTTGCTCTCTTTTGAATTGTTTTCATTAAATCACTGTCTTTTGTTTTATATGGTGCCCAGACTGAACTTCCATACTCTGGGTGGATTCGAACAAAGGATTTGTACTGGGGTAAAATCTACAAATTACTGGAATATTCTTCTTATAACTCCTATCATTGAACTGGCATTTTTTCTTCTTCACGAACATATTTGTCAAATCTGAGTTTATTGTATATAATCAGTCCTTTCTTCCTTCACTATGTTCAGTCCCTCCCTCAAAACTGAATACTTGAAGTCAATGTCCGTGTTATGTCGTCCAATATTCATGTTTACATTTATTCAGACGAAATTTCATAAGCCATCATTTATATGACGCTTAGTGCTTTTCTTTCGGTCTTTTTGTAAACATTGTGATAAAAAGCAAAGATGGAGTAAATATTTGCGACGATCACACCAATATCTCTTTGTTAAATTATTGGCTACACTAAATAAATAGATTTTTTTTAACTACCGTGGCGTTTCGATGGGCCAATGACATGGATATCACGGTTGCAGACAATTGGAAATCTATAAAGTTAAGAGGACTACCATTAGTAGCAGGATTAAAGACGACAATCACCTCGATCACAAGACTGTGTCGACAATCATTACCATCATTCAATTTGAAGAACAAAAAAGTTTTATTTTGTATCATTTTTGTTTGCTTTGTTTTGCTTCGATGTTTCTCGTAGGGAACATACGCTGTAAGCTTAACTAAGAATACGACAGTTTGCCAACAGGACATTTCTACCTGTTTATTTGCTATTATTCACAGTCATTTTGAGTCATCCATAGTCATAGGGCCTCTGGCACAATAATACGTATGAGTGCATCTTCGTGTGTGAGCAAATTTTACTCCGAAATAATAGTTCGTACTGTCTGATTGCCGAGATAGTAATGAATTAGCCTTAGGCGCCAATTCTCAGTATTCAAGTTCACCTAAAGGCCAGGATGTCTGGTGATTATCATGATGGACAGGTCGTTCCCACTTGTAATTGAAAAACTTCCTTCCCACCCCATAGCGGAATTTCTTTCCAGAACATCATTATTTTTAAACGAAACATTTGATGAGATTTTCCCCGGATATCAGTAAAAGTCTTCTCGAGTACTTTACGATGAAAAAATTATACCAATGCCCATAGCGGATTCTAAACTCACCCATATGTACTTCCTTTTAGGAGATACGAAGATTGCATTATTTTAATCTTCTGAGTGAGGAATTTGCTTTGAAAACCATCATTCAAAATCATCACTTATGCCAGTTCTGGAACCTCGATTACTGGCACTGGAGACAAGCTCACTACTAATCATGTTATACGTTAATGTGCGAATATAAAACAAACCATTTCGATTTAGAAATCGATATTCAGAAGTGAGATCTAAATGAGATTTGTATAAACACAAAATTAGCATCTTCGCTATCGCAGATTGCAAAACTTTTGGCGATGACCTCGCCTGATAGACAATTTTAAAATCTAAAATATCACAGAATTTCAGGAAACATAAATGATTCGTGGTAATCAATATCTAATTGGAATTCTTTTTTAAACGCAGTGAATTTAGTTTGTATTTCGATGCTGATTATTCAAGGGGTGAAATGTATAAAAGTCAAAATAGGAACAGAATTGACTGCATTATCAATTTTTGACTAGTATTTCTTTCACCATAACTTTAGCTGCTCTTCATTACAACTATTCAGACCATCAGTCTCTAGTCGTAGGTAACGGGTGCGGATCGGGAATAAATTCTTCATCAAATTAATTGCCTCTGTTTTGTCTCTAGAGACAAGTGGACGCATGCCTGGGTGAAGCGTGTGGAGATCCTGGAATGCCCAGTCATCAGAATCCCCCTCTCGACCTCGCTGGTGTAGTCCAGAGGAGAGCAGGGGGCAATGCGTCTGGAATCAGCTTGGCTGCAGTTGTTGCCGGTAGGACGTCAAATTGGGCGTCAAACTGCCCTAAGGAGACTTCACTCCTCGGTTTGGAAAACTGGGTTGACCTTCTCCTAAATTGGCTGCTTTCCCAAGGCTAGAGAGTCCAATGTGTGCGAATTGTTCTCCATCTAATAATAAGAAGAAATTTAAGAATATTATTACTAATATTACTTGTTAATGTAAAGATAAAATATTGAATATGGAAGCGCCGAGTGTTCAGGGAAAATAAGGAATAATACTATATGGTTAGATTTTATCTTTTGTATTATTTTCTCTCGTAGCTTGAGATATTTTTCTTACTTTAGCTGTAACAATAAAAAGTTTGTTTTTTTCAAATCAGTATTTAAACAATGAAAACAAAACATAATTACCTTTCAATTTATTACGATGTTGGAAAATGTTCTTGAAACTGTCATTGTTATATCTATTTTCCTCATTTTAGTTGATGAGATGATCGCTGAAGTGGATATTGATGGAGATGGAAGAATTGACTTCCAAGGTAAACATTTATTTTTTGTCATTTGTCATATATCCTTAAATATTTTGTAACTATTTGCTCATAAAATGTAGTCATTTTGCGATGATTTACAGCCATTAGGTGATAATTTTGTAATAATCTACAGCCATTGAGTAATCATTTGCTAATTATCTGGAGCTCATTTGATATCAATAAGCAATTTTTGCCATCCATCTGTCGAGCCCATAGATCGATTGTAATATATGCAAAAACGTGGTTCAAGGGTCATGAATAGCGTGATCAAAGAACACGTCTCTTATATTCAGTAATATGGCGTGGTTGAATGCAAACGTAACACGTTACTGATCACGTGTTTTAGTATATGTCGTGGAATCACGTAATCAGTTCAGAACACGTTATGTGCTGATGTGGATTTGGCCAAGGAACTTGTGTGAAATGCGACCAGTAAGCATTCCCACCGGAATGTAAAGGGAGGCATTCGGAGGTCCTTCTTCCTTACTTTTTTATGCCATCGGAGGAAGACAGACAATTCGAAATAAGGAAACCTAGTTCCTTGTTCGTCTTCCCTTCTCTCCATTCATCGTCTGCATAACGCTTTCAAGACTGATTTACAAAGGTGCCTAATGTCTGAATTTTTAAAAGGGTATTTTTTAAAAGCCAACCATGTTATTGTTTTTATTTAATGGTTGAAGGAAACTATTGAATCAAAATGTTTCCAGATTTAAAGAAACTAAAATCTCAATGGGATACATTTGTCCTGAGACAGATGAAAAACATGGAATTGGCTGTTTACTGAGCTTACGCGTCTTTCCCGTTCAGTTAAGGGTTGTGGACTAATTTTTACGTGGGTTTCATACTATGATGACATCATTGTAAATGCCAGGAAAATTTTATTTACTTCATTTTTCATGACACATACATCCCAGTAGACAAAAAAAGAGATATACAGGGGTCATACAGCAGTCATAGGAACCTCAGGATGTATATGTCTCGAAAGGGATAAAATAAGAGCTCTGGACAAATAGCTAATCGTGTTTTTATTCTGATAACTACTTGACAGAAAATCAGCCGTTGTTGCAGACAGCCTTTTTTTATCACAAAATATTGTAATATTTATGATATTAGGAGTTTTCTTCTTTTTTCCTGATTACAAACTTTTACACCAGCCAAATCTTTCCCCTTATAAGTATTTACTAAGCTTAGCTTAGTCTGACATAAGGACATAAGTGTGGGACACACAGTGATAAGCAAACTCACAACAAAATAGTAATGGTCAGCTATATTAGAATTAAAATCCTCACCCTACGCGAGGCGAACCTTAGTTTTTAGGTTGGGTGAGAATTAATTCCCTATTAAAAGTTATATGTAATAGTATTGCTCTATTTTCGTGAAACAAATTCTATCCTGATCCTTAGAGTGGTCGTATTTAATTCATTGTATGGCCCCGAGTAAAGCTTGACCACAATCGACCAACAAATGATATGATAATAATAAATTATATGATAATAATATATTATGACCAATTTTCAAAAGGGAGTTTTTCTTTTTCGCCCAACCTATTTTTCTTATTGATTTTTCTTGTTTCTATATTGCTTTTTTTCATTGTCATTTTTTTCTCTCTCGTTGTTCACCGACAGAATTCCTGGCATGTATGTGTGAAGACAAGACAAGCAAGGATTAATGTCTCTCAGACATCCCCACCCCCGAGTCGATGGTTGCGACGATTAGTCCTCATGGCTTCGGTTTCGCACTCCACGCTTGATGCTTCCTATCTGTGATCTCATTCAACGCAACTTCACCATTAAAGGAAAAACGACGGCAACATGTCAAAAACTAACACGAACAATGGCGGACTTCACCTGCTTATTCAAGCGAATTCTTAACGGACTCTCATTGGATTTTTCCACAAAAAAAAATGAAAAAACGAAAAAGTCCCCTTAGCATTTCTCGCAACCTTTTTACCCATTTTCGACCAAATTTATCCTCTGAAAAAAAAAGGACAAATAAACGGAGATAAACAAACGAAAGAAATTACATACAAAAAAAGAAAGAAAGAAGAGAAAGGCATTCATTTAAATCCGGGTATTTAAAATAATGGGCGAATCAATGGGAGGGACAGTAAATATCAATGAAATAAAAATGATGAAACCTCTGTTGGCTTATTTCTGCCTTGCTATATTTTTCCATCTTTCTCTTACACTTATCTATTGCATGATCTACAGACTTGAACTCACCGAGCACAGTCATTATCAAATTCTTTTTTGAAGCACCTAAGAATCAGCATTATTTGATATTTACGAAAGACTGCGTCACTTCAAAAAAATTCTTTGTTTATAAGCACGACTCTAAGGAGGTTTAGGAATTGTCTTTCAGAAGATTATGTTGGAACATTTTTCTAAGATATGCCAGTCCATTTACCTAGGCCGATGACACTTGTGTTGTCTCCTCCTAAGCCCTGTTCGTCTACTTCATAGATTTGAGTTCAAGGATTGACTCATCCACTAGATGTCAAATATGACTACTTTTGTTCATAGTAATGTAAACAGCTTCATGTTACTATTGTTGATAAGATTCTTGAGTGCTATAATTTTTACAAGTATGAAAACTTAATCGTTTTACGCTCTTCAGGTTCTAACTGACCATTTTTATATCTACATATTTAAGAAAACGGTCTGCTTTACAGGTTGAAAGGCGCTCAAAATTATAGAGTAAATAGTTTGTCTGTTGCCTGATCATAATAACTTATATGATGTTTAATTATCACAAATAAACCATATTACGCCCAGTCCTTCAAAGTTGATTTGAGATTCTGAGAAGAAGTATGTTCACCATAACCATTTTGAATAGTATGGATCTTTGTTTGTGTTCATTAAAATTTTCTTAAATAACTTTAGTTTTTTTAGGAATTCAAGTGAAGCCTTTTGTGCAAAATATTACGTAAATGAATGTGTGTGTGTGTGTGGGTGTATGAAAGAGAGAGAGCGGGTGTATGTTTATGTGATATGAATTCATATTTATATATATGTGTAAGTTGGTGTGCGTTTGTATGTATATTTTATGCTCGTTTGTATATACAAGTGTGTTTTCTTATTGAACAACCGGGACCACGAAAGATGGCCATGGGTTCTATCCTTTTTTATATGTGAGTATGTTTATGTGTTTGTGCATTCCATCGCTCCTGACCATACCGTTTTGTCTACAGACTTGGTATCAATACTCCACTAGATCCCTTCTCCGATTTTTTTTTCAAGTTTTCACTTTTTTTTACTTGGGGGGGGGGGGCTATTTTGACTGAAGTTGATTTATAGATTATTCTCCAGAATCTAAATGTTTCTAGATGTGTTTTTATTCTATTTTAGATGTTTCTCAGCTTTCCTGAGATCACTAATGCTATCACTCTACAAGTTGTAGACCCTGTATATGTCGGAGCATTACAACATATATACCGTCATAGCAGCTCCTTTATCAGGCGACATGAAGACTCCAAAGGGTAAGACAAAGTGATACCACCTAATCTGAACTCTTTACAGTCTTCCTCGCGATGATCTCCCTAAACTTAGACTGGGAAGATAAAGGAATCAGAATAGACGGCGAATACCTAAGCAACCTCAGATTTGCAGGCGACATCGTCCTTTTAGCAGAGAACCTTGATGACTTCCAACTAATGCTAGACGAACTGAGTGAAGAAAGTAAGAAACGTTTGTTTCTACATAAACAACAGCAAAACAAAATCGGAAACGCAGAGCTGGAGGAAGTAGACCTCTACATCAACCTAAGACAGCAAATCTCTATGATGTTCATAAAAGGAGAAGAAATCAAGCGAAGAATCACTGTAGGATGGCAAGTCGTCAGTAGAGCAAAGATAACATTTAAAAACGAGAAAAACCCATTAGTCCCAAAAAGAAAGGTAAGTGCGGTTCCCGATAGTCACCTATGGAGCTTAAACAAGGAACCCAATCACGAGACTGACCCTCAAACTGAGAACCATACTACGTGTATGAAAGAATCATGCCCAACGTCACATGGAGATCACAAGATATCACAAAATATTAGGGGGAAAAACAGGAATCCGAGACATCATAAAGTTAACTAGAAAACTCAAATGGCAATAGGCTGGCTATATTGCAAGAATGGCAGACACCCGATGAACATCATGGTGTGGATCCCCGGAGATCACATACAAAACCAAGGCCAGCAGAAAGAAAGATGGCGAGACGAACTTGATAGTATTCTGTTTAGATAGTATTGGCTCCGCGATGCCCACTATAGAGAGGTGTAGTGAATCCTATGGAAAGACAATGTCCAATGACAGACGATAAAAGACGGATGATGGCGATATTTATTTTTCGATAGAATTTTTTTCACGTGACTTCAAATTTTGACGCAGTGGTTTTTCGATTATTGGCTGTGGTAGCGAGTACTTATAGTTTTTATTCTCATACTAATCCACATTCAACGCTTTGTCGAATAATACACACAATAATTAACGCTCTTCTATTCAGGGTTGAGCACTCTTTAAGTGAGGTAAATCGTTCATTATAATCTTATGCAATGCTCTTCCATAGGAATAGAGCACTATGATAGACGGGGAATTGAACCTATAATAAATATATCACTTAAATTTGGGCTTACTGACCGTCCAGTTCCGTAGCTCAGAGGTAGCATATTGGCCTCCAGGTCTGAAGCGAAGGTTCCAATCCTGCCTCGTAGTACTGGATGGGATAATGGGAAGTCTATAGCCATACTGAAGAGTTATAATACAACGAAACAGCTGTCTGTGGAGGGCATAATAATTGCATATATATATATATATATATATATATATATATATATATATATATATATATATATATATATATATATATATATTCGAATTTTCAGGGAGATTTATTCTTCAAAAATCATGTAAATAAGAAAAGACAGTAGCTCATAATATAAAGATGGTGAATGTTTGTTTCTCTCTTTCTTCTGAACTTTGTTTTATTGACTCTTAACCGGCTGCGCCCGACCAGCTGGAAATTAGTCTACAAGAGTGAGTTGACCCCTGGATAAACAGAGACGGTTGCACCCTAAAAACTGCAAATTTGTAAGGGTGATCCCACCTTACAATGAACATAGGGTAGATTGTAGTGACCACTAGTACCCACTGAAGGTCACTTTAAGGTCAGATCAATTTCGGTAGGAATTTTGAATCTAAGAGAGGCAACTGCAAATTTGTAACTTGACTCCAGGGTAAACATAGGATACATGACGATGACCTCTGGTTACCCATGAAAGTCAATGTGGGGTCAGATCAATTTTGGCATTTTAAAATCTAACAGAGACAGCTGCGCCCTTTGGACTGTAAATCTGTGTATAAGGTTAACTTGAACACATGATGAACATAGGATAGGTGGCACTGACTACTGATGGTCCTTAAAGGTCAATTTAACCCATTCATAACAAAAGTCGGATTTTTCAAACGGTTCTGGTGTAACAGAAAATATGGAGTAAATGAAAGTATATTAGTATTGGTACTTTTTTTCTAATGGTATTCTGTATTGCCTGTTGTCACAAATTGTTCCAGTTGCTTTTACTGACTTCTCCCTCAATGATGTCATCAAACCACAAATTATATGACTTTGGATAGCGCTTTGAAAGTGTTTCAATGAATCTTATCACAAGATCTAATTTTTATACAACATTTTTTCCTGTTTGTTATTTCAGAAGCTCTGTTAGAATTTGCACTGTTCAGTATTGATTACTTTTATCACCACCCAATGGCCGGATAACCTAGCTAGTATATATATATATATATATATATATATATATATATATATATATATATATATATATATATATATATACATAACACAAACAAAACGCTCGTGTATTCAAATAAGTTTCTATATAATACAATGCAATTTATTATTCATTCTCAAATATATACGTTGAAAGAGACAAAAAGAAAGAGAATGAAGAAGATGAGAATTTTGGTTGTAAGCATTTAGTTGGCCTTTGCATTACCGGCAGCTGTTTAGCTGTTTACTAACCTTGTAACGACGGGAGATAACTCCAAATAAGTTTCTCTAAAATATAACGCAATTCATAATTCATGTATATATATATATATATATATATATATATATATATATATATATATATATATATATATATGTGTGTGTGTGTGTGTATATATATATGAAAATGACAATTAGAGGGTACATAGAAAAATTCTCCTAATAGTAGACGTGTTCCAAATCAAACTTATAACGTCTAAAAGTACACACACACAAAGCATACACCACTGAAGATGGGAATACCTCCCAAAACATGTTTAGACTATCAATGAATACATTTACAGATAAATAAACCTAACTTCCGTACACTTTCACTCCTGAGTCTGTTTCACTGTCTTTAGTTCAAATTATATATATATATATATATATATATATATATATATATATATATATATGCATATATATATATATATATATATATATATGTGTGTGTGTGTGTGTGTGTGTGTATATAAGCCTTTTGTTTGCTTGCTTGTTCGTTTGTTACTTCTCTACTAAAGCTACAAGGCCCAACCACCTGATAACTTTGAATGTTGACTGAGAAGAGGTCAACTTCCAGCAAAGGCTATGTGAGGTAGACTTCAGAGAGACTGAAATTGGGAATAAAGGTGAATCTCTCCATGGCGAAAGTCATATGGTCATTTTGGGGTCCCTGGTGATTGTTTCTGGCCATTTCTAGCCAAATTTCAGAGTTGTTGGACGCAATTTGCTGAAATTGAGCACATAGGTATTTTTTTCATATCGTAGGTGTACAGGCTCACCGAAGTTGACTTGGTGGTCGTTCAATTTCACCAGAGGTCATTTCTGGTCATTTCCTCTCAATTTTTCAAGTTCCAGATATCAATATCGCACCTATGGAACTGAAGTTTTACATAGGGATAAATATCTTATTGATGAAGGTGATAGGCAATTGACATCGCGATCGACATAAGAAGTCATTTGAGGTCAACTGCCGTCATTTCTGAGCAATCTTTCAAATTGGTAGCCTCAGTTTGGCAACCGTGAAACTGAAATTTGGCAGAGAGATAAATTCTTTCACGGTTGAAGCATTCAGAAATGTGATTCTGATATGGGAGTCATTCGAGATCACCATATGTCATTCATCACATCAATTCTCTTTGTTTCTGACTACGATCTTGTTGGTAGGAAGCAGAAATTTTGCACAGGGGTACATCTTCACACGATGAAAGTTAAAGACAATGAGATGATGTTGGGGGTTACTAGAAGTTGCATGAAGTAATATTTGATAACTTCTTGCCAACTAAAGCAATTTATAGAATAATCTTCAGTTTGCTAAGTTAGATATGTGCTATATTTCGACCATTCTTTTGTGCAGAATCATCCTGCAGTCAGTTTTGGACCAAAATAATTTTTCAAGACATTTTACAACCAAGCAATTACTTGGTAAATTGGTACGTGGGATAAACCTAGGTAAAAACATTATAGATAATTGCGACTTACAGAATAATTGGAGGTCGGTAGAAGTCTGTTGTGGACCAAAACTGTTTCTTTTAGCCACGATGAATTCTATTCCTGGAAGTAAATCGATACGCCGATTTAACTTGATCAGAAAATGATGATAAGATAGGTGGTGCTGAACCCTAAGGTCAGTGGAGACCAGCACAGATCAATTTGAGATTAAAATAGTTTGTTTTTAGGCAAACGAAACAGCTTTAGGGGCGAATAAAATTGATTGTTCTCTCCTGTTTGTACAAAATTGTGCAACCGTAAGAAACGTTTTCAGACAGAAATTCTAAAATTTTAAAAAGACATTTCTCACAATCGTTGGACTGACATCCTTATGCTTTTTTCCCATTGATAGCTCTATGTTCGTTCTAGGGTTCGATCCCCCGTCAATCTTTTCAAACTGGCACTCAATGCTTGTGTAGTTTATACATAAGCGCTATCAAACAAAGCAACCGAATCATCTGTTCTTTTTGGTGCATCCGAATACTTCTTTCGTTATAGCAACTTTTCCATCTGTACATAGTGTGTATAATCTTTATATATATATATATATATATATATATATATATATATATATATATATATATATATATATATATATATATGTTGCCTTGAGTGAGAAAAAATATATCAAAGAACATATTTTCCCTGTTTAGGAATATTTAAGTCATTTTTTCTGCCGCCCTGTTTGCATGTATATAAATTTAAGAGTAAAGTAAGAACTAAGGAAAAGCCATCCTAGTTGGAGATTATTTCATATCTAATGACTTGAGTATTTAGTAAAAAGGTTTTGTGTACATAGTTTTGTTTTTCAGTTCACAGATGAGAGAAAACTTTTCTGTGAAATGAAAATACAATTATGAACACAAAAACCTTTTTACTGAACACCCAAGTTATTAGATATAAAAATAATCTCCAACCAGAGCGGCTTTTATTTACTTCTTACTTATCTCTCACATTTATTGTAGCCCTCTAGTGGAATACAAGTATCTTTCTATCTCTTTCTCTCTATATATATATGTGTGTGTGTGTGTGTGTGTGTATTTATATATATATGTGTATGTGTATGTATGCGTGCGTATGTATATAGGCATCTGCATACGTACTTCATAAAAGCAAAAACGTGGCGTAAAGCGAACCTCCGAAAGGTGGGGAATACCAGTATAAAGAATTAGGTTACGCTCTTTGACCAATATTTGTGATTTACTTGATCTCTCGAAACCTTGACATGGCAAACAAGGAATCAGATTAGACAGCGAATACCTAAGTAACCTCAGAAATCGTTTTTTCCCGCTGAGAATCTCCATGATCTACAAATAGTGCTAGACGAACTGAATGAAGAAAGCAAGAAAGTTGGTCTTCCCACGAACTTCAGTAAAACGAATGCCATGTATAACAAACACGTTGAGGACAAAGACTTAATGATAGAAATCGGAAACGCAGAGCTGAAAAAAGTGTACCACTACATGTACCTAGGGCGACGGATCTCCATGAAACCTTCCTCGCTCTAGGTTCGCAAGCTTTCGGTATATCAAGCACAACCTTCAAGAACAACAAAATCCAATTAGTCCTGAAAATAAGACTTTACAACAACTGCATCCTTCTGATAGTCACCTATGGAGCTGAAACGAACCTAAAGTTTGATCCTCAAACTGAAAACCATGCGAAGTTATCAAGGAGGGATCACAAAATAGAACTTTATATTAGGAAAAAAGTGGTTGAAGATATCACAAAGCCATTTGAAAAACTCTAACGGCAATGGTTTGGTCATGTGACAAGAATGTCAGATAACTACTTGACATCATAACTCCCATCATAGATCCCCAGAGGTCATATGCGATCAAATAATGAATAAGGTGGCGAAACGAACTAAACAAGTTCAGAAAGTATTAACATCCATGATGCAAAGAACTAGCGAATCTTGCGGAAGGTCTACGTCCAATTACGGAAGCTAAAAGGCTGTTGATGATTATAAAGATTTGTAGGGTGACCTATAATTCCCATCTCTTTATTTTCATCTCAATAAACCTTCGTTCTCGTTGATATTGTATCGATATATTTTTGCTCTGCTCCACGGCAGATGCAGTTGCTTCAACAACCAGTGTAATTAGCCAGTTTCTAATTAAATTGCCGGGAGCTAATTAGATTGCAAACTGCTAAAGAAAAGCCAAACACGGAGGAGCGTCGAGGAGATCCTTTTAAAGCCAATTATAAATGATGCAACCTTTTTTTTATCAAATAAAACAAGTCTGGCTGCTGCAGGGTTAATTTCCACATCTTCTTTTCCAACCGAAGATAATTACTGCAACTGTCGAATTGTACAAACGATAAATAAATCTGCAGATATATAAGACTTGTCTGCTTGGCTCAGTTGGTGAGATTTCAAATCACGGTAAATGTTAAACATCGGTTTGCATTGATGTGACGGGATAGATAAACAGTGAAGAGCTTACTCTTCAGAATGAGATGAAGATTGTTCTTGTTTTCGTTACGCGGGGGAGTCGATTGCAACTTTGACAGGGTTCGACAAGTTTATATCAATAATGTGATAAAACATGAAAATATTACGTATATTATAGAGTCGGACAAAGAAAATATAACATCTGATCTAATCTAATGATATTTATCATAAAGTGTAACTTATATTGTACTACAATCAGAAATTTTATACGGTATAAAAGGTGCAACAATATATATATATATATATATATATATATATGTGTGTGTGTGTGTGTGTGTGTGTGTGTGTGTGTGTGTGTGTGTGTGTGCATTTCGTAAAAGAAAAAAGGTGGCGTCAAGTCATAGTGCTGTCCATAGGAAAAATTTATGAAACTCCTAGTGAGTTTTCGCTTTATTTTTGTATCTAACAACGGATGACAATGACTAGACAAGAAAAACAGAGACGTCATGCACTAATAACAGTGATGTAGGTAAAAACTGATGACAGATTCACTCCCACTTCTGAAGGCTGATTCCGGTCGAACTGCTTTACTCAAGTTTGCAAATCCCATTTACAGGAACTAATGAAGGAATTGAAATGGGACATAAAGTTTTGGAATAGTTTCAGATTAATATTTTACGGAGAAATGGATTCTGCTTCGTTTACCCTTTAGATTTTAGTAAAGCACAGCCAAACTTATTACTATTTTCCTGCAGTGCATTTTTGTTGTACTTGTGATAATTTTTCTGGTAAAATTATAAGCTCTTTGTTACTTCCCTATATCACTGTCAATAGAGGCACCCAGCACTGAGCAGTAGTAAGTAAGCGACACTGTTGGATCATTACTTCTGTTGTGAGTTTGATTTTTATAAGAGGATTGGTACCAAACTAAACCAACCTTAGTAACTACCTACGGGTCACCTCATCGTGGAGCGATCGTTAGCAAGCTCCTTACTGGGTGCCCAATATCTACAGTCTCATTCTTGGCTAACACAAGCTTAATAAACATGTATACCACCAACAACTGAATGAAGATACTGGACTACTTGGCATTTTGGACGTCCATGAATAGGTTCTTAACCTTCACAATGAACATCTATTCTTCAATATAATCTCCTTCCTTGATTCAGAGGAGAGTGTTACTCATATAGATGAAACATTATACACTGAATATTTCAGATCAAAATTCAGCTGATAACTACGTGTTACGGCACAGACATCGATCCATTCTCAGAGATCCTTTTTCCTTAATTTTCAGTTATAGGTTGTTGCTGTTTTTAATACCAGTATCTGAAATGCATGGCCTTGTGCCAGAATAAGCCGAGCTTTGTAGATAGGACACAACGAAAGCCAAATATAATGGCTGAAATTTTATATGAGTTGATTAAACAGCAAGAAGATTCAAACGATGCATTCATGAAATACAAAACAAAAGTATATAAACAAAGACACAACAAATCTAAAAGAACGAGAATGGGGTTGAAAAGACCGTTGAATCAGGGGTCCATTTCTCTAAATCTTTTGGTTATTTGGGTCTGGGTACATTGTGTTACCGTGACGTTATTTCTCTTACCAGTTCTCCACTTCGGGTCGGCATGTGTCACACTCAGGGAGGCCAATGGAATTTCAAGGAAATCTCTAGATCAGGTACCCAAAAGTCCAGACTCCAAAGAAAAAAGGTTATAAAAATATCTGATTTAAATGGAAATATACTTGTATTTCAAACACTTCAATTAGATTAATAGTTCCTCCTCTTCTTCAATTCTCCACCGAAAGAGTAAACGATTCCTTATTTTCCTTCTGTTTTTTATTTACTTCTTTCCAAGTATATTTTGCTTACAGTTCCTTCTTCCAAATTGTTGATTCATTCTGAATTCCAGGTACGAAATAGTTTGTGTACTATAACAGTATACGTATCATACGAGATTCAAACACATTTAATTGATGGCTAATCTAACAACAGCTTATTTGACGATAGTTAAAGTTGTAAAAAATATATTTCAAACTCATTCATATAAATATACGAGCTATTTCCAATTATTTTTTTCTCTGGGGTATGAATAAACTATTTTGAAAATATAGACCCAGGAACTCGGATGGTTATTTAAGACCTCTCCATTGGCAGCCCCGTTCACACTGCGCTCTGTGCGATGGACAGCTATTCTGATAATATAATAACATACCGAGGTTTTGGATAAGGGCTTGTTGTTATTTATTAGAATGTCGTTTCAACGTAATCGGTTGACTTAGAATTCTTCAACCTAGCGAATCCACGATAACTTCTGTTTATTTTTGTTTCGTGCTTCCATAACTGACAGAGAAATCAAGTGAAGTTATGTAACTAAACTAGAAGTATACGCACCAAAGGATTTCCTGAAGTAAAATAACAACTGTGCTAAGGAAGGAATTCTTTTCATTAACGATGTTCATATTGTATAGAATTCGTATTCAAGCAAGTGAACGACATCTTCTTGTTCATTTGGCCAAACTATATAGCGAGATGAAGAGAGAGAAATTCTGACGTAGATTCAAAGAAAATTGAATGAAATCATTAACCAGTTTAACGGCATAAGATACGCTTTATAACGTCACTAAATAATTACTTTTTTTTCGCTTCAATGATAGTTCAGTTCTGTCTTTAAAGAAAAATATTTAACCAGTGATTCAAATTACACAAGTCAGCAATCAATTTCTAGCTAATTGGGTTCTTTAATTCATTTTTCTCTCAGAAGAATAACATTGAGATTATGTTTGACAGATACCTAATAGAGATGCTCAGAAAAAAATCAATTAAACATTTCGAAGTTAGACCGAGTTGGAAAGAGATTAAATGAAACCGAATTTCTTAAAGAATTTTCTTTTTATCGTTTCTTTTTTGTTTGTTTGTTTCTGTTAACATTTTCAAGTGCAAGACTGATCGCGTTGAATAGAAGAACTACTTTTTTTAATAAAATATTCTTTTGCTCTTGTAGAGATACTGTTTTATGTGTTTACAGTAATAACTTAAATTGGCATTGTTCAAAATTCAACGGAAAGATGAATATGCATGTAACATACATATAAATTTATCAATTGAACAAAATAACGATTGAATGATTATGAAAAAACAATGCGTCCTGCATAGCGATGCGTTTATGTGTTCACTAGAAAGATCGTGTTTAGTGGTGTAGGATGAGCGTGTGCGCATGCGTATTCAAATGTATGAAAGTTACTTATTTGCCTTGTCGGTATGTCTGTGAAGCGTTGCTCTGCGTTAGTACCTTGTGTAAGTGCCCTTGCTCTTACTGGTAAAAATGCCTCGCTGTGTGAATGTGTGTTCATGTATAAGAGAAAGGTAGAGAGTCGAACGGCTGACGGCTAAGACCTCAACTGGTGAAATCTGTCCGTCGTTTGCTGATGTACGAAGCAAGTAGGGCTTCCAAGGAATGGATCTTTAGATGAATTTTCATTGGTCGAAATATGATGTGTTTAATCACGTGTTGTGTTCCCTGCTACGTCAAATTCCAAAATATTTATTGAAAGTAGCTACTGCTAACTTTTATTTGAATTTTTAACCGTTGGAAATGGTGCCTTTTTCTATTTCGTGGGCCTATTTTTTTTTTTTAGCCTATTTGATCAAGATTTTCGGAGGGTCAGTTATTGAAGAGCAGACACTATAAAAAATTTTAGTTATGACGTAGATAGTCAACAAGATCAGCTTAGGACGGTACCAATCTAAATGGATGAACATATGAGGAGGAAGATTGTGTTGCACCAATACCTTCTGCCTCCCTAGAAAGTTGGTATTCAGCATCCTGGCGTTTACGTAGACTTGAACATTGGCAACTGCTACCAGTAGGAAAACATGTAACCATTTCAGTCACGAGGCAAGCCGCAAGTTTCACGTTTCAAACCCCGCTGTTAGACATAGACCTTCCCCAAGATTCGCCAGACCTCTAGGTCGTCAGCGTTGCAAATTCAAAATTTTTTGAATTTGTCTAAATCATGTCGCCATTTTGATTTTTGGTGGCAGCTATTTTGCGTATGATTTCTGTGGATCCACGTAGTGAATCGTGATGTCTATCACTTGTCTGACATTCTTGCTACAAAGCCTTGTCCATTGAATTTTCTAACGGATTTTTTTATCTCTGGTTTGTATTTTTTCTATGATATAATGCACTGTCTCTTCATGTGATGTTAAATATGATCTTTACTAATGCATGTTGCATGGTTCTCAGTTTGAAAACCAGCCTTTTGGTGAGGTTCCATGTTTAAACTCCATAGGTGACTATCGGGAGAAAGCATTGGTTGCAGGCCTTCTTTTCAAAACCAATGGAATCTTTTTTTGTTTTTGAAAGTTGAGCTTTCACTACCGAGAAGCTTCGTTTGATTTCGTCTTCTTTCGAGGATTTCATGGAGACTTGTCATCCCTAAGAGATGGAAAGTCATAAATCTGGGTCTCAAGTTTGCAACTCTGAACCTGGCAGAAAGAGGCTGTGTTTTGTCAGCATTCACATTAAGATATGCATATGCGTCGGTGTGTATGCAGGTATTTTGAATTTTTACCTGAAATATACAACTTTTTTTTTTCTGCACTCATATGCAAACATACCTTTTTGTGTGAGCGCATGTGTGTGTTTACGCCCCTTTATAATATCAAAACAGTTACAACGTGACGGAGTTATTGGATCACTAGTGTCGCCTTTATATACTACAAGGTTTACGAGACATCCATCTTAATTATGTTAGGATTGGTGGATAAGATTGATAATTGATTATTAACTGATAATCATCTTATTACTACTGATAGACTTTATATTTATTAAAATTGGATTAATAGTAAAATATTTCGTTTCAGTAGCTGAACTAAAAAAAGAAAGACAATTATAGCTAATTTTTTTTCGTTTCATAAATAAAACTAGAATTTAGAACAACCAAACAAGAAAGGTAGATAACTCTATTTACGTGTTTTAATGGGTATATATATATATATATATACATATATATATATATATATATATGTGTGTGTGTGTGTGTGTGTGTGTGTGTGTGCGTGCGTGCGTGCGTGCGTGTGTGTGTGTTTTTCTTTTCGGCGAACGTACTACTTTATTTAATTTTTCATCGGTGACCTTTTGACCATGCTGGTCAACATCGTTTTCAAACTGAATTAAAAACGTTACAAAATTTCTTGTTAAAAATTGACGTCATTGTCGCGACGCAATTGTTCATCATTTTCATGATTAGAAGCCAAGATTGCGTTGTTACTGACTTCCTGTCATCTCGAGTATTTAATTTTTCGAATTAGCTAATTGAGCTTGAAAATCTAAGTTGAAATTTCGAAATGCAAGAATATTAACGATTTTCTATATAATATAAACTTGAAATATAAGAATTTTTTATAGTAATTTCATTCCTGAAGATTGCCTTCCATGAAGTCCACGTATTGAATCATATTTCCAAACTTTTTATTATTATTACTAATGATTATATATATAATTTCAAGTTTCTATTTCAGTTGGAAAACAGCGTCGACCAGCAAGGTCAAAATTAACAAGGAAAAAAAATTGTAGGTAAAAAATAAATCTTTGTTGTCTTAAACAAATGATTTCATAATTTGACCACGGACTTACCGATGCACCTACGTCTATATTGATGAAAAGTGGAACCATTCTAATTCCCCAAAAGTTTTCATAGCAACATAGTTTACATATATATATATATATATATATATATATATATATAATGATTTCTCATTTCATATGAGTATATACATAATTATTTCATATGAGTATTACACTACTACTGGTCCATTGTTCAAACGCCGATAGTGTATTATCAAGAGTACGGATTTTCGCCACTTCTCAAAGCATCTAGGCCTTGATTAGCTTAGTCAGTCACAAGGCCACGGGGAGCACCACCTTGTGACGATCAGACTCACCCTGAGGAAGTAATGGTTTGTTCGACTAGCTCGTCAACTATTATCACACGATGAGACATCCTCCTTTTTTGTCTGTCTGTCTGTCTCTTTCTTTTCCTTTCTTCCTCTCTCTTTATTTCTATATATCTTCTTCCAACTTCTTTGTAGTTTCTCTCTCTCTCTCTCTCTCTCTCTCTCTCTATATATATATATATATATATATATATATATATACCCACATATATGTAAGTGCATGTAGATGTGTGTGAGTGTGTGAGAGAGAGAGCGAGTGTAAGAGAGAGGAAACACATAAACAAAAAGTGATTACTTATCGCAGAATACAGACTCTTCAATGGAACTTTTTGTAGGGACGCTGTAGATATTTTCTCGGAGATAAAAACGAATGCATTCCCATTGCACGGTTCATTTTCGTACACTATGATATTTGTAGGCTTCATAATTATCCTCCATCCCCAAGCTCTTTGCGCATCGGTTCTTCGTTTAAAAGTTCCTCATCTATTTTTATCAAGTTTTCACAAAGTTAGAGGCGTGGTACAAGAAAAATTTCAAAAAAGTCAGAAATTGGTAATGGCAAATGTTTTCACCAGCTCATTAGCAAGATTCCTATCAGCTACAAGAAAACAACATTTATAATCAAATACGAACGATTGGCTCAAATCCATAATTTGGTATTATAACGATTTTACAATATTCTTATGAGATTTTTACTATTTTTATATCTACTCCACTAAGTATGAACGTGATTCAGTGTGTGTGTTTGTGTGTGTGAGTGTCTGTGTGTTTGTGTCTGTGTTCATACATACACATGTTCTCTTTTCTGTTTGAGGCTCTGTACGAATCAGTGAATTAGAGTTTCCTTACGATCAAAATTATATTTACAACATGTTGTATAGAACACAATCTATATACCTAAAGCAGTAATATGTGTATATTTGTCTTCGTGTGTTTATGCATGTTTTAACTCTTACAACCTGAGAACTACGCATCCCAGAGAAAAAATAAACGCGTCATCCGATTCAGCACGTGTCAATCTAACACAGCAGACATTTTCGATTAAATCTGAAAACAAATTAATTTTTGCATAGTTTTTCGCGTACATGTCCGAAAAGTATCCAGCCAATAGCTCCAGTCAGTGTTTCCAGCATCAGAGTTTGTTATGCATTTGTCCCTGGGGTCGAGGAGGTGGCCATAATGAAAAAGTATCAAGCCAACAGCTGTAGTAAGGTTTGTTTCAATCTGCATTCAGGAAGTGGGTCATATGTTTGTGTATCCGGTGGGTATGGAGCGAGAGTAATTATCGGACGGTTGGCCAGAATAGTGAGGAAGGGGGGCTCCCGCATGATTTAACTGGAAACCGTCCTATAGGGTGGCTTTCAGCAAGTTTATTCTTAAAATTAATGGGAGACTGAAATGAGTTCGTTATAAAGAAAACAACGATAGTTATATAGAAAGATACAGACATTCATACACAAGAACTGAATGAGATTGATTGGTAGGTAGATACTTTTGCTCTGTAATGAAAGGAAAGAAAGTTTAAAAACTAACATTCCAATGGAAATTATGAATCACAACCTTTTCAATATTCTTTTTCTACAGGTAATGGTGTACATGATTGTACGTTTCCATACACAACAGTATAATCGCAGTCATTGCTTTATCAATTGTTTATTCGAGGTAGTGCAATGTGTAGTCCGTTTGAGTAACTCCAACTTGTCTTGAAGCCATCATAGAGTCTTATGTTCCAGATATCTGGCGTTTCATAGCTACCTTCATCACACTCCAAATTACTTTCTTCGATATCGCCCAGTTTATTAAGCACGTACTTTCGAATTCCTTTTTTAATTTGAAGCTTTTTTTTTAAATTTAGGCTAAAAAGAGGTTGTTAATCCCCGTGAAGAAAAAAAAACACTGGTGAATTTGAATTTCTATGAGATGATTTTACAACAAAAGAAAACGACTGAAATCGTTCCAATGTAAGAGTCCTACGTTTCAAATGGTTGGTAGGAGGTATTTTTTCATCGGCGATAATCGTTAACTTTTATTGGAAGAGCCTCTTGTTACAGATAGAGGAGGAGAAATAATCTCACTGTTCTTTTCATAACTAGATATAAAATGACGAGCAACAACCGATAGAGATATTTTTTATGATATATATATATATATATATATATATATATATATATATATATATATATACATAAATATATACATATATATATATATATACATATATATATATATATATATACATATATATATATATATATATATATATATATATATATATATATATATATATATATATATATATATATATACACATATATATATATATGTATATATATATATATATAATAAAAAAATATCTCTATCGGTTGTTGCTGGTCATTTTATAGCTGACCTTTTGGGTCACCACATTAGAATAAACATGGTTGAATTGCACCTTTGCCACACTACAATGGTTTTGCAAGTTAACGATTTTTAGATTTATGTGGACTTGAGCTAAATCTTGGTCTAAAGAATTTTATGAATACGCCTAATTCCAATCTGAGCCCTTGAGCAGTTACTTGAACCTTAGACAGCGTATTGTCGAAACTGTGATTCTTAATTGGAAATAATTACCAACAGCTAACTTGATACTAATAATTGCGAACGTTGAACTGGCCTAAAATGGATTCCGACCAAGGCCTCTTGTTCGATTAATTCATATACTGATACTTTTATTTTCATTATTTTTTCATCGTTTTTATTTTTTCATTATTAAAAGTTTTCATCGTTCCATTTCTACCCAGATGTATTCGATGTTAATGTTCTTTTCTCTCGACATTTATTTTGTGCTTTTTGCGTTTCAATTTGACTCCCAATGAATGCGATGGATGTATTGCGTTCGATTGTTTTCATCATTAAGAATCATCGTCACTCTTTTTCTTGGCACGTTCATATTTACAGCCGTCTCAATTCGATTGTATTAGCTTTTACCAAGTGTTGAATTTAATGAAATTACTGAGTAAAGGTATACCATACTTAATGAATGATTGCTTCACGTCATTTAGCTTTTCCTAAATAGCATTGTATTATGTTTGTGGGCATATGTGCTTTATCTCGAATTATTCTGTGCATCCATAAACAAGCTAAGTCCAAAGATATCGGAAAAGCCAAGCATAACTCTTGTGGGCGTTCTGCGTAGCGTGAAACTTGCAGGCACAGGAGAAAGTTATTTTTCAGTCTGTGGACGCTCAAAAATGTCTCCCATATAAATTGATGCTAATCACTTCTTTGCTTTACGCCATTTCGCCTTACGAAATGTTTCATGGGAATGCTTTACTCTATCTATTAGTAATTTTTCACCAGTATTTCTTCCATCTTATTTCTATTGCTGACATCCAGGAAAAAGGTATCGTGGGGACAATATAAACCACAGCGTTGCTGCGATAGGTGAGGGTGATATGAGAGGAGGGCTGGATACCCGAGGGGATTTACTTTCACAGTCTTCAGAGATAACCTCCAAGCAACTGATGTGAAACAGTAAATCACAGAACTGCTGTGGATTGAGAAAGCTTGAACAGGAGAAGACTTGCTGTCACTCAGTTTCCAGTCTAAAATTGATGTAATAAGAATTCTTCATCACAAATATTCATAGAATGATATTTCTAAGTATATCTAGTGAGTTTGATGATTGAGAGACGGACCGCCATCGAAAGAGTTCTCTTTGTCTTAGCTGTTTTATTATTCAGTCTTTCAGCTAAATATCACCATTAGCCGTTATAAGTCCGCTGCTAGAAGAACACCTCCCCATCTTCTCCCATGGCTTTATTGTGCTGACCTGGGCCACACCCTACTGGCAGATCTTTCTATCTCATCTTATGTCTGCTCTTTTCCTACAGCATTTACAATAAAACGAGTACCGATCAGTTAATCTTTTGTTCCATCTGTTGTCATATCATTTTGCCAAACGTCCAGGCTAACTCCATTTTGTCGCTTAATTACGAACCATCTTGATTTTTTTTCTATCTCTTTGAGTCGTAGCTGGTATTATGCATTCTTTTTATACTTTACGCACTAAACCCATTGGTAAAGTACTCTTAAAGGCATCTTTCCTATGTGTTTAAAGGGTCAAATATACAATTGAATATGAATATAGAGAAATGCGTTGTAGATTCAGCGCCCTAAAGAAAGGCTCAAATTTCTTTCACTTTTCTTCTGCGCCTTGCATTCAGGACAATCAGCTTTGAAGGTGGTTGGCATATTAGTAACGTTGGGGTTCTAGTAAATCCCGATACAAAGCTACTATCCAATCAGTCAAGTTGCTGTTTATTTAAGTAGTGGTTTGTGCAACCCATGTGGCAGGTAGAATTCATTCAACAAATCCATTTTAACTTTCATTCACTCAAATGATTACATATATAGTAAAACGGCGAATCCTTTTCGTAGACAAAGGATGAAATAGTATCCACGGCTGTTTTAATAGACACCTTTTGAATCCATTGTACATATTAGCATTACTCACTGGTTTTAATGCAACTCTTCCGTTCATTTTTAATCATTTACAGCATCCCAAAAATTGAAGAAACCACTTACCATCACGGTCAATAACTGAACAACCGTGGCGTCAAAATTTGATATCATACAACGAAATTCCTTTGAAGAATAAGTTTGGTCAAAATAGATTTTACTCAAGACATCAGTGGCATTTTCCACTTGAGAACATCTGAGATAGAGTTTTAAAAAATGAAAACATCTGGGAGCATCTAGATTATGGAGAATCGAGGTGTTATTTATAAACCTGTCAGAATAAGGCACAAAGAAGGCTAAAAACGCATTTTTATTTTTTTTCACAAATAAATATCTTCTAGAAGGGTATTAGTGGAGTGCTGCTGCTAATTTTCCTTCCTGTAGATAAAACGGTATGACCAGGAGTGCTGGTACGTACAAACGCATAAACAAACGCACGAACATGTAAATACATACGCATATAGAAATAAAAAATAAAAATATTTGTCATCTTTGATGGTTACGGTTGTTCAAATTACAATACTTCATCTAATAAAAAAATGAAAAATGAAAACACGGAATTTTTTTTTAAATACTGCCACAACCAGAATATAAACAAACGATTAGAAAGAATGATGGGTTTACATGTGTTATTCAAGCCCCTGCTCCCAGTTGAAGTCCTGTTGGCTAAATTGGTAAAGCAGGTGAGGCTAAGGAGTTGGTTCAAATATCGCCTGAAATTTATTCTTAGTTTTCCGATCAAGGCTATTTGCACACTGCCGGAGGGTTATCGACCTGAGCAAAACGATAAAAAGCAACTAATAAAATCAAGATTAAGGTGAAAAGTAACCATAAAAAAACTATAAAAATAATAATGATTTGTAATACTTCATGTAATGAGAAGAAAAAATCAAAAAACGGAGAGAATTAGAAAGGCTTTTTATCAGGAGACAGAAATGAATGCGTTCATTACGGATAGGATTGGAGTGTTAAATGTGTAATGTAAAAACTTTGCTGATAATTTTACAATAGAAATACATTGAAAATTAGGAAGAAAGGTTTTGTGTCTGGTCAGGAATTATTGCAATCGTTAGTAGGAGGACAAGACTATCATTCATATATATATATATATATATATATATGTATATATATATATATATATATATAATGCTCTTCTATAGGAATTGAGCACTCTGGTGGATGAGGGATTTCTGTCTGATCCAAATATATTGCTTACATCCAGCCTTACTGCCTGTCCAATTCCGTAGTCCAGTGAAGGTTTCAATTCTGCCTCACGGTACCGGATGGGATAATGGAAAGTCTATAGCCACACTGAAGAGATGTAATACATCGAAACAGCTGTCTGTGGATGACACAATAATATATATATATATATATATATATATATATATATATATATATATACATATATATATATATATATATATATATATATATATATATGTGTGTGTGTGTGTGTGTGTGTGTTTGTGTGTGTGTGGATGCATGTGGTGTGTGTGTGTGTGAGTGTGTGCAATGTCAATGCATTTATTACAAAGATTCATTGAAAATTAAGAAGAAAGAGTTTGAGGTCTGGAATCAATGCTATTACTGGGAGAAGAGGGTTATTAATCATCGTCAACCAAAACTGTCAAATCAAAATAGTCAACATCAACATAGGTTTCTTCAGTTCTCAAGAGGGGCTCAGTGGTGACTGGCTATGTATGCATTACGCGTACAAGCTAAACCAATGGAGTTAGAGGGCAGAACATTTAAATATTTACTCTTTGTCTAGAAGAAACTTTTTCCCCAATCCCCTCAAATAAGTCCTTCGTGGGGCAGTGTCAATTTACAATGTAACTTTATGTTAAATTGGTGCTCAGGTTTGTATCCGGCTGTGTTCAGGCTTGCTTTTTGAAAATTCAGACTTTTTAATGACCAGTGTCCAACAAAAGACGAGAGACGTAACATTCATTGATCACCCTTTCAACAATTTTTAATCGATCGCCCCCAACAAGACATACTACCAAAAGACGTTGGTAATATGGTAGTTTCTATTGAGTGACTAACCAGACCTATTGAGTGAATAATTGATAAGTTCACTAACTTCTGTCTGAAATCCTTAGATGAACCAGTGTCACTATTCAATGAATTATTCACACTATTCATTTTTTTATCACAAACGTTCTGTCGAGGAGCTTTACGGCTTTCTTAAGTTGTAAGCTGCGTCCGATAATCTTTTAGCGTTGGTTTGCACGCTTTCATTTCTCTTCTGTCTTTTTTTCTCTTTGTCTTCTTAATTCTCATCATTTATTCAATTTTAATATCTGACTGACTAAAATGCATGCTCATAACAGAGAGAAAAAGCATTTCGTTATCAATATGGAGTTCTGCGGTTCGGATCATTTGACTGATGACTCAGAGATATTTAGAAAGAAAAGGGCATACTGGATGGCATTCAAGTGGTATTGCATAAGTCTTACACCTGAGGAGGGTCGAAGAGCACACCAGCTGAAATTTCGATGTAAAAAAGAAAAAACATGAGAATTATAGAATAAATCATGTAATGGTGAAAGTTTCAAAAGTCTAGTGCCTGTAAACAATCATATAAAACATTCAATGACGCTAAAATGGTCTACATTAATAACTAGCTTATGACTGCGTCGATCAATTCGCCATGGTGTGGTGTGAGCCATTCAAGAATTCAAATACTTGCAATTAAATGTCCATCTATGTCTAGCTTACCTGTTTGCTATTGATTGGGGATATGTCCCACTCTATGCACAAATATCTGTGTTTATGTGCGTGTGCGTGCGTGCGTGTGTGTGTGTCCTTGCTTCCTGATTTAGTCGCCTGATTCAGGTTAAAACCAAATCTCACTATCTCTCAGACATTATCTCTAAAAAAAATTTCCATCATCCTCGGGGCGCCATTTATAATCCGAACAGCCTCGTTTTGACGTCAAAACAACATATCTCTCTACAAATACTCTCCACAAATTTGACCATGACGATATAATTTTTGGCCAATCAGTGCGATGCTATCCAGTTACTATGACAACTGGTGACGTACTTTGTAAATGCAGTTGCACATAATCACGCGAACGAGCAACTGAAATAGACACCTATACGAAATGCGGTTTTTAATGGAAAATATATCATGAAATACGTATATTTATACGGTTGTGCGACAGACTTCTATATATAAGAGGGTGTTTCAATAATTTTACAGCCCAAATAGTCTGCTTCACTATCCTGCAAACCATTACTCCACAGTGAGCGCCCTCCGCATACACACATGCATGTTGCACACACATACCCTATACCATATATATAAATATATATACATCTATATACACGTATTCACAAACACACAAATGCATATATATATATATATATATATATATATATATATATATATATATATATATATATATATATATAGGCACAACAATAAGTCATTTTTTCAATGCACGGTTCAATGATGAATATCAATCACATGCATCTAACATTATACAATGATAATTTCTGATCAAAATTCTGCTTGCAATATATCTTCAGCAAATTATTAGCTGAATTTTAATCTGAAATTTTTACTGTACAATGTTAGATTTATGTGAATGATAATCACCATTGAATTGTGCAATGAAAAAGGAGGAGTTATTTATGTACCTATATATATGTGTGTGTGTGTGTGCGTGTGTTTGTGCATGAATACATGTTTATAGATGTATATATGTTCATATACATAGAATATAATATATGTGTGGGTGTATGCTGTTGGCACCTCACTGTGGAGTAATAGCTTTCGGGATGGGGTAGCAGACCAGTAATACTATGTAGTTAGTTCGTTCCTCGCTGCCAAACCCTCATTTGTAGCCTTGTGCCAGACTTACCCAAGCTTTGGATTTGTGTGGAGTAACCTATTTTTTTTTTAATGGTTATTTTGTTTTCACATGAAATTAGACTTTTCTTTTCACAAAGTAAATACTCGTAAAACTCGGAACCCATTCAGCACTTGGGACATATGTGTATGATAGGGAGGTAGAGAGTAACATGAAGCCGATAGTGCTGGGTTACATGGCACCAGTAGCAGAAGAATCCCTGGCCAGACTACAATCTTTTTCATCAGCTGTCGTCGTATGCCAATGATGAGACCTGAGTCATCTAACAATAAGATAACACAGGAAGAGATGGATACCTTTAGATCATCTTTCCTCTCCATTGCTGAATACCAAAGCTAATTGAACATGAAGAGCAAAAGAGTTGCATTACTACCATTGTTCCCCCTGAACTGTGTGCGCGTACACACGTGTTGCAACCAGCGCACAAGAGACATTGAACTGCACGCGAAAGATTTCAAATTCTGTGAATTGCTTGCTGAGTTTTTATTTAAACAATATTTATCCTTCGTGTTGAATTCAAAAGTGCGCACATACTTTTGTCACAAGAGGTAAATTGCATTACATAAGATTTTCACGCCTACTGATAACAAAAATTTAGAGGGGACATGGGTTACTACTCTATTCTATGTGTCAAATTTTGAGATAAACAGTTACCCAAGTTTAATGTCAATTTCTCTTCTTTTACGTGTGTTTATTGTTTAAAATCAGAAGCGTTTATATAATTAGTTGCCTCACTTTTTTCAATTGGAGCTTCACAGGGAAAACCTTTGCACTTAGTAAATGTATTTCTACCTTCTCTTACAATAAAAACGCATTTCCTGCTTTTGAAATCTGGGTATTTTGAATGTACAACTAACTACTATATCTCTTAGTCACTGATTTGTCCTCTCACCGATGCATTTTTCATATGCAATTCAACATCCTTGAGCAAATATTTTCACATGCAAGATGAAAATGGCTGAATTTTTACACTGTTCAATTTGCAGAGGTCATTGCTGTGCGAATATGGCGGTCGAGACAATAGTTTCATTTATTTGTGAAGGTGTTTTGCACCTACCGATCTGTTAATGTATATCTTTTCACGCTGACAATCCGTGAAAGAGCGAAGGGTGGAAAGATCTGGAATAAATTCTTGAGTGGGATGTTGCAGCCATGTTGCATGCTGCTTGACTTCATATGCGCAAGCTCATATTTGATAACTGACTATCATATTACCCGTCGGAAATGACGGGATTTTTACACTATGTATGGATGAATTATAAAAGTTGACATTTTAGTATAAATATATTTATTTATTATCTAGTAGGAGGATATCAACTTGAATATATTGAGTTAAGAGGTTTTCAATGTTTGTAATCGCCCTGAAATCGTCACCAAGAAAACAACATTATACATTGGCACCTACAACGTCAGAACACCCTCCACAGACATGCACTTAACCGATCTTGAAAATGAAATCAAAAACATCAAATGGGACAATATCAGTATTAGCAAAATAAGAACTAATAGAACTGAAAGGTCAGCATCTTCTGCACAGCTATGAAAAAGAGAAACGGAAACAAAGTAAAGTTGGCCACTTTTATTTATAAACAACTCAGGAAACGTTGTGGATTTCAAAACTATCTCATATCGCGTGGCCAGTGTCACGGTCAAAGATATCCAGGTCCTAAATAAAGTCTATGTCGAAAGCGACCACAGAAAGGTAAGATGTAAAATCAAAATCAAGACTAACAAAGAAGGCAGGAAAATGTCCCATACCAAAGTACATCCACTAAACGTACCACAAGAAATCATTCGAGCTGAAAAACAGGTATGAACTTCTCTATGAACCAGAAGAAAACAACACCGATGTCGACGAGTTTGATAACATAAAAAAATAACCTTTCCAAGTCGCTAAACCAAAGAGTAAACAAACCATCAGTAAAATCTCAGAGGAAACCAAGAATCTCAAAGAAAAACGCAGAAATCTCAATTCACCGACAACAGCCAGAGAAAAGATTAAAGTAACCGAACTTAATAAAACCATTCAAAAGAAACAAATAGAAGCTAAAAGAAGATACACGACAGTTGTCAAAAAGAAGGGGTTTCAAAGTTATTAACAAAATTCTCAAAACTAGGAGAAAATAACCAGTGTGCTAGGAGACCAAATAACGGACAAGGACCAGATCGTTGAACATGCCAAAGAATTCTATAGAGAAACACACACACACACACACACACACACACACACACATATATATATATATATATATATATATATATATATATATATATATATATAATTTTAAAATGTATATCTTATCAAGCGTCTTCAGGGAAAAATGGAACTCAGAGGAGGTTAACTATGTTGCTGAAGGACCCAGCTGCTGAAGTGGGTCGTAAATCATGCCAGTCTCACGTTGGGAAGGAAATGTGTATGCGTGTACATATGTATGTATTAAAGTATACATCGTATACATAAAATCAACTGTAATCATTTTGATCGTTAACACACGAAAACATATTAACCTACTTACCTTCTTTCTTACTTTCAAGCACTGAAATAATCCTGACTTAAATCTAAATATATGTCCAAGACTTCGAATAATCCAAACAAAATCCAGGTATTAGTCAATGGATTCACTAGAATAGTATTCCAAAATCTCTTTTAGGACAGAGGATTTAAACCCCAAATCAGATTTTCAGTACTTCAGAATGAGAAGATAAGCGGATTAAAAAAAATAGCCAGTTTAAATAGTGTGTCAATACTTCTAAGAATAAAATAGTTCGCCTTTCTTAGATAAAAAAAAATGCATAATACGTTAAAAATGATGATTATTTTCTTCTACCTTTAATGTTTGAGTCAATTAAATGTGCTCAAAATGCGCCTAACCTGACATTTTAATGCATCCTATAACAGCTGCCCTGATACAATCAAAAGCAATTTTTTTAAGGTCGGTTTCAAAGTCAGTTAAAAGTAAATGCTTCTCTACATAGACCGAACCTTTTAGCTAATCCCATATTTCTGCTCAGTTCCAACTGTCGTTGATATTTCCTAAACTTTGCTGACTAAAGCACAGGGTCAAATATTTAAAAATAGGTGTAGAGAGGTTATTTTATGTCTATCCTCCAAGTGAAAAGGGCCTTCCGGTCTGCGTACAAATCGGCCTTTGGAGTCATGGCTTTTACCAAGGTTCGAAATACTACTCTCTGGTATCGTCGTTGTGTTCTCGAAAAATATTTCCAATACGAAAGCCAGGGAGGGCTCAAGAACCCAATAAATGTTTATCATTACAAGATGAGAAGCATTGGGGACGTATTATTACAATTGTACCTTTATAGAGAAAAAAGGCACGTAGGTTGAAGCAGAACATTATTTTGACTTCAATTTTTAAAAGTTCGATTGCCGATACCGAGTTAATAATGCTTTTTACAGACAAACTGCAAGAGAAGCGTGAGTTTTTATACATACTCAACACTGTCTTCAGGTTAAGGCTAAAGTTAGGATTAGGGTTAGAGTCAAGGTTATGGTCAGGGAGTAGGGTTGAGGTTAGGATTAAGGTTAGGGCTGTGGTTTTTATTGTTCCCTTCGTAATTGACCTCTTGGGAGTAGGACAAAAAAAGGCACCAGTCAAAGATTTCCCCCCTCAAAGTGCCAAGTGGGACAATGAGTCTTTGGTTAGATCAAAACATAACAGAACCTTTAGTAATTGTTGACAGTATAAATGGTCTTCAATAGGTTTCATAGTTTAATTTTTTATTATCAAAGTTTGTTTGTTTGTTTTTGTTTTCCTTTTGTTTTTATTTTTTGTGTGTGTGCATTCCAAAAATCAAAAAGTTAACCACATTGTATAGGATTTTGTGTTCTAGGGCCTTATAGTCTAACCACACATTTTTTCATTTACAAAGCTTAATTTCATTCTTACGTATCGAAAAATTGAGAAATTAATCGAAACAGTCTTGAATTCTATTTCTCGATTTGTTGCGGCCATTACCAGGTTCCATAGATTTGTTCAACCTATCTGTCTTCTGTATGAAAAAATATGTCCTAATCTCAA
This sequence comes from Thysanoteuthis rhombus, assembly GCA_963457665.1. Classification (NCBI taxonomy): domain Eukaryota; kingdom Metazoa; phylum Mollusca; class Cephalopoda; order Oegopsida; family Thysanoteuthidae; genus Thysanoteuthis; species Thysanoteuthis major. The sequence goes on along the minus strand of OY735207.1, from coordinate 22,366,957 downwards.
AAAATGAATAAAAATATTTTGATTTTAAAACGTTGTTAGATTTGTTAGATTTGGGATTAGTATTTTTAAAAATTTAGTCAAAAAAATTAACCATGTTTTTTTTTAAATGTTGAAAAAAAAAACATGCCCAGTCGAATTGTGCGTTCGCAAAGTCATCTTTGTGTGATTAGAATATGAAGAGTGATAAAAACAAAAATAGATACCGTGTTTGCTTTTTTTTACTCTTGGAATGAATGCAAAAAAGAATTATTATATGCATTTATATTATGAGACCTATTAAAAAAATCATTTATATTGTCACCAATTACAGAAGGTTTTGTAATGTATATGATCTGATCAAGAACATTTCGTCCTGCTTGGCACTTGAGGGATAGAATTTTGTCCGGAGAAATTTTGTCCAGTGCCCTTTTTGTCCACACCCCATACCTTTTACCCTCATTGAACGTGAAAGGTCTTTTGCCAACTGAGCAGCTTTCTTTATGAGACACCAATTTTCTTGATACATTTTTCCAGGCTTCACATAAAGTAGACTGGGGATGGTAGCAACACGGGACAGTTGCAACAAGTCTTATTCCTCCAATCAGAAACATGCTACAGTGATGACACTCATACTGTACATGCACAGTTAGACCCTCCCCCTCATCATCAAGACGACTGAGGACATATTCAACATCTGCTGCTGTATTTTTAAATATATTCTGGGGTTTATGAATGTAATTTTATTTTCTAGGGCTGTATTTTTGTGATACTGTTCTGACCGCGTGCATGACTTAATCAATACTTAAGCTTTAATCATTATTGAGTGACATGGTTAGAATGTGTCAAAGTCAGTGTGTCTAGTTTGCACCTGGTGTTCTGTCATGGTTGGTAGGGTGGTAATAGTTGCAATACGTTGTTTCTGGGAGCCAGATAAATTATTTTTAAAAAAAGATTTATAAAAATCTGTGTCACTTGGGGATGTCTATGCTTCTTTCAGGAAACCCAGGGTCGTGGTCAAAAAATCAAAAATTAAAAGTTTTAGAACAGTTGCAGTTTTGTACAATGAATACATGTTCAATAATTCCCCAGTCTCCCCTAAATTCTCTTGAATTATTCTCTTTTCAGTCCTCAGTTCCTGCGTTCCGAATTACACCCAGCCATTTTTATCTGCCAAGACTTCAAGTCATACAACGAACGTGGCTCGTCTGCTTCTCCTTTTATTTTGAATAACTTGTAAAGCTTCTTCAGCTAAAGATTCGCTGACCAACTGCTTTCACTGTTAAATTTACTTCCTAATCATTTGAATGGACTAAATTTCACATTACGCATAATTATTTTTATCACGATCTAAATATCTAGATATGTGAGGTGAGAGCCGATACTCTGTAAAACCATATATATATATATATATATATGTGTGTGTGTGTGTGTGTGTGTGTGTGTGTGTGTGTGTTTGTCGTGATTAAGAAAGACAATTAGTCGATCGTTGTAATGCCCCGCCAGCGAACCCTTAGACTGACTACCATGGCAGAATTGAATAAATTGAAATCTAAAAGTAATTTGTCGCTAACTGGAAATGTTAATTTGGTTAAATTTAGTTTGTGTAATTAAAATGGATTTGAAGTTAGGTGCAAGCCTAATTACAATGGGTATCACGGATTTTTAAAGTTGTCGAATTTGCACTTCAAATTGAACCCGTATCTGAAATTTCAAGATGTTTTACTAAACAGTGGCCAATGTCACGTTCAACAGAAATGTTTATTTAGCCAAGACTGGTACCAGGCCACAATTGCAAGACACATAATGAGAACCAAATTCATTTTTAATGGCTTGCTTGGCGAGCTTGTAAATATCGCTCAACGGCAGGCGGCCAAGTATTTACAAAATGTTTCATTCTGCTAGCCAGATCGATGGAAATTCTTACCAATTATTCTAAAGATCAGTCATCTATAACTGGGGTTGTAAGTAGTACACCATGCGGGGTAGCTGTAGAATAAAGTCATGATTCATACAAAACCACAGGCGAAAACACCCTGCGAAAAAGGGAAGTGCTTACCAATATAAACCATTTCCTTTTGCAAACATCAATCCTCGAAAAGGTTCTAGGTTATATATACGAAAGAATCACGAGTATAGAATTGCAGACTTATCAAGTATAAACATAAGATGTCGTCTGCTTAAATTTTCGCCCGCTATATTCATACAAGGTTAAGTAAGGAGAGTAATGATGCATTTCTATATTGATCAATGTAATCAATAAGTATAAAGGATACAGCTCCAGAGGTTAATATTTCGACGTTTATTCACATCATTCCAGGAACATCGAAGGAAATGACTTTCTCCCGGCTGCTTACACAAGTATACAGAGAAGCAAAATAAGAAAATAATCGATGAAATAGAATCGAATCGAATAAACAGAATCAGCGAAAACAGAAATTGCTGCGAGGCAATACACTCATGTAAGGACAACAGACATTTTGCATTCAACCTTGAACGTGTTGCAAGCCAGACGCCCTGAGCTTTCAACTCAAATTTGGTTTTATTTAATTCGATGCAATAAATATTTACTAAACTTGTCTTAGTCTTGCGCAGGGCCCTATATCTGGGACTGTAAGTTACATATGACCTTGTGCTAGACTGAGCAAAGCTTAGTAAATAAACCGACTTTTTTTTAATTGATTATATAAATACTTACTAACCTTATTTTAGTCTGACAAAGGGTTACAATAATGAGGTGATAAGTGATGCTAATGGCCTGAAATAATAGCTTGTCAACCATCATCTGGTATTTCTCAAGCGTTACTTAATACGGCATGCGGACAGGCTGAGAGACATTCAGCACGGATCGAACTTATTTCAGCTGTAATGCAAGATTAGTTGGTAAACCATTACTTTGTGACAGGTGCATTTGATCCGATACTGAACCTCTCACAAAACGCAAATATGTGGGCCTTCAACGCTCGGCACTAAATGTATGTGTGGGCACTCATGCAAATTGACCGGATGATGAAAAACCAGGGAATTTTTTTTTCAAGTCGGACCAGATAGATACAGTCTCTCTGAACTGCACTGTCAAAATGAAAAAATTCGAAAAAAGACAGATATTTACCGCAAACGAATAAGTAGTATTTCGCATCCACGAGAAAATAGCAGTTGTCAAGAGACAACTATGATAACATCACTGAGAATTCAAGTCTGTAGGACCATTTGAAAAGGGGGTAAAAACATGTATTGTCCTTTTTTTTCCAACCCTTAGAATTCACACATATTTCTGTTGCTGTGGGCCTTAAAAAATGTTTTGTTTGGTGTAACGCCGGCGACAGCTTTCAATTGACTTCATTTCCCGAACTTGTAAATACCAGGTAGATAAATTATTTCGTTACGGAAAAAATCTTAAGTATATTTTGTCTATCTACGAAGGCACTTTTACAAAGTCATAATGTGTCACTTGATAACAAACCAAATATGAGAGGGAGAGAAAGGTGTCAATCAAAAGACATCACCAGGTTGCAAATGGTGATCCCAGCGTGATTAGAATACGCACCTTCTGTGGTTACTACAGATTATATGGGTTTCTACAGTACGTTCTTTAAGAATAGCGTCCCGAGCTGTTGATGTGGAGAGGGGCTAAACCACCTCGAATTAATATATTTTGGGACATTTCTCCAGTTCTAACCATGATTTAGATTAGAACGGTTCTCTTGGACTAATATAATTTTGGACATCTCCAGTTCTCACCATGATTTAGATTTGAAGTCTTCTTTAATGGTTTGATAACTTGCGTGGGCGTACCTAATGAAAAGCTTTGTTCGCACTAAAAGACATTTAGTTTGTAAGGAGAGTAGTGTAGTTCGTTTTCCCATTTTTCCTTTTGTCACACCGTGGCTCTTGCACTTAACATCGTCCCGGTTTATGACCATTTCTGCACTTGTTTGTACCGATCTGTATTTCCCCCAACGCTTACTACTTCGATCACTAAACACATATACAAATGGATGTAGCTAAGATACCATCAAAAACTTATAAGGGTTCAATATACCGATTTTTCTCATCCATACTCCTTACCTCACTCTTTTCCTCTTCTCTCTGTCTCTCTACCCACTCTCTTTCTGTCTGACTATCTATCTGTATCTATCTTTCTCATCCTTGCTAGCTCGAATACATCGTTTCCTCTCTCTCTACCTTTTCTCTCTCCTGCTTCTCTCTCACTCGTATTCCCTACTCGCTCTGATGTACCCTATTCTCTCTCTCTCTCTCTCTCTCTCTCTCTCTCTCTCTCTCTCTCTCTCTCTCTCTCTCTCTCTTCGTCTTTTTCAGCCTTTCTCTGAACTTTTACTCCTTCGAGTATTATCTTCCGACCTTTTTTCTCTTCTTTTTGTCCCTCTCTTTATCTATCCGTATCTCCCATTCACTCCGGTATTTTCAAACATCTTTCTCTCTTGCTCTCTTTCTATTTTTCTTTTTCTTCTCTCCTTCTTATGCCTTTTTCATTTCTGCCGAATTCACTTTCGTCTTTTTTTTCTTCCTTTCTTTCTCAATCCATTTTTCTTTTGCGGCTATCTTCCTTCTCTTTACTCTTGCACTCTCTTTTCTCTTTGCACCATTTCCTTTCTCATTCATTACCCTCAATCCCCTTCCTTTTCTTATTTTCTCTTTTTTTCCTTTCTTTTTCTACTCTCTCTCTCTCTCTCTCTCTCTCTCTCTCTCTCTCTCTCTCTCTCTCTCTCTCTCTTCCACTCACGTACACGCACCTATATAGACGCGCACTAACTTAAATCCACCTTCGCTTTACACAGGTCCGCTCACGAACAAATTTGAACTCAAATGATTGAGAGAGGGATTCACGAAGTTTACTTTAGTATGGCACAAGGTCAAATGGATACCAAAGATTGTGGTACGCCAGTTTTCTAAGTGTTGAGTGCCTGAGTGATTTGAAAATCAACCTTCAAAATAATGATCTTTTTTCGAGCAACAGAAGAAGAGAAGGGAGAGAAATATTTACCAAGATCGGCTTGGTGTGATACAGTGTCACAGGGGTTAAAAAAACTGCTTTAAAACTTCAACATCCTAAACAGGCTTTTAGCCGGGCTCGAATACTGAACGATAGGAAATACGAAACTGCCTTGGACACTAAACGGGTTATGTGTGTGTGTTTGTGTGTGTGTGTGTTTGCGAAATTATTGCGTACACCTGCATATACAGGCAAATTTGAGTATTTATAAACTAATCCTTCATTTTTTAAGGGCTGACGACACGCATAATATTGTACAGTTTCAAGGTCCACACGTAACAGGATTAAATACTGTTTGTTTCTGCTTAGTCCTGCCATTGAATACGGAATTTAAAAAGAAGAAACTAAGTAATATTGCACTTTTTCCCTTGTCTGCATCGAGAGCAGCGTACTTGGGTTTCAAGTTAATAATTGCTTTTCTCTTCCAAGTCGATTTAAAAGTAACTTAAAAATGTGCCGCTGCAATAAAACCTGTCATGATCCATACGATTCAGCCTCAAATGACGGAGAAGATAACGAGCGAAAGATAGAGACGAGACAGAAACGGTGAAGATTCAAGGTAAAGTCTAGACCCACTTTACATCGGGAAGTGGAGAACGCTGTTTTCCAAACAGAGACCAAGCCATTAACAGACAACTTTTTTCTGCATTTATATCCTCTACCTTTGTGTACATTACGCCTGGAAGAGGATTCAGTCTCCTTTTGTGCGTATCTGTGTGTAGACTTCGATCACAGCAGATCGGAAACCAGTAGGGTATTCACCGTTATCATTTGTCTTTTATCGTTCGTCGTTGAACGTAGACCTTCCCCAGGATTCGCCTGACCTCTCTACCAGGGGCGTCACAGAGCCAATACTTTCTGATTTTGTCTAGTTCGTTTTGCCATCTTATATTCTGTAGGCTTCGGTTTCACATTTGATCTCTGGGAATCCATGTTGTGAGTCGTGATGTCCAACAGTTGTCTGCCGTTCTTACATTATGACCCATTGTCATTTGCGTTTTCTAATGGATTCTACGATGTTTTAGGCTCCTGTCCCCCCCCCCCTAATATATTGTGCTGTCTTGTGATCTCTCCATGTGATGTTGAGTTTGATTCTTTCACGCGTACATGTTACATGGTTCTCAGTTTGAGGGTGAGTCTCTTGGATAGGTTCCATGCTTCAGCTCTATAGGTAACTATCGGGAGGATGCATTGGTTATATATCCTTTTGGGGGGGGACCAATGGGATTTTTTTGTTGTTGTTCTTGAAGGTTGAGCTTGCTCTACCGAAGGCTTGCCAATGTAGAGAGATTCTTACGGTGCATACCTAAGGAACCTCAGATTTTCAGACGACATGGTTCTTTTCGCAAAGAACCTCCAGGACTTCCAACTAATGCGAAACGAACTGAATGAAGAAAGCAAGAAAGTTGGCCTTCACATGAACTTCAGCAAAACAAAGGTCATGTACAACAAACATGTCGGAAATAAACACACCACGAGCAAAATCAAAAACGCAAAGCTGGAGAAAGTAGACCACTACATCTATCTTGGACAAGGAATCTCCATGAAAGCCTTCAAAGTGGGGCATTGGTCGGCGTTTATTCACTTCCTCACTACGACAAATATGACACAGAGTCGGTTTAATACGAGGCACCACGCTCAGCTAAAGATAAAATTTGCCAAATCTCCCGTGGCCTATACCGAAAAGAGATGTCAGAGCCACCCACGATCCTCTTCTTTAATACAATATGGAAGTGTTGCTCCGGGGTTCGAACCTCCAGGGACTACGCACACCCGCTTTAATTTTACGCCCTGTCCTATGGACATAAGATATTCAATTTCTTTAACAATGTAAACATGAGTGTCGTCTATTTTTATTCCTAACGGACGAGTATTCTTTAGTCGATTTCTGTCCGAATATCCGTGACTACAGATTAACCAACCCTTGTTTAGTACAGTACATGGCCAGGTGGGAGAAGGAAGATAGTGTTACAGTAATATTCCAAGGCGTAGAGAACGCATAATTCTTATCAGTGAAATAGACATTGTTGTAGTAGTAGTAGTAGTAGTAGTTGTAGCAGCAGTTTGCCCATGCCGTCAAAAATGGCAGAGAGAGAGGGGGAGAGAGAAAGATGAAAAAAAAGAAGTACAAAAATTGGTATATTGAACCCTTGTAAGTTTTTGATGGTATCCTAGTTACATCCATTCGTAAATATGTTTAGTGATCATTTTCAAATAGCTCGGTACCTGAAAAGAAAAATATTGAAAACATAATATTTGTCTGCATTTTCTCGCTTACTTATGTTTAACAAGATTTTTTCACGGATTTGCAAAAAAAAAATAATAAATGCTTTTTAATTAGCATCCAATAGTTAACCCCCTTATCAAATGTTACAGACAGAAAATGATAGACGATTACGTGACGTATTACATAAGTAGACTCTAGCTTGACAGCATCTTTTTTCTTTTGGTTTTTTTGTTTTTTGTTTTTTTATTCTTGCTTTCCATCACAAAACTGTTGGTCGATAAACGCTTTGACTGACAGAACTAATTAGAAATAATAAGTACCTTCCGCCGAGATTTGAATCCGCGTCTGGGAAAGCCCGCGTTTGATAGCTGTCGCTTTAACTACTTCGACCACAAAGGCTTTGATGGTTAATCAGAGCGTAAATCTATAATCATACTGCCACCTTTTGCTCTCTGGTTCTATACGCCATCTTGGTTTTTTTTTTTAGGTTTGGGGTAATTTTCAATTTTTAAATGATGTATTTTCACAATTATTAGTACTAGCTTCGCTCGCGAGACTACAGATGATTCTTTGCGTTGCCTGGCAATAACAGGGTAGTCTAATAATACTATGCGTGACAGATACGATAGGAAAGAAGAGGGATGAAAGGAATAGGTAGTTTAGAGCAAGAGTAGAAAAGGGGAGAGAAAAGAATGTTTGGTAGTTTGATAAGAGAGCAAGGAGGGAGGGGGAGAAAATTAGGTAGTTTATTAAGAGCGTAGAAATGGAAAGGGGAGAAAATGAAGTTAGGCAGATTAATAAGAGAGTATGGCTGAGAGAAAAAAGTAAGGTAGTTTAATGACAGGGTAGGAAGGGAGAGAAGAAGGTGAGGTTGTTTGATAACAGTGTAGGAAGAGAGAGGAGCTAATATTAGCTACTGATATCATAAGTGTGACAGACACTGCTCTTCTTATATATATGTATGTATATATGTGTGAGTTTATATATATATATATATATATATATATATATATATATATATATATATATATATATATATATATATATATATATATATATATAAAGCACCAATGATGAAATTGAGTTTTACATCATTTTATCATAATTGTTCTTTTTCTAAAACTTCAAAATACTTTTTTTTAGTTTTGATTGAATTTGCATATTTTTATTCATTCATTTGGTTATTGGCTTCACTTATCTTTCTCAATAAGGGGAAAACAAATAAAACAAGAAACGTGGAATTTTTACTCATCACCCAAACGGCACGAACTCGCGTCATTTTTCTATAGAAAAACACGACTTTTTTGTGTACATGTTATCTGTTGAATTTTCAAAAGAATGGATTTTTCTCCCCTATTTTGCATTTGCTTGAATATTTACATCCAATCATTTTGAATATAGCAATCTATCGAGTTTTGCCAAGTACGGCACAAGGCCAAATGGAGGTGGGTCATAACTCGGATGAAAGATAGTTTTATGTCGATCTTCCAAGCTCCGGGGGTTGTATGCACACCTTCAAAAATCTGCATTCGAAACTCTAGTTTTAACTGTGCTCGAACGCCAACCTTTGACACCGATGGCGAATATGCAACTATCTAACTCACCAAGAAGGCTTGAGTATTCTTAGCATATCTTGACTTTTCGAATTCACATTCGGTAAATCAGACGAAAAAGAGTATTTGTTAGGTGAGATAGTTACGTGCTTTTTCTGCAGATGTCAATGGCCGGTGATCGAGCCAAGGTATATAAAAAGAAACAAGTCTTTGCATGCTGATTTCCAAGACAGGCTTACTCTCTATACTTGGAAGATTGACACAACAATATTTTCTACTCCCATCCTTCCAGTTGACTTTCTGCCGTACCAAGATAAGCTTAGCAAATATCGATAAAATAACACACATGTTGACATGTTGCTGCTGCTACGGAAAATGCTGCTGATGATGATGGCCTTTGTAATAGTAATTGCTATGAGTCTGTAATGATAATTAAATTGATGATGATGATGATGATGATGATGATGATGATGGTGGTGGTGGTGGTGGTGGTGGTGATGATGATGATGATGATGATGGTGGTGGTGGTGGTGGTGGTGGTAGGATGAAAACTATAACAGCTTGTTATATGGTGAATATAGTCACGAGACTTCACTAAAATGATTGTGTTGAAAATGATGGATGAACCATAATCATAGAAATTAAATTAAGCCAATATCATCCGATGTGTTGAAATCATTTTTCTCGTTAGAATATTACATTAGAGCGGAGAAAGTGTTAGATTTCAGAAACAATCAGTTGAATAAACGTCTTGCTTTATGCAGCCACGTTTGTTTCTTATCTTTTTTTCAATTGACATCATTTTTTTTTCTTTTATTAGTGACCTACATTGGGGTAGCAAGGCATCTCAGAAGAATGTAAACATCTTTATAGAAGTGTTTATGATATCCAGGGTTCTATTTTCATTTCGTTTCGGATAGTCTATCATACAACCTCCTTTGGGTAACTTCCATCACATTTCAGATAGCACATTCTATAGCCTTCTCCGGGTAATATCCAATACACCTCCAAAACGCCATTCTACAGCCTTCCCCAAGAGATTTCATGACGCTTCGGACAACCATTTTGGTGCATTCTTTACGTGACTTTCATTATACTTAAAAGGAATCCAATTAGACAGCTCACTCAATAGCCTTCTTCATGCGAAATATATACATGAAGTATGTCATGTAATATTCTATACACATAGTTGTAACTCTGATTGTGTTTGTGTTTGTATTCATACACGAAAGGAGACACGAATGAAATGCCTTCTGATATTGAACGTTATGTACTTGTGAGTAATTCATTGTTCATATCAGCGCTCCTTCGGCCCTTTTCTCCTGTTAGTTCGGAATAACATAAGGTACGCATAACTTGCACTGGAGGTGTGCCAATTTTGCGTACGTCTACACTAGACAAAAACAAAGAAACAAATAAATAGGTATCTCCCAATTTACACCAGTATTTCAACCTTCATGCCAAAGTAATTATCAACAGGCCTTTTTTTTCTAATCGGGATCTTACACTCACATCCACACAAAAAAAAGCACCTCACGTCTCATATTTATTGCAAGGTTTTACAATTTAGACTTGTATAGAAAAATGTTCCCTTCACCCAAATCTTCATCCACCAAACCTTATCGTTGACTGTTTTAAGCTTTTTATGTTTAAACTGGGTGTTCATAAGTGTTAGGCACTACTATTAAACGATGTCTAGAATCTTGGAGAAATTCTGGAACTAAGCCAACGGTTTGTCTTGGTTTTACTCTTTCTTGTATATGTTTCTTGTTTGACAAGAACCAAAATGACATATCAGTAACGTTGAATAAATGAGTGAAAATTTTATTTGGCGAGTGTTTACTTCTGTTTTTATGTTTCTTCAAAGTATAAAGTCATGAATTCGAGGAGCTATCTTTTTCCCATTACTTTCAGTTGCTAGCAAGGTCAGGGTGTGGGCCACTGCTCTCTTTGAAAACGTTCTTCCAAAATATTCATGTGGGAGGGGGTAGATAGAAGAAGAGAGGGAAAGTGTAATTTATAACCAAGCCAACCTTGGCACAAGGCCACATCCATAGAGCTTTGAGCGGGGTAAAACTCACTATCAATCGCTAGCGAGACTTGAACGCTAACTACTCCACTAGAACTGACGCTCCTAGAAAGGGTATGCGTGTATTAGTACTCACACCTACGGACATACGTACGCATACAGATATACGAAGTATCTTCCAAAATAGCAACACAGGAAAGCAAATTATATTTTATTGAGATTTTATAAAATTGATCAAATGAGCATGCAAATAAAAAAAATCCAAATGTAACAAGCATCCACACAAAAGCAAATTTTTAAAAAAATAACGTCACAGGGAAAGAGATAATATTCTATAACAATAAACAAGGTAGGTAACAGAGGTAAATATAGTAAGAAAAATTATTTGTCTCCCTTGGATTTGAAATTGACAAAACTGACCTGAGCCTAGATTGACCTTTAGATTTTACCAGAAAGTAGCATCCTTATCCTCATAAGTTACCAATGGACACATATTTTAACCCCCCACCCCAACCCCGACAGTGGAGCCGTTTTGGAGTCACTAAATCAAAAAGAAACAAAGAAAGAAACAAAGAAAGAAACAAAGAAACATTCATATCTCTCTCTCTTTCTCTCTCTCTCTCTCTCTCTCTCTCTATATATATATATATATATATATATATATATATATATATATACTAATATTAAATCCTTCTATTTGCGTGTTTGTTCGTGTCACTATAACGCTAAAACTACGAAGCCGATTGACCTAATGTCTGGCGTGAAGACTACCAAAACATCGTTGTGACACCGAATATGTAAGGTTGATCTTGGAGGTCAGTCGAGATCATCGGAGCTCATTTCTCGTCATTTATTTTCAAATGATGCAATTTCTAGCATAGTATTGAGTTTGCTTTGTAGTACAGTTGTTTTGTTTTTGTTTTTATATCACAAGAGGGTATGAAGGATAAGGCCAAACCCGATAGGATAGCTTATTTTGACTTTGAAGGACGTTGGATGTCATCAGAGGTCAGTTTTTTTATTAAAATATTTTTTTCAGCCATATTGCGACTAGTCAATTACATTCTTGGGGATGAATTCATACTTGGCGTTAACATAGGCCGAAAACAGCGATAAGATAAGTGGTCACCAAGGTCATTTGATGTCACTAGAGGTCAATTTGGGATTGAAATAGTTGTTTCCCGGCGACTCGACCATGAAAATTACTTACCCTTATACCTTACTTTCACCGTCACCTTCGAAGTAATCGCCTGCTTGTTGTTTACACACTCTCCTACAAAACGTACTGCTCCCTAAGGATAACAGCAAAAGTCTGTACTATTTGGTTGGATTGTAATAAGTGGACGTTTATTTCGTAGCATTAGTGCGATCGTTTGGGGTGGGGCTGGATGCATTGTTCCCTTCTATTCACGCATATATTTACACATCTTTTTAAAGCTCTACGTCTTCTTTCTCGGTAGTCGTTTGGATTTTTTTATTTACTATTAATTTTTTTATCTATTTTCATTTAGTATCGAAGCAAAGATGAATGAATGTGATGTTCCTGTGATAATGGTCCAAGAGTTCAAGCTCGGCCATTGCGCTGCCGAAGCCACCCGCAACATCAGCGATGCTCGAGGGATGAAGTCAGCTTCAAAATTGACTGTGTATTATTGGTTCCGAAAATTCGTTTCTGGTAATCTGGATTTCCAAGTTGAGCTTGATCATGGTCTCAACTCATCACTCAACGATGAAGAATTGAGGGCGGCCGATGACGCTCATCTAGAAAGAAACACTCGGGTGTTGGAAGCAAAGTTGATGGTTGTTCACTCAACAGTCGGGAGATAAGTGGCTCAAATCGGGAAAGCAAATAAAATGCAGTAGTGGATATTTGTGATTTGACTGAAGATCTACAGCTTTCATTGTTGCACACACGCTTCTATTTGCTTGTTAGTTTAGAAAAAATTACCCTTTTCTTGATCGTGTGCTTACTATTGATGATATGTGGTTTATGCATAATATATTCAGTTCGCAAACACGATTTTCCTCGAACTTTTATGTGCCACCTAATAAATGCATTGCTAATAAATTAACTATAGGAATGCATTGAAAACCAGGAAAAGAGCAATTGTCAGTTTTCAGGAATATTGACTACGAAGGAATGTAGAAATTTACATTTTGAACGGAGGAATGATGATAAGATCCATTGTTTATTAGTAATGATTTTAATATGATTTGAGTTGCGATGTCATGCATTACTTTCAAGAGGATTGACAGAATGCGAAATATAACACAAGTCATAAATATTCATTTTTTTTTCTATCCAATCCAAAGAAGAGCCAGCAAAGTTCAAAAGCAAAATCCAAAAGTTCTTGAATCTCTTAAGGGAAGAAGAGAAGTTCCCTGACCTATATTCATCCTCCTTGTACTCGTCGGACATCATACCACCACATTTTATATGTCGTAGTAAAAGCGCATAAACTTTTTTTTAAAAGATACCCGAAACGAACGATTGTTTCAACAATAGGAACAACCCTTACGGAATATCGGAATATCTCGTCAAAATCATACGACCCAAACTCGAAATGAACACACGATACAATACTCACCTTCATTTGTAGAAAAACTAAAAACATATGATATAACCCCACAAGCAACTGAAGTTTCTTAAGATGTTGGGAACCTCTATCCCTCTTCGTCACTAGATAGAGCTATTCTTGCAATGATAAACAAACTTGATAATGACTTATATGATCTTAAAACCATAACAAAGGTAACACTTGAATATATTCACCAAATGATAAAGTTATATCACAGTGAATGTTACTTTAAGTGGGATTACGTTATTTGGGTTTTGAAAACACAAGCCTAATTAGAAAATTTGGGTGGGAAGAGAGCTTTCTTGGGGAGTTTGAGATATGCATTCACTGAAAATTTTCAGAAAGGCATATCCAAGAAATCGCGTTTCAAGGCCAATCAGCAACTGATTAAGTTTTTTGGGGCGTCTATTTTGAACAGGTTTCAAAAGTTTTTCATGTGGTCTTTTAAAATAAAAGATATTCTGGATGCATATAGATATACAGCCAAAAATTATCAGCAAAACGTTTTCTCATTTCAGAAGTTATTTGAGTGATTAGACAAGATTTCTATCAGAAATTTAAAACAGTTCAATGCATCTAAATAAACCTAACACTTTTTGTAAATTGTGTGAGAATTTTCCTTTCATGTGTGTGAGCATGAGAATGTGTGAATGCGTGAGATTTTTGGAGATTGGGAGGTTTAAGAAATCACTTCAAGAGCCTATACTTCTTCCAACGTCATTGTCAGGGGAAGTAATTGAGCAAAAAATTAATCACTTCTCTTGTGACCAATAATACACCTTTCTTCAAAATTTCATTGGGAGATGTCGAGTTGACAGCCATGACATTCTAGGCGATATGTGTTCTGGACATATAACGATGACATAGTGGATGTAATTGTGCATGGATCCGCATCAAAATTCAATCACTTTTCTGCGACCTATGGTCCACCTTTTCATGAAATTTCATTGAACTTTTGGGGATATCGTGTAGAAAGCTACGAAGTTGCAGCAATATTATGTGGTGCTGACATATAACTACATTGTACGAAAAGTAGTTGTGAATAAATCTGCCCGAAAATTTAACTCCACTGCCCATTATTTCTCAAAATCTCATTGAAATTAATTGGGTACTTTTGAAGATATCGCGTGGACAGACAATGTTCCATAAAAAAAAATTATCAAGAAACTATATGAAAGATTTTCAGGCAGCCATCTCAGTGTCACCCATCTCGATGACGTCACCCACTGGTCTGCCATTAATCACGCCTTTCTCTCAACTATAACCGACGTAAATTGAGTTGTATTTGAAAGAGAGACGATCAGAAACTCCTATCAAATATTTTATTACAATTAAAAAGTTCCAACGGTATATATTTGAGAGGTGAAGTCAATATTCGAAAATATGGCCAGCAATTACATGAATCATTCTTCACTTACTCAATTTAGATGATAATGCCAAGGCATTTCGTTTCGATAGTTTCATTTGTGGAAATATAATTCATCATTGAACAAACCTGTAGATGTCTTGCTTAGATCAATAGCGGTGTCTGTTTAGTTTATAAATGTCCGTTATTGTTCGATGAGATAACCAAAAAAGTTCGTGGGACTTTTTACTAGTTATTTTCTTTACTGATTTCGTATGGTATATGGGAATACGAATGTTCTCTATATTATAAGATTTAGTTAGGATAGGCCTCTAGTGATGAAGAAAAGAGATGGTTATATATTTAGATTTCACATGGTAATTTGGAACATATGGTGACTGCATTTCAGAGGAAATGAATTAATTATTTGTTTTCAACAAAGAAAATAATACACGTCTTTTCAATGCTTTTATATGTGAGAGTTTTTACATATTCGTATGTAATGAAAGAGTTTAGGGATATGAGTAAAATAAAATTGGATGGGGTTATTCACATTTTAGGTGTGACAGTTCGCCAATACGGACCATGGAGTGACGTGCTTTGAAGAACAACGTGACCCTTTCGAGATCCCCTGTAAGAATGGAGTAAGAAAAGAGGAGGGACGCTTTCAGCGTCCCTTTTTATAGTGAAGGGACTACTTTCTAGGCTGATAAGAAGTGACGTCATTGGGACTACTTACCAGCTTTCGTATTGATTTTAACGTTTTTGATAATTCTTAGTGAATTGAACGTCGGAAATCACCACTGGTATTCATTATCTTTTTCCAATGCAGTGCAGTTGAAGGCGTGTGGGTTTTTTGGGGTTTTTTGTGTTCAATATAGATGCAAGTATTTCAATCATGTGAAGCATTTTGATTCGACACAAAAACTCAGTTACCAAATGTTTATAGGTTGTCTTTTTTTCGAGTGACTCGTTTCCTGTTGAAAACCTTCTGAGTCACCTGTGAAGAGTAGAGCTAAAAATTTCATCCTCACCAAAAGCTGTACATAAGTTTTATTCGTTACTGTAAACAAGTTCTCAACATCAACCTTTGGTCGCCATGTTAAATTTATTGGTTAATACTCTATGTTTACCATTTGAAAAGTTATCTGTTAGTGATGGCAATACGCTGCATATTACTGAAATACTTACTGAATTTTTTCTGGTCATTTATTTTAACTATGTTGTTATTCTTTCCTAATAATGCAAATCGTAAGTACAAAATAATCAGTTTCCATCTGTCAGGAAATAATGGATTTATTCACTTCGACTCATGAAAAAGATTTATACTTCAATTTTGCTTTGCATACTCTTCTTTTATATTGATCAACGGATTTTTTTTCAATCATTTCTTCAGAAAAATCCAGACATCTTGTTGTACCTAATACTGTTGGTCCACATTCGTTTTCACATACCAACAATTCATATTACTATACCCACGGTTCATTTTATCAGACCACCGATTCATTTTTCCATACCAACAATTCGTTTTACCAAACTAACATAAATATGAGGCAGGAAAAGCAAGGGAAATAACTCCTAAAAATATCATATAAGTTATTTCCCTTGGATACTTTTCCCAAACTGTTGTATGTGGTTTATTAAAATATATTAATATGTACAACGCCGTTGAATATTACATTTAAAATAATGACGTACTTGTATCCTTTGTAAACTTTAAGGACATAGTTTCATATACCATTTTGAAATATCTTCTTTTTTTTCTTTTCACTTATCCTACTACTTACAAGGCCCAATAACGAAAAAATGTTTCAGACTCCAAAATTTAAAAACCTACCATCGAAGTAAAGGCTATGTCTTAATCATTCAATACACGTTCGTCTTATACCAATTTATATTTTACTCAGGGGCCTATACACAAAAACTTAGATTTGATTGGTAAATTGGGTCAAAATGTAATCTGAAAATGGCCCATGTAAAATGTACCTCTCATAGGCTTCTTGACAACTTAATGCAGAAAGCGGACCTAGGTAATATAAACTTATTCTAAATGGACACATAACTTGATGCAAGCACAAATAAAATATCTTGATCCTGTTTTTCTTCTACTTTTTATCTTATATGTATAACCTATCGATATGAAAGCCATATATGCAAATTAATATGTTTAATTGTATAATTGTAAGGTTATATGTTTGTTTTATCCGATTCCTATTATAAACTCAAAGTTACGATATATTGGTCCATATGAAATAGATTAATATAGCTAAGAAAAACGATGATAAAGTTGTAATAAAATTATATAAGCCGTTGTGACATAACATTGGAGAATATGTCTCAGAATCGCCAAATGTTTGAAACTAAAAGAGAAGAAAGAAGAGTGTGCATATGACTAAAAGAAATGTTTAATGTTGAGTTGAGACATGAAAACACTTGAAATTAAAACACTTAAATCATTGGATATCATTTTCCAAATGAAATAGCTTTAGGCTTCTTGGTGCCGATTCATGCATAAATAATCCCGTCATGCTAGTATATTTATACCTGTGAAAGGTTTTGGTTTTGTGTTCGCCTCCTCCTCCAAAACAGTGTCTCGCAAAATTTGGGTAAAGGGGTTTATTTACGATGTTATGGAGATTATGTAAAATAATCGTGGGGGATTTGTTTTCTATTTAAGAGGTCGAGGAGGAAATTTTCTATTCACATTTGGGGTCAAAATCCAAGGGGATTTTTTTCTTTTAATTTTTGGGGATCGAAATCGAGGAGATTCTTTTCGCTCTTATGGGTCAAAATGGGGATTCGTTTCTTTGAGTCGAAAAAAAAAATTTTCCGCTTTCGTATCAAAATTGGGGGGATTATTTTCACTTTTAGGCCTCAAAATTGGGAATGAATTTTTTTGACATTTAATGATCAAAATTGGAGTTTAGGAATTTTTGCTTATTCAGGTGATTGGGAGAGAAAATTGGGGAGGAACTTTTCTTCACTTCTGGGTGACAAAAGCATAGGGGAGCGTTTCCGTGCTTTTAGGGTTCGGAAGCCAGGGAGACTTTTTTCTACATTTATTTTTTTAGGGGTGCAAAGCAAGGGGGATAGTGTTGTTTTATTTGCTGTTACTTTACCCCAGGCAACACCGGGTATTATTGCTAGTCTTTTATATATTTGATAGTTCCCTGTTGTCAAAATACTTTGTTTGATCTTAGGGACCTGCTTCGTGCTTAAGGTAAGTACATACTTCCTACGACAGCAAGTATAAGTGTTCAAGCCCAAGGAAAAGGGTAAAATTTTTAATGCTGATTTTAAAGGTGGGCAAAGAAGCTCTCTCCTCTTAGAAAATTGTCGCAACACAATGATCTGTCGTTTACACTATTTCCTGTAAAAACTGTTCTCTCTCAAGCATGTCTATTTTTGTATTCTTTCTAGGTCAATCTGTTGCGTTTGCTTATTATATGATTAATTGTATCTTCTCTTTTTTTTCTCTGTATCTTCTCTTTCTTGCTTATTATATGATTTCTCGCTTACTACATGATTAATTGTATCTTCTCTTTGCTTTCTGTGTCTTCTGTCTCTCGTTTATCACATAATTGTATCTTCTCTTTTTTTTTTTTCTCAGTATCTTCTCTTTCTCCACACAGTCAACATTTTCTCTTCTGCTGTGTTTCATTGATTTTCGATTTCACATAATTGGTTATAATGCTTTGTGATTCTGTTTCTCTTTTCAGATTGCCTTTTCGCAGCCATGTCCAGGCTGTTTCGTTTTAAATTTCCTATAGTTGACGTCTGGTTTGTTTCTCTCCCTATTTTTAAGTATTTGTGACACCATTTGTCGACTCTCTGTCAGTTTCGCTGCTGTTAACTGCCATTATTATCTAGCTCTGCCAAAGAAGTTGGTAGAGACATGTGTATTCACTTGTGTTTGTCAGTCTGCCCATTCGCATCGCACAATATCTTCCAAAGTTGTTAATGAATTCCAATCATATCAAGCAAATTGATGGGTAATCGGCTGAGAAAAAATTGATTCAATTTTGGAGCGGATCTAGGATGTTTTGCAGTTACCTCCCCTGCATCGTAGAAATGTTTGAACTTATTTTCATGTTCTCCGAGTGCTATCAAGTTCCTTTTGTATTATACGGAAACATTCAAACGGGGATCCTCATTTTGGCTGTTATAGTTACAGCTTCTCCGGGTGTCTGTTGTATTCGTTATAGTTCTCGAAATTTCGAATCGAACCTTTAATCCGTAAGGTAGATTCCTTTCATCCCGCTATGCATGTAAATTAATTCTTCTTGGTTAATTTGTGCTTTCGATACCACTGAACTAGAGTTTATGGATTTCACAATCCGGCCCAGGGATTGAACTCACGACCACCAGGTTGACTGCCTACCTTTGAGTAAAACTTACATCTACTAAGCCGTAGTCCTGTATAAGTATATACTCTGGTTTTATGAAGACATGCATCAAACTGACGAGTAAAATAAAGAAAAATAAAATAAAGAAAGGAGTATCCTTTATCATGAATAGTGGAATGAGAACAGTTTACCCCGTTTTCCTGGGTGCTCACTCACCTACTCTGTTAACCATTGTGATATCCCAGTAACAAGACATTTTCTGAAGATAACTGGCTACAGGCAAAACGGGTGGAAAAGTCGATTTTGCTATGCCCGAGGGCATTAGTGCCGAGCAGAAGCAGGCATAATTCGAACTCTGTTCGCCAACTCATTGCCGTGCTAGTAATCGTTACGCCATCCAGAAGTGCTGCAGGAAATTCTGTTCGTAGAGGAAAAAAATAAAATGAAACAATAACAGCATTTACGAACTGACTTCACTGAAAGCCGATATGGTATAATCAACCATGGCTTTTCTTTATTGCGACCCTCTGACTGTATCACTACCTCACCGATTTGCTCTCTGGTCATTTTCATCACCTAACTAAACATAGCTCGCATCAAGAGGAGAATCGCTCATTGAACTCAGTGGCATAAAATCTGTAGGTTAGTCTACGTAGATCTAGGAAAAGAGGATATCAATAAAACAAGCCTATCAATTGGTTGCAATCATAATAAGGCATATTGATATTCAAGTAGATAATGATAAAGGAATAGTGAATTTATAAAATAGTCATGCATCGGCCGGGAATCGAACCCGGGCCGCCCGCGTGGCAGGCGAGCATTCTACCACTGAACCACCGATGCTCACAGAACCATTGCATTGAATGAACTATTATAGAATATTTTATATCCCTTTGGGTTTTTTTCTTTTTATTAAATACTAGAAATCAATGTAATGTATTTGTCTTTCAAGTTAGACTTCAGTGTCTTAATCGCATTTATTCGTCTGTTGCAGCCAGTTTTCTTATCTTTTCTTCTGTCTTCACGAGTTATACACACCATCTTTAAAGGACAGACCTACATTGAATGAACAACATGCGTGTGTACAACATGTATATAGCACTAAAACATTAGTAAAATCATTCTCGGGTAATCTGCATCGCTTTGTTATCCAAATATCGTGAAAATTCGATTTATTATGTTGATTATTCTTTCTTTTTTTTTTACATTTTAAGCGCGATGCGAAAATCTCAAATTTGCTGAGTTGGTATTTTTTCGTTATTGGAATGTGAGGAAAGAGTAATTCTAGTACGATTACTCCAACGTGACGACCTCCAGATTTACTAAGTTTATTTTGGAGCGACACGACATCAAATAGGAACGAGAAGATTGTGTTACGCCAATCTTCTAAGTAGGGAGAGCAAACCTGTGTGGAAAATCCTGGCTTCTTTTTACCTAGGCTCGAACACTGACCTCTGACGCCAGTAAGAAATATGCAACTTCTTCAAACATGACGTTGGCCCCAACCAGTAGGACTACGTGGGATTTTTTGGATAACATTCAAAATTCGCGCTGAGTTTTACGATTATAGCACGATATATATTTTTATTTTAGCATCGATAATTTAATTAATTTTTTTTAAATTGACAAAAGTTACTTGTGACAGAGCAGACAATCAATCGACATAATTTCAAGTCTCAAAGTTTAGGACAAAGAGCAAGACGCCGTAACGTAACACCTCGTCTCACCACGCTCAACCCAAGTTGACCCTTAAAAGGATTATCCAACTGTAGTAAAAACCCATTCATCCGAAAACTTACCCATTACATTAAATACAATATCGATAAGGGAGATAGTTTTGAGAAAAGAACGTTAATCTTACTGCTACTGATACAATTGATAAAAAAGATATTTTTAGCAAAGTATTGTTAAAAAGGAAAAAGGAATATAGAAATGAAATAACTGGACACGGACTGATGGACATCATGGCGAGTAAAGAAAGAAAAAAAAAGTTCATAAGTGAGCTTGTTTTGTTCGACACCCTACTTTTGTTGGCCGATTAAAACAAGAAAAAGATAAATCATTTGATTTTCCCTCCAAGATTTCTAATTTACAGTTTATAGGTTGGATCTTTTTAAAACAATTAATGTCGAGATCGTTTTTCTCCCTTAGTTGAACATTTCAGTTCCTGCGTTGTTGGACTCTGAAAGAATGTCATAAACTAGAAGAAATGAAAAGAACACAAAAATCTGTGTTTTAGTCAAAATTATAAAGCACTCGGAGGACACACAACTTGCCTAACTCTCTTGTCGGGAAGAGGGAGTAATTGTGCATGGATCCGCCCCAAAATTTAATCAGTTCTTCTGTAGTCTATTGTCCATCCTTCCACCGAATTTTATTGTAATATTCTGGATATATCGTGGACAGACATGAAATTCGGTCAATATGATGTGGTGTGGACATATAACCATGACATAGTTGTGTATGGATCCGCTCCAAAAATGTAATCAGTTTTTCAGTTGCCTATTGTCCACCCTTCCACAAAATACCATTGAAATTAATTGAGAACTTTTGGAAATACCGTATGGACAGTCATGAGGGCACATATGAATGTGAAAGGAAAAACAGGAAAATATCTCTCAGGCAAAACTCTTCTTTAACCCATTGCCCACCATTTCACAAAATTTTATTGAAATCCATTCAGTACTTCCAGGGGTATCACTTGTACGGACAGACAGACACGACTAAGTACGTTTCCCTCTCTAATTTCGTTGACTGAGGTAAACAAATTTGGTGTTGGATCTTCACAGGACCGTCCTGAACAGTGCCTTAATGAGAGATGTGTTGTGGGTAGACAGAGTTATTGCCTATTGTCTGTCACACAATCTATATCTATCATAGTAGCAACGGCTGTGAAGGGTTAAGTTAGAAAGACACCTTTATTTTGGCAATAGTGTAAAATAATTCTAAGTGGAATTTCTCACCTATATAGAGATAACACCCTTCTTATTTTTACTTACAAATATAAAAATGATTGATAATATTACAACAAAATAAATTCACAAAGTACAAGCTTCAAGTTTATATTGACTCACCGTCACCTTTTTAGGCTTGGCCTTTTTCTGACAACAAATAAAGTTTATTTATCAGTGATGAACAGTAAGTAAACCAGACTTCTGTCTTTTTGTTCAACCATGGGATGGTTTTTGTTTTTTGTGTATTTTTTTATAATTTCAAGTTGCAAGCCACCTCTCACAAAAAAGGGAAAAAAACGGAACGCTGGGCTCTATTTTGAAACCTTCATTGGACCAATGATACTTTCTGCACCCCGTCATTGTCCGGAACACATTTTTCTTTTACACTATACGACCTCATGTACAATCATAAACAAATAACACGTATTTTAGAAAGTTATTCCAAGCTCTCATTTAAAATGTGCATGCAACGAAATGAGATAAAGAAGAAATTTTAAAATAACAAAGAATGTATTTATTGAGATGTGTATGTAATATAATGAATCGATTATATTCAAGATAGTAAAGAGGAGAATATGCTTTTAAAGTTTTCGAACTACTTGTTAGAAAAATGTTTTTAAAAATTCAATGTCGTGATATTAGTGCATAATATCTACAGGTAGTTGAAAAAGAGTCATATTCGTATGCAGAAAGTAGAGCAACTGAAGTGTTGGCTTGTATGCCAATGTGTGTATGAATGCATACGTACGTAAGTGAAATCATCATCATCATCATCATCATCATCATCATCATCATCAGTCTTTGATCGTCCGCCGTTGGACATAGACCATCCCTACGATTCGCCAGGCCTCTTTATCATGGGCGTCGCGGTGCCAATACTTACTGAACTTGTCTAGTTCGTCTCACAATCTCATATTCTGCCGGTCTCGGTTTTGCATGTGATCTCTGGGGATCCATGTTGTGAGATGTGATGTCAATCGGTTGTCTGCCATTCTTGCAATATGGCGGCTCGCACAATCAAGTGGAATGGTTGTTGTACAAAGTGTTGGAACAGCCTACATTCTGCAGAATGAGAACTGGACGAGAATCGAATTGTTTTTCTGTTCACCAATTTCAAAGAAAAGGGTAAATGTCGGGGTGTGCGATACAAAATTCATTGTCTGCTAGGTTGGTTTCAGTGAAGCTATTTTTCGAACAAATATCTATATGTACTTGTTACCTTGAATAAAGGGTTCAGGAAAATCTCATGTAGTCCAGCAAAATGTGTTATATATATCCGAATGAAATATTTTCTCACCTGACTGAATTTATTTGGCATGGTACCTGGCAGTATATCCATGTGCGTTTTGATAAACTGATTTAGAAGGTAAGTGTGCGGTCTGATAAATGTGTTATTGCTTCAAATGACCAGAGATATCAATCTGTTACGCAAGTTTGAAAGAATATTATCACTACAATCGTTAACGAATCATTGTTAGTAGGTGATGGCCACAGAACCTTACTTACCTCAAATTACTTCTTTTGAGTATTCTCCTGTCCAGATGCTCCGAATATTTAAAAAAAAAAATGCCGCTCGAAATGACCCAAAGAAAATCCCAGTGTTTGATCACCTTTGTGACGTCTGACATACGGAAATATGAATGTTAGAATTTACACAAGACGATTAATCTTCTATGACAAATTTTATTTTCTAGTGACAGAGTAGGTAAACAAGTGTCAGAATACACTTGTCTCGTCAGAAGTGTGGTATGCTGCCAACTCAAAAATTTGTTTCGCGCTAAATTGACCTCGTAAAAGCGTCAAAATTTGCCAGAACGCGCAGTTGGCAATTTTATGGCCATTTTTTCATGGCCATAAATGGTTGAGTTCATCTAAGGTGGCTGGAAAATAGCTAGAATCATGCTAAATTGGCAACACTGGTATTGTGTGCAATTATTACCAACAGTGAAATACTAATTTATTCGCCATCCCCCCTCCCTCCCTTTTTTTTTTACATAATTAGAAACCGTCAACCAAAACTGTCGACCAGGGGTGAATTGGGAGCTGGAGA
Organism: Thysanoteuthis rhombus; assembly: GCA_963457665.1. Taxonomy (NCBI): domain Eukaryota; kingdom Metazoa; phylum Mollusca; class Cephalopoda; order Oegopsida; family Thysanoteuthidae; genus Thysanoteuthis; species Thysanoteuthis major. Next base: position 22,342,884 of record OY735207.1, on the reverse strand, counting down.
AAAGCACCTAAATTCGGTTCATTGATGAAGACAGGACGACTATGCTGCTGCAAATTTGGATGAGTACTACTAAATTTTCTGAATTTATTCATTCATTTTCTCATTGTTTGTGATATTCTCCACCATATTCTTCTATGGTTTGCTCATTCATCCAACTCTGTATTGCTGATTGTAATGTCCCCTGCCCCCAAACTTCAGTCAAAACACAAACCAAAGTGTAGCTCCAAAATCTCTGAATGTGCACCAATTTCGAGCCGTACATTGAAATTTGAATAATTATAGGAACATTTTGAGGCCGTATGAAACAGGTTTAATCCCTACTTATATGCGGTCTAATTTCGGTCCGCTATAAAATGGCTACCCTGATTGTAAATCGTAAAGTTCTACACGCTCGATATTAAAAACGGCGCACATAGTGGGCGCTGTTTTTAACATCGAGTGAGTGAGTGTGTAGAACTTCACAATTTGCATTTTGTAGCCAACAGAAATTTGGCCACGTATTAGGTCAATATGCAGCGAGAACCTCATTGCTGATAACTGCGCTTATTTAATCATGTACTGTTGGCCTACAAGAATGGCTTTCAGAATTATTCCGTTTCTTCTCAACTGTAAAATACAATGATACCTGCTCAACGTTGCCCAATTTAGTGTTGATTCACCATAGCGATTTTTTCAAATTTTATTTTGTGACACGTATAGTAATGTTAAATTTCCGAAATAAATAATGCTAAAAGAGGGCATCACTGACAGCCTCCGAAGTAAGTATACACAAAATCTATCATAGGTCTTAATTTAGCATGTAGCGATATATATCGACATCTAGTTTTATTTCACTTGTAGATACCAGATTGTATAAACAGCATTAATCTATTCTATCTTCTTCAAGCTCAACGACACCGTAAATTTTAAGAAATGATTACTGGTTCAATCTCTATTTATGCTATGTTATAATAACTCTGTTTTGTTTTTATTTTCGTTTATCGCTGCATTTTAGGGACGTATCTTGACGGCTGATTGGGGTGTAACTGTATTAGATTGTTACGAGTGAGATGGTTTTTTTTTTTCAAGCAGAGATTGTTTATACTCAATAGGTCGAGTCTTTACAATATTGCAACATTTCAGGTGTGCCTGTAAAGCTTCATGTGCGTGGTTCTGTTTGACGTAGGTAAAACACACCTGAGAAGCAAGAAGATAATTACCTTCATCAATGCAGGCAAGTTGAGATATTATCCTGGTTTTATTTTTAATCAGATACGACATCGTCAACCATCAACAAAAATTAGTCAAGCATAGATTATTTTGCTTTTACAGTCTACCTTCGCAGAATGTCCTTCCCGGTTGACTTGAAACTTGTTTTTTCATTGGTTGCTACTTGCAGTAATGTAATTAATTACCTCATCACCAACATCTCCAATGTTCGATACTCATGAAAAATTTCTTTCTCAATTCCATTGTTACAAGAAGCAACCTTTTCTTTAGAAAGGACACTTAGAAAATATAAGCATGGCATGTTTGGTGGCAAAACTAAAAAGCACCCAGAGAGTGCATACCTCTGCCAACACCATATACCAACGGAAAAAAATACTCAAGGAAAAGCAGTCATCTGTAGCTATGATGCATGAATAACAAAGTAAAACCAATTCAACGAACAAATCCTTTTTTATTATAATCTTATACTTTTTGTTAAAAGTTATAACTAAACTTTGTTTCCTAAATTTTAGACAAAAAAAATTGATGATCGTCTCAAAAGAGGAATATTTTCTGCGCACTGTACACTTTCTAGTCGCTTTTTGGTCCTGCACAGGCGATGGGCAATTATAGGAAACATTGATCATAGAAAATAATGCTAAAAGTGAAAGATCTGGTTAATCCCACGTTTGTATAACATTTAGATAACGATGATTGGAAGAGATAAGAGAAAGAATGAAAATATATAGACAAAGAGCGTGAGATGAGAAGAGGCATGAAATACTGAATAATCTTAATGGTCAACAACACTGGAATTTCCACTACTTCCGTTAAAAATTCATTATAAGCTTTCTCTCAATTTGGATTTATTTATTACAATGTGAAAACCTGCCCAAGGTAGTTTCTCAAGAAGGTTACCGTGGGAGGCCTAAACGTGAACTCAAGCCCTAATAAGATATCCAAACTATTTTGTTTCTGTGGGGTTATCCCAATTCTGTACCTCTGGCTACAAAGCACCATTTCAGCTATTTGGATGCCACATACAGATAAGCGGAATCTGATTTTTACAATTAGATATATAGATGGATAAATAGATAGATAGATAGAAATCAAAACATTGGTTTCAGGAAGAGAGCGAACTCGGAGATCACATAATCATTTTATTTAGCATCGCCTGTGACAGATTGTATGATGACACCGCGTCTTGTCACCTCTACATGCGACTTTCATAATACGAAGACTGAAGGCTAAAAAGGGAGATAATCCACTTATTGCATCCTCAGCCTCCATACATTTTAAATGCATTAAATCTGTTTTTAATTCCACAAGTGAAATAATTCCATCAAAAATTAAAAATCTACGTAAGATTAAATTTTGTTGAACTTAGCATTTCTTGATTATCAAAACACTGTTTTATTTGACAACTACGTTTCGGAAGTAAACAAGGAGAATATAAAATGAAAACATTTAAAAATATTCATCTATAAATCAAAATAAAGAATATTTCTGGAAAATACATTTTTCATGAATAAATACGCTCATAAATGGAGAAGTAGCGGAAATTTTAAAGTAAATCCGATAACTAGTTGAATTGGGGTCTGTTTCAACAACAAAAAATTCTAAATGCAAATTATTACGCTCCATTGTTTATCCAGTGTAAACAACTTTTCAAAGACAAAACTCCCGGTTCTAAACATTGGAAACAATTCATTTTTATATCAAAACGTTCTTCAATCACGGTTCGTATGATTGGGACAAAGGCTTTTCCAATAAAATCAATTATTATAGATGTTTTTGACATTTTTATTTCGTCACTTATTCCTTTTTCGTTGAAAGTTGCCATTATTCTAAGTACATTCTGATGATTTCCCTAAAAGATTTAGATTGGTGTTCAAACTGCCTGGTTAATATGCTTTGACTTTGACAAAAACAGAACGAACAAAAAAGATTTATCATATTTTTGTAGTCAAAACGTGTTACATTTAACGAGTTTTTGCAACATCAGAATTTTCCAAATCTTCTTCATAAACCTTGAAGTAAACCTCCAAAACCTTTATAAAAGTATAATAATACGAACATATAAACCATCTTCAAAATAAAAAAAAATAAAAATCCATCAAACAAAACATGAGACTTAAAACCAACTTTTCTTGATATAATTTGAACGAAAACTTCAGTTATCTTCATCGATGTGAGTATTCGCAAGAACTTCGTAGCTATTAAATACAAACACAGCAACTACTATTTTTGGTGACCATGCAAACGCTGCGTTCATTATTTCGCCTCTTTAGCTTCTTCTTACACCTATCCTGACTAACCACCTCTTTATAATTTAGCTTGGTCATCTATACCACTCATTATAACAGGCACGACTCACCAGGCTCCATGCAATAGAAAGACGAAACGACATTAGATCCTTCATGCCGCGTATCCCTTAAATTTTGATTCTTTCCTATACTTCGTTTTTACGCCTGGGAATAACCTGAACCTAACAGGCCTCCTCTCTTCTCTTCTTTGTACAATCGAATGTATTATAGTCTCCACCCCACGTATTTCATTCAATTCTTCATTTGTGCATTAAACGTATCTCTCATTTTTCACTTCTAAAATTTTGTATGTGTCTTTTTTACTCCATTTGATATCTGCATCCATATTTGTACTTGGCGCGCATGTTCTCCGCATATCTCCCTTCGTCAACTTTTCAACTGACGTCCAAGAGGGTCCGCTAAAACAAATTTGAAAAAAAAACAAAAACAAAAAACGTATTCTTTCCAACCTGAATATTTCCTACACAGTTCTTGGGGCATAAGATGAAAAAATAAAGCAATGCTATAAGCTCTGTGTGAAAGACTGTGTTTCTGTTATGGGACCGCACTATTTAACTTGTCCCCGAACGTCTTTTTCTTGTAGAAGCTTTTGTTGTCTCTGGATTACAGGTTCTTGGGAGCAAGTCATCATTACTTTGATTGTACAGTTGATAACTTCCGAGATGAAATTGCATGGGCAGACACAACAACTGTGGAGGGTAGTGGGTTGCTCAGTGGCTAGGGCCGTACTTGAGGCAATGCATACAATGCAACTGACACAGGGCCCCAAGATTTTAGGGACAAATAAATACGTCTTCAAAATATTTCAATTGCGAAGAGAAAAACGTCTCAACTAAACTTGTTTGAGGATTCATTATATTACATAGAGATAGATTATTGATCTATTAAGGACTTTGCATGATACTTGCACTGGACCTGTTCAAGGCTTGGATTACATACACCCTTGAGAGATTGTCGTGGCACACAGCTTGAGAACCATGGGCCTTCTGATTACTGGCGACACCGGCCATCAGACAAACCGGCCTCACAGACAGATCGGCTAACCGGGATTTGCTCAGGGGCCCAACCTGTCCCTGTTGCCAACATAGGTTTCTTCAGTTTAAAAGTTAGGCTGGCTGGTTGAGATTGGCAAGGGCGAGTAAATGTCGCACAAATAGAGATAGAGAGCCGAAAATTTTAACATTTGCTTATTATGTATTTAAAAAAACATTTTTTGTTTTGTTTTTTTAATAGGTCAGGGGGATCAATTTGCAATGAAAGTTTATGCTAAATTGATTTCTTGGTTTGCATTTAGCAGTATGGCTGCTTATTTGTTTTATCCAAAACCCAGAGATTTCAAGTGATCACCGCTGGTCAAAAGGCGATTGAAGTAACTTATCTACTGATCACTCTCAACACAGCATGCTGCCAAAAGACGTTGGTCGTGACGGTTTCCGATTAGTGACTAACCAGACCTGTTACTCAGTAATTTTTTGAAGCTACGAATGTTCGTAAAAGGGTTCGCTTCAAAGATGAGAAAGCATGCATTAATTGTACACCCCGTAAATATGCTGGGAAGCTGCAGCCTGTATTTGGCAACAGCTTTAATCTACATGGTTTAAAAATTAATTTCTTGAATGAACAGAACTGAACAATAACAACTGATTTCTGTAAATATTTTACGTGAGTTCGTCTGTTTGTAGGCATGTAAATCGTAACGTGAGTTTTATAGTCAACACAAACACAACTGGGATTCTGTTGAATTAATTTTATTGGCGTTATTTCTTCTGTTAATATTTTTAAATTACTGCCCTCAACCTACAAAAAAGTTATTTATAGATAAATACAAAGCTACGTTGCACGAATCAGTTGCAAATTGGAATGCAATCCGGCTGCAAAAGCCGTACACCAATTTCATTGTCGTTTTTACTAAAAATGTAATAGTGTTTGCAAATCACACAATCGACCAACAGAGATCTGTAAAATGGATAAAAGAGATAGGATTTGTTAAACCCTAAAGTGGGAATTATATCTTGTTTTGAATACACAACCTTTCTCATAGTCGTTATCGAGCGGTTGCTTTAACGACACGCCGTCAAGCGGTCTGTTTCGAAGATGCACGCTCTTAATATTCAGTTATTACATCTAGACAAAAACTGTTTAGCACACATTAAGTAGAAAAATAAGCTTTGGTTGTGTATAAGGTCTGAAGGAATCTAACGTGTATACACATGAACTTGAAAGCTTGTAGTTACAGTTTGCACACACATTTCCATGTACCTGGTTGGTTGTTGCCGTGGGACACCTACTCTTCCTCCGTGGTCCCCAACACACGTTCTGATAATCATTTGTATATAGTGACGACTACAGTCAATCGTGATCAGAACTTATGAAGTCCTTACACGTGTACGACAATAAAGATAAACTGATGGAGTCTCTTTTTTATAGATCGTTAAAAATCGCTGCGGTTGTGGCAAATTACTGGTAAGAACATGCTATATTATTTTCATTTAAATAAACCTTTTTGTCTTTTTAGTTACCATTTGTTGAATTTTCGCTAACATGCGTTTTTGAGGGGACCCGACGAAGATTTTTTTTTTTTATCCTTTCTGCATTGTGTGGGTCAAAATCACAACACTGTGATTTAATTGATTGTTTTTTGTCGTTGTTTTGGGAGATTTTTTTTTTTTTTTTTTTTTTTTTTTTTGCAATCCTTCGTTTTGTGAACACAAAATTTGTAACCATCGTCGAAATCGACTACAGATGCACACAAGGGCAAAAACAAAATCGTGCAAATGATTAATTAAAATGAAAATGTTATATTCTTACCTGACTTGCTTATTCATTAAAAAAAAATGAAAGCACGTTATTTCGGAAAATCACTTATGGATTTATTGAAATCGAATGTAAACTAAAGCAGCCATTCAAAAAATTATGCAAAAGGAACACAATTCAATTCAATATGCAACTAGTCCAACATTAAACAACATTTTCATCTAATTCAATGTGTGATTTTTATATTATCAAGTATTTACTTATATTCATATTGTTTTTATTTATTCACTTATTTATCAATATTCGGCAATCCTACCTACTTTCTGTGAACGCAATTTTTTTTACTATTATCGATATCGACTTTGGGTATTTTTACCCTTTAGTACATCCGTAGTCAATTTCGACAAGGTAATAATTTTTACGTTCACTCAACGAAGGGTTGCCGCTTTTTTTTTCTTCCAAGAACTATAAATGTTGTCAAATGTTTACGTTTCTTCTACCAGACCTCATAATGCAATTAAGTCTTATTTCAAACTTTTTGATGGTGACATTAATTAGTTTTCCTCAGTTTCGTTTCAGCTGTGATCATAAAAATAAATACGGAAACGCCCGCATCTTGGGCGATAAAATAATTTTAGAGTTAATATAAATACAAACTTACAAAAAATGATTTTACCATATCAATATATCAAATATCACAGTTAGCTTTAAGCAGAGATGTTTGATCACTATCTTGTAACTATAAAACATTCTGTAAACAAGCCAAGAGATTTTTGCTTCGCTCGTTACTTAATCTGTTGCTTTTAGTGTTTTTGTTGCAATTTTCCATCACGAATGGACGTTTTTTTTTTTAGGGGGGTCGCTTTTATTTGTTCCGTGATTGACTTATGTCCTTTATTGAAGTATTTGAATCTTGATGTTCAAAAATACATTTTTGAATGCTCAATGGTCAAAATATTTTACGCCGTTTCAATATATTAGATAATTTAGTGACCCAGTTTACGCCACTTCAATCGCCCTTTTTCATTATATATCTATATGTGAACTGTCAGATGGCTCTTCTACTCGATTCTGATAATTAAAGATTATCAAAAACACGAATTTCTGTGTAAATCTGCAGAGGAAAAAGAGTTGTGATCTGTTTCGCCTTAGAAAAATGCATCAGTGAAATTTAATGAGAGCGAAACCGAAAAACAAACGTAATTATTCACAACGCATAAAAGGTGGGCTTCTGAACAGATTTTTTTTACAGAACATGCTTTTGTACCTGTCATGACGAATGAAAAATCGATATCAGAATTCTTGCTCAGCATTTTGAAATGATTCTCGTAAGAAGTCCTAGATTCAAGTAGAAACACTTTTTGCCTCGGGGTAAAAAAAATGTGCATTTTTTTCTTTCCCAGGTGAAAAACTAGTTTATCTGATCATCTTGAACCGCTGATAGTTTCAAAATCGTACAAAAATAAACTTCTAAAACTTCCTAACTGACAGACAGTGTCAGTAATTTTCTTTCATAAAAGCACATGTTTTCAGAACTTTTCTTGTTCTAGTGCCAAATTTTCCAAACTTCCTAATGACAAAATTGTTAACCTGTCAAGTTCGAGGCTGTTTTCTCGACTCGAAACAATTCATTTTAACACACAACGTACACGTAAAGAAACGTCGTTTGAAAGTTACTTTTCATCTGTATGTTGTCGGAAAATCAAAAATTACCAAACACACTAATAAGTTTCTGTGAAAAATAAACAGAGCATGCAGTATAAAACCTTTGAAGGGTTTTCGTTTACATTTCAAGTAATGTTTGTTTCAAGTTTGTTCTTTTCATAAGTTAGGACACCTTTGTGCTGTTTGATGTTTTAGTTTTCTTGATATTAATTCAGTTGTAATTGGTTCACGTAATGTATGTGCGATAAGCTGCTTTGTTACTCGTTTTAAAGAATCATTTTGAGTGTTTAACGCTTATACATTCAACTTGTCCATCAAGTATATGTTATATTGTGATTTATTTTACCGAGAATTTTATGATATGTCAAAATAACTAACTAGAAACAACACAAGGGGCGTTTCTCTTAAACATGACACTTGAGGCTTTAAATTCTTTTGGGGGTTTTGAAAGGCTTTTTTCCACGCGATGAAATGAAATTATACATAGTGTGGTAACGTAGCCAGACATTTGGGTGCCGAAAAGGGTTTTGGATCGCAGGGGCCCCTCCACCATTCAGTGAGATTTGATGAGAAAAAAAATGAAGGAAAACTTGCAATTAAGCAGGCTGAATTATTATGCAATTCATGTGTATGAAATATATCTATGCTTGTTAATGTCAATAAAAATGCAGTAACTACTCGAAAATATTAGGCCTTCTTTACAGTATCCTGATGAATAGGTAAAGAATTTAGGGTGTGCCGTGGGTTTTTGAGGACAACAGGTACGCTTCCAAATTTGAAGTGTCCATCCCCGTCTTTTAAGCCTGGATGTCTTATATTAGAATTGAATATTCTTGAACATTGCACGTGGATTTTTTTCTTTTTCACTTACACCCCCTTACTGTAAAATTAGCATTCGTAGAAACCTTCAATCGAAACTGTTAACATAGGTTTCTTCAGTGTTCAAGTGGATCTGGCTGTATGTGTATGTGTCGCACGTACAACCACTCCAATGGAGCTGAAAATGCAGATATTCTCTTGTTATGTATAGAGAACATTTTTTTTTTCAAAATACTTCCTACATAGGCTGTCAGTGGGGCTTTAATTTGCAATGTAAGTTCATACTAAATTAGTCCCCTTTGTCTTGTAGCTATCATGCTTCTTTTTTTGATTCAGACTTTTTTTCATTACGACTGCCCGACAAAAGGCAAGAGTAGTAACTTTTTCATTGATCACCCCCATCACGGCATGTTGCCAAAAGACGTTGGTCACTTGATGGTTTACATCGAGTGACTAACCTGACTTGTTAATGTATTTTTAATTTATTAAAATTTTTTTTTTTTCACAACATTCTAGATGTTCTTATTCAAATTGCTCTACAAAACCCTGATCCGACCACACGTAGAATATGTAAGCAATATCTGGTATCTACACACTAATAAATACTAGAGAGGCTTTAGAGAAGAGCTATTGAACTGGTATTAGAACTAAATGACCTGTCATATGAAGACAGACTCTAAATACTACATCTTCCCACTCTACAATACAGAAGATTGAGAAGTGACTTAATATTCATTAATAAGATAACACATAACATGGACATTACAGAGATGGACATATGTACTTGCTGTAAGATACTGCAAACAGAGTAAATCCATACTACAGAAAACAATAAGAACAACGAACGGAGGTCAGTCACAAATATCAAATACGTCACCATACTGGTATTAGAGACAGATTTGACATCAAAATCCCTTTCATACTGGAATTCATTATCAAAAGAAACAGTAAACTCACTTCTCTTGACAAGTTGAAAAATAACCCATCAGAAGAAACCAGCTTACCACACAAATATAAAAGTTTGTAAAGTACTTTCGCCTTAAAAGCTGACCCCTATTAAATCTATTCAATGTATCTTCAGTTGGTAAAATTTATAACTCTATCATCACTGGTGAATTACTGTGTCTTATTGTAATTGTACTTACTTATTTAAGCTTAGCTTAGTCAGGCACAGGGCCACACAGACAGTTGGGAGATTGCGTTGTGCCAATTTTTCAAATGTGCAAGGCCTGCTTGCCTTAAATACAACATTTGAAAATCCAAATCTTATCTGGACTTGAACACTGAAAACATCAGGGCTATAGTGCACATACACACTACTAAAAGTTACCTAGAAGGAATAATCAGGCGGGGCACATTCAAATTTTGGACCTACTTTGCAAAATCTTCCAACTCTGGTTTCTCATTTTTATCTTAATCTTTGCTTGTTAATTTATTGAATTCTGCTTGTTGCTACTTCTGTACTTTGGTTTTTCTTCATATACCAAAGCTCTAAAGGTTTACATAGTAAAGCCATCAAAATATACCAAATGACATACATGAAATTGATATGTTTTATTTTTTATTTGATTTGATGTATATTGTGTATATTTTGTTTGCTAAATTAAATGGAAGGCCAGTCAATTCATTCAGGAACTTTATAGCAGGAAATCCAGGCAACTTTTAGCACACCCGGGGAGCATTTTCTAGTATAGTTCTGGCGCTGTGATAGAGCCCCGTGGGAATTTTTTAATTGACTAATGGAACCAGTTGGACTTGCTGGAGGGACCTTGAGCAAGTCATTTCAAACTATCTACAATTGAATGTCATAAACTCTTGTTTTAAAATGAAACAACTGTGTGAACTGATCGCTATCATATAAAGGGTGTAATTTCAGACAGATCCCCTCAAAATTCTAATAATTTTCTTCTCTAGCCCATTGTCCATCCTTCCACAAAATTTCATTGAAATTCATTGAATTTTGGGAGATATTGTGTGAAGAGACAAAACTTGTAGAGATATTTTGTAGTTGCCCGGAGTTAGCTTGAACATAAGGGAAATAATCATAGATGGAGCCACTCCAAAATTCCCAGTAGCTTATTGCCCATCCTTCTACAAAATTTCATTGAAATTTGTTGAACTTTTGGAGATAAAATGTGAATATACAGAAAACTTTTAGAGATATTTTGTGGTTGCCAACAGTTAGCTAGGACATTGGAGAGATACAGATAGATCTGCTCCAAAATTTCCTGACTTTTTCTCTGGCCTATTGTTTAACTTTCCTCAAAATTTTATCCAAATTCATTGAAAACTTTTGAAGATCGATTGAACAGACGGAAAAAAGCAGTATCAAAATTTCAGATCAGAGCATTGTATTTCTGTATCTCCAAAAGTTCCAAAGGTGCATATTTAGAAGGGGCTGAACTTTATGTTGTGTTAAAGCAGTCTATCAGATTGAATTGAATTTTCAAAAAGATGTCGGTAACAATCGAAAAATATATTCTAAAGTGCAAAGGTCAAGGGAGGTGATGTATAGGAATTATGAAAAAATATCTGTAATCTTTAATTTTTTATTTATTTTTATTAGATTTCTCAAGAGCCACTGATCCAAACAACTTCAAACTCAATACTGTACTGCCTTATGTGCTAACTAATATACTTGGCAAATGTAATCGTGATGTACACACAGATTTCTCCAATTGTAGCAAGATGGTGTGAAAAAGTCATTTTCAAAGTTGGTAACAACTTTTATTTGATCCATTGGATGTATATAAGTGATAGAACAAGAGAAACAAGAGTTGGCAAAATGTGCAAAGTAGGTTACACCTCGCAACTGACTAAAATGTTCTGAAGAGAAAATAGAAAATAACTACAACTGATCTTTTTGATTGACTTTTAAAAGTTAGAACTCTATTTTGTGGGATGCAATTTATTCACCTTACAACAAGATGGAAGAAAAGTGATTTTAAAAAAACTTATTCTTTGGATAATTCACTTTCAGTTTATCTTCAATGAATCAGTATAGGGAAAACTAAACTATCTTTGTTGACAGATTTTTCATATGCAAACTGATTACAGTGATAATAATGGGACAGGAAGGATGACAAATATCTTTCTCTGCTGCACAGTCCACAGTATATTACAATAGGTTTCTGGTTTTGCAAGCTGATATTGGGGAATATTGGGTGGATGGAGTTGGGTAATAAATTCTTGTAACTTGCAGCTGTGCTACAACACTTAGCTTTTAGCCTTATGTAGTTGATATTTACAAAACTTTAGTTTAGTCACAAGGTCATTATAATAGGACACTCAGAATCTAACTGGCTATACTATACAATAGCTTGCCAGACTAAACAAGGAGCTCATCACAAATTTATGCACTTTCTTTTTAATATATATATATATATATATATATATATATATATATATAATTTTTATGAAAATATGTGATCTGTTAATTTTTTTTTGTTCTGCAACCTATATAAGGAGGAACAGTCAAAACAAAAAAAAGGAATTACAGACAACCTTGAGGAAAATAACAGCTGTGAAATAATTATATTCAAGATTTCTTTCATATTGTTCCTCTGGCTATTATTCTTTGCAAGATGAACTCTTCCCTTTTTGTCATGTCACCCTATATAATTATCCTTTATCATGGAAACAAAAAGACTCCTTTACTGGACATGCATATATACAGGAGAAAACGTATAGTTTAATCATTAAATTGTGCAAATGAAGAATTTCAGATTTTAAATTGTTACCAGCAGGTACTGTATTCAGGAAACTCGTCTAAGGTTTACTTACCATTACTTGTAAGTGGCCCAGTGGTAGAGTGCTCACCTCTAGTTCAGTATGCTGTGGTTCAATTTGCACCAAAGATTTTAAAATGGTTTGCAAGGACTAATTAGGATTGAGGATAAGGAGTTACGGCCAAATCATGTTTGACTGGTTTTCGTAAGATCACTGAAGTTAAGCAATGTCAAGCCTGGTACCTGGATGGGAAATACCAGATATGGCAAGTGGGTCTTAATAACAACTGACTGTTTGTACCTAGCCACACAACAACCTCAATTGAGGTATAATCAGAGAACGATGATTCATACTTGTAAGACATTGATTTTGACCAAGAATATACTTATTGTGATGTATCTGATGAGGCAGTGCTGATCATTGTAAACATGATGTGTAAAATGACTTGTAACAGCAATAATAATAAACTGTTTGTTGAGACTATGATCTGCATTTAGCAAAGAAATAATGAGAACAAGACTGATCACAGTAGGCAAAGCATTGAAATTTCTGGATACTTTCATTTTCAAACTATACTAGTATCATTTTTTGTTTATCAACCACTAGAAATGCTAATGCTTTTTTTCGGAGACAAGAGATGAAAGTACTTATCATTCTTTGGACATAGACCTTCCCCAAGATTCACCAGAACTCTCTATCGCCGCTGAGCCAATATTTTCTGAACTTGTCAAGTTTGTTATATTTTGTTGGCCTTGGTTTCATTTTGAGTCATGATATCCAGCAGTTGTCTACCATTCTTGCAACATTACTTGCCCAATACCTTTAGGGTATCATTATCGTATTGTATGACGTCTCAGACTCTAGTTTTTCCTCTAATATTTTGTGCTGTCTTGTGATCTCTCCATGTTATGTTGAGCACGATTCTCTCCTGTGCACGTAACATGGTTCTCAGTCAATCTTTAAGTTAGGATCCATGTTTCAGCTCCATAGGTGACTATTGTGAGGATCTTGTTCTTGAAGGTTGAGCTTGACTGCCAAAAGGTTGCCATCCTAGCGTGATTCTTAGCTTGATAGCTTCTTCTTTTAAGGGTTACATGGAAATTCATTGTCTTAAGTTGATATAGTGGGCCATCTTCTCAAGTTCTGAGTTTTCAATTTTGATAGTTGTCTTTGTCATCAACATGTTTGTTGTGCATGACATTTGTTCTTTGAAGGTCATGTGGAAGCCAACTTTCTTGCTTCCTTTATTCAGTTCATCTAATTTATAACACTCATCAAATATTTCTATAACTAAACAGAATATTTCAATTGTAATCGAAACATACTCAGTATTTGGTTAACAAATCCAAGTGTCATTAATTTATGGGTCATAATCATTATTGAATTATGAAGACACTTAATCAAGTATGTATTTCAGTGTTACTTTCATCTTTCTTTTTCTCAACCAAGTGGAGAGAGGAAAACTTGGCAATAAATTTTGCCTGATCTTCCTTCACCCACTCATGGGTGTGCCCCCCCTTTGGTCCCAGGGTATACTTTCAATTTTGCTATCTCTTGGATTTTTATTCATATCTAAACTACAGAACCAATTAAGACAAACTATGTATGAATATGTAACATGATCCTGCAAATGTCATAGACCTTAAAAGAACAGGATTCCCCCATTTTGAAATAAAATTAAACATAGTTGGGGAGGGGGTCCAAGTTATTAAGTTTAAGGAGAGATAACTTGTATTGCAACAACAAATTCCCGCCTACTCTTTACTTTATTATATTTTGTAAACTAGCTGAGTAACTCTTTGAGTATGCTGTTGATTGTACTAAACCATATTAAATTCCATGTTTTTGCCTGAAGAATTTGCCTTCGTTACTTACAAAAATTGAACAATTTTATTTCAGTTTCAAGTCAGTGGGAACAATACATATTTTTCTCTCAAAGTATCAAAGAAACAATCTCATCAGATTTTGATTTTTAATATCTTCTGCAATATGGCAATATATTAACGATGACTTCATAACTCATGTAATGAACCAGAATATAGGGAAGCCATAGATCCCTACATGGATATAATAATAATGTTTTGAAAGTTATTACTGAGGGGTAGAAGAAAAAAAAAACATAATTTGGAACTTTTTTTTTTAATAACATGAGTTAGTGTAATATTTAAAAAGGCTTTTTGTCCAGGAGTTAGTGTAATATTTAAAAAGGCTTTTTGTCCAGGAGTTAGTGTAATATTTAAAAAGGCTTTTTGTCCAGGAGTTAGTGTAATATTTAAAAAGGCTTTTTGTCCAGGAGTTAGTGTAATATTTAAAAAGGCTTTTTGTCCAGGAGTTAGTGTAATATTTAAAAAGGCTTTTTGTCCAGGAGTTAGTGTAATATTTAAAAAGGCTTTTTGTCCAGGAGTTAGTGTAATATTTAAAAAGGCTTTTTGTTTGAATTTCTGAGATGAGAAAAATTATACTGAGCTAAAATAAAAACTTGAAGGTAACAACCTTCAACTTTTCTCCTAAGCATATTTTATAAACAATGAATATGTTTCGGCTTGTCAGGCCATTATCAATATCCAGTCTACAAAAAAAAAATTCTATTCTACACTGATTTACTCAAACTAGTATCCCCCTCTTGATTGTTTTATTCAGTGTTCCAGCTGTTGTAAATTCAGCATTCTTCAGGGGTCTGTCATAGTTGGTAACCTGAGAATCTTGAACCAAAGTGAATTGGATAAAAAGTTCAGTTTAAAATTCCCAGGTTACCAACTCTGACCTACCCCTAAAGGAAACCAGAAGGTAAAATGGCCAGAACACTGTGACTATAACAACGAAGATGAAAACACTAGTTTGAGTAAATCTGTGCATAATCTTTAAAAAACTGAATTATCATCAATTTTACAAGTACAATAAGGGTGCTTAAGTTTGTCCTGGCTCAAAATCGATATTCTTTCAAGTATTTTAATTGTTATAAATATAGCCAGCTCACATTTGAGATCAACCCATAACTTTCTTTCATCTAACTCTTCCTTTCACTGCATGAAAACTTCTCCCTTTATATTTTATATGTGTTGGTAAAGATAGATAAAATACAGTATTTTTCCCCTTCTTCCAGTTTTATGTGTAGGCAAGTATAGATAAAATATGGTATTTATTTTCCACTTTTCTATGTTGAGCAACTTTCAAGTACAGTTTTAGGACTTTCTACTGTCGAAATGAAGTATCTGCCCATCTATAATATACCTTTTTTAGTCTCAGTGTAAAACAATGTAAAACAATTTCTCAGTGTAAAAATACTTTGACATTTACGTGTTACGAATTTTTTAAAATATTTTGCTTCAGATTTTAAGCTGGCTATATTGAATTTGTTTTAAAAACCATCAACCAAAACAGTCACCATAGGTTTCTTAAGTTTTTAAGTTGGTCTGGCTGACGATGTATGTATAACGTGTACAGGTCACACCTATGGTGCTAGATGGCTAAAAATTTAAACATTCACTCCTTAAGTTTAATATCTGTTTTTTTGAAAATGCACCCTTAAATAGGTTTTTGGTAGGGTTTCAATTGCAATGTAGTTTTATGCTGAATTGGTCTCTGAGCTTGTGTCCAGCAGCACTCCCACTCTTTTTTTTTTTCTTAAATTACGACATTTTAGTGATTACTACCTAACAGAAGATGAGAGAAGTAACTTAGGTAACTTATTAGAAGATTAGGCACAGATTGGTCAGATTTTTTTACTAGTATCACAAATGATTAAGTACTGCTTTGAAATTGCCTGATCACACTGTATAAACATCATGGCAACTCTTTATAATTTCCTTTTTATACACCAAAAGGACACTTAGAACTGGTTATTTTTTTATTAATTCAATGTTATAGAAATACAATTATTTCACAACAAATTGAGGTCAGTATTCAATTATAGAAAAGGAAACTAAATTCACTCAACTAAAACTATTAAAAAAATGTCAGTGATCTGGTTAATTTGTATCTTCAAGACATCTCCTCCGTTCTCACAATACAACAAAGAGTTGTGTTCATTAATGCAAACGCCTACATGTATTACTGTTTATGCATATGACACATGCCTGTGTACCTTGTGGAGTAATTTGGGTAGTTGACCTTGTACACTTAGTACATATAGACAATCTCTTTACTAATGTGGCATATTTTTTATCACTAGTAATTAAAATTTTTAGTTATGGTAACTAATATCATCTTATAAGACTGTTACTTGAAACAGAAATACAATATTCCAATGGAGTTTTCTCTTTCCCAGGCTTTCATTTATCAATCTCACAATCTCAACTATCAATTGTTTTGACAACTGAAGATAATGTTTTTCAACAATATTGTCAGTATACAATTTTTGTAGTTAAGCTTTATTCCAAACAACCACTTTGGAGCTCTCAAAATTACCATAAAATAAACAGGGCAAAATTCAGACTACACTTTCTCTCCTCATACACCCATACACACACACACACACACTTTTATCTCAACTACCAATGCATATACACACATAACATTGCATGGTAATGTTTATCTGAAGGCTAAAGTATGTGTGTAGTCTCTGTCATAGCACAATGATCAGCACAGTGTTGTAATGAGTTCAGTCTTCACTGGATGCCTCACTAATGTAGCAGTTTAGTTTTAAATGGCATAAGTTGTCAGCAAACCAAATTTGAGTCGGATATTGCAAGTTAATAATTTGAGTTTACGAAGTTTCTAAAAGTTTCAAATCGGGGATTCTACTTAGAATGTAACCATAATACTGAAGTAGAACTTTACTGTCTTTTCTCTATACATATGCATATCTTCTCATTCTAAATTAATGTATGATTTTTTCACAGGTTCAAAAACGAAGGGAAATCTTTTTTCTCTGTAATAAGAGTCAAAAGTGAGGGAAGATTTTTTCTTTCCTTGAAAGGGTCAAGTGGAGGGAGACCCACCCTTTCTCAAGGGGTCTCAAGTGAACTGAAACTTTTTTCACCTCCATAGTGTTTGTTTTCTACAAGTCTGAGAGCTCTAATCTTGTTTTCTACTCTCTAAATATTATACCCAGCTAAACACCTTTTTTTTTTTCTTTTTTTTTTTTGGCTTTTCTGAGAAATCTGACCCTAACCCGAAAATGAAACTCTCTTCTTTGAGCAAAAACCTTACCCCTCATCCCAACACAACAATGAAACGTGGACACAATTTGAATCCGATGTCCTGCTTTAATGTGCTAACTACTAACGCCAAAAATGAGCAAATGAATTCTCAAATTTGAGATAAATGAATTTTTAAGGTTTTAGGAAGGCCTGCACCAGTCAGGAGAGGTGGGGGTCAACACAGACCATGCAATTTTTTTTTTCTTTTTTCTATCTGTGAATTTTGCATGTGTATACAGCTTATATGGTGCCTACTGGAATTGAAAAATGAAGTGGTCAACTAAGAATTAACCATTGTAAAATGATTGATTAAGCACGTGCACAAACACATGTATATTTATATATTTATATATATTGTAAAAAATGACAAACTATATGTATGGCAGAAACTATATATTAAAGGGAAGTGGCTTGATGAGAATTTGGGTTGAAGCAGTTATTTGGGCCTTTTCATTACTGGGGCTGTCTAGCTTAATGGTAAGAGCATTGCTACATTGTAGCAGTTACCCTATCGGTGGCAGGTTCGATTCCTGTATCAGTGTTTTCATTTTCTACGTGTAAATGTTCCTGGGAGGAGGAGGAGAAATTAATTTGAAAGAAGAGGAAAGGCATATTGATAAATATCAGTTAAATATTTCACCCTCTGTAAGAGAAAGGAAAGTGTATCCAGCTGCTTTAGAGAAGGGAATCGATAGGAGCCCAAATGGTGATGTGGAAAGGCAGTAAGCTTTATAATGAGAGTAGGTGTAATTCGGCCATATTGTACGAGTAGCTGCTCCCCCAAGGTGTATTATTTACATTTAACATTCAATTTTATGCTCAAATCTGTTAAATTCATAAATCTATATTAACATAAATTGATACTACATTTATTATATCCAGTAGAGCATGTGAAAATTTTGAAATGCCTCAATGCAATGTTAGAATAGAAGACTAAGTAATTCAGATACAGAAAATTAAATCATTATTTAGTTTTGAATTTAATGAAAAAATGACATTAGAATTATTTTTAGTTTCTTTCTTTTTTCCTTCCGCCTTTGTTTTTGTTCACTTATTTCTTTCTTTTTCTTCTTTTCTCATCTTTTCTGAGAATAGATATTGAAAGGAGAAGTATTTCAAGTACTTAGATATCATATAACTAAACTACCCAATTAATTTAAAGATACAATTGACGCAAGTTGGAAATTGATATTCTCTTTCTCCCCCCCTTTTTTTCCACTGTACTTGGTTAGTTTTGCGATAGGATGTTATGTTTAAAACATCAAATTTTCCTACTCTACCACCCACCCAACCCTCATAATTTACAAGTTTGACGGAAAAGTAAGTCATAAGTAACAATCTAGGGGAGTGGGGATTTATCCTGAATTATGAGGGTATAAATTAGGTGCTATTTAGGCCAACCATCATAAGCAACCACTCTCTCTTATATGAAGTAGACAGCCGTGAAAATCTGTTCTCAAATTGATAATTCAATTTTTATAATCTTATTTATCCAAAGTGACCTTGTTCTAAAATTGACGCAGTCTTAACTGACTGTTCTAGACCATGTTTCAAAGTTAGTCCAGTCCAACAGTTTCAAGTGATTCATATATAGGTTTGTAGCGGGAATGGGATGACTGTTATCTATTAAGTGTGGATTGTGTGAGTGCGCATGGGTGCAAATCAGCCATACGCTTACAATCATACAAGCATGAGTATGGTTAGATGTTTAGTGTTGTTTGTTTTGTTTTTTCCCCCTATAAGATTTCAAATGTTAACTAGACTGGATGCATTTCCCTAAAAGATCTGCATGTGTGATTGCTTGTGTGACGCAATCACACAAGCAGGAGGGAATAAACTCGTCAGCTTTTTCAAGACATCCAAATTAAGTCTATGGCATTTCCAATGGAATTCAATACAGGAAAGAACAGCTTTTCATTCATTAGACCAAACCAAAAAAAGATATCTTCAAACAGATATGGGTTTAGTTTAACATTATAATTATGTTACATAAACAGGAACCCTCTTCTAAAACCTTTAAAAAATCTATTTTTTTCAAAACCTTATATCAGCACAATGCACCGAATCAAGATACACCAATCAGAATTGGAATGGCATTGATATCCCGAAAACTTGAGGAGAATTGGTGCCAAAAATCAACCGAATAAGAAGAAATAAGTTAAAATACATAAAACAGTAGTGTGCTAGCACTATGTGCAATCATACTAATAAACAATTTAATCTAATATACTACATAAGGCAATTCAGGTTGACAGCTATACCAATTACTTGTCCTACCATTTGTATGGTTTTTGAAGTATTCAGTTACTTGGTCTCCTCCAAAATCATAGTTGACCAGAGATTTAATCGGGAAGTAATAAAAATTATCTTCTGTGGGATTTTATTTGTTATTATTTTTATATTATCCTTATCAGTTGATCAAGTATTGATTACTTGAAGCATGTTCTCAGTTCTTCTTCCTTGTATGTATGTATGTATGTACCATGTATACATAATGATAAACAAAGACCTTGAACTCATAACATTTGTATTCAATCTGCAAATGAAATTAAAGCAACCTTGTCTACAGTAATTTAAGCAACATGCTCTATGGATACATTTCTGCTAGGTTCTTATCCGGCATTCAAATTTAATGACCCATCACATATTGGAATATTTATCCAGCTGGGTTTTCCATTTTGGTAATGGATTAATTGTATTTTTCATATGAGTTTTCTTGAAACATTTCATACCAGAACCAAACATTCTCTTCAACTTTGAGATGATTCATTAACATACCAACTTTTGCTCAGACGATCCAATCTCTTCTCCCCATTTATATTTACACAACTTAGAATGAATCGGACAAAACATTGTTAACATCAAAGATGGAAGGAAAAGATTGGTTTTCCTGGGGAAATAAAATAGGAATAGAACCAAATATGTTCAGCAATAACCTCACTTGAAATCTCAACCATCAAAACCAATTATCTTTTAGTATGTTGGGGACAAAGTATTTGATGTGTAATATTAGTTTCATTTCTTTTGCTTATTTATCAATTCATTTATTTATGTATTAACATGAACACCCATCTGTCGTATTTAATAAAAAATCATTTCTTTTATTAAGCATTTTTTACTTCTGCAAACTAAGTTGGAGAGGTTTATGTATTACATCATGTCTTTCCTTCCTTTATCTCTCCACACGATATCTCCAAAAGTTCTCTATGATTTTCAATGACACTTTGAAGAAGAGTGGGCCACAGGACAAGGAAGAAGTGATTAAATTTTGGAGCAGATCCAGGAATTTTTTTTTCAATTGAGTTGATGTTCAGCATTAGCTGAGATATGCCCTCTGAGTGCTTCTCTAGTTATAGACTGCTGAGCAAAACTAAGTTTGGTTTTCATGTATGAAATCCATTACAATGCTGTTCTGTTTTAAAAAATCTTTGAATCATTCATTGCATATTTGCTTGATAAACAACATTTTTGGTAAGATTTTCAGATTTTTTAAATTTGGTGATGAAGAAGTATCCAAGAAATTTCAAAGATTTTCGATTTGTATTCATTTTACTCCTTCTGTGTCAACACATACAGAGTGAGTTAAAATCCTGCCCCACATTTAAATGCTCTTTTCATATTTCTATGTTAATAAATTTGATATTAAAAAATAATTAGGTGGGTGATTTAAAAAAAAATTTTTCAAGTTTTTAGAATGCTCCATGAAAGTGCTTTTTAAAATATCTTGATTATGAAATTATCAGTGGGTTTTTTTTTTTTGGTTTTTTTGTTTTGTTTTTTTTTTTTTTTTTTCAATGTTTAAAAAAGATCAAATACCATATCAACTGCAAAAGAGTGAAATTTCGATCAGTAAGATACATAACATGTTGAATATTTAAAAGAATCTATAATATATGATATTAACACTTTTAAAACAGGACCTGATCAGACTGCACAGCCTCCATAACATATTGTTTGTTTGTTGTTAACAGCTTATAGAAAAGAGATCTATACTTTGTCTTTTCTATTTATTGTAGGTTTGTTTCCATATCTATGGTATTTGTGAACAAATATTTACTAAGTAGCAAGCAGCTAAAGGTAAGTTCTTCAAGTTTATCACTTGTATACATTTTGGAAAAATCAGTCAAGCAAACCATATTGTCAATGTTATGGAATAAATGAAGTGTGAGAAAATGGTCTGCACAATGACAGAACCAGTTTTGCTGGTTTACTTTCTTTAGTTTCACCAGGATGGATCCATTCATCCATGCCTCAAAAGAAAATCAAAACAATGTTATTAGAATTAGACAATATTAGAGCATTTACCTAAGCTGACCAGTCTGGCATAAGGTCATGATTGTGGAGCATCTTTGTGTATCGAACTGTACCAATATGTGGAGGTTGTCACTTGGCCCCCTTGCAATGGATTTAAAAGGTATAATTTGATTTCTTCGGAAGATGTTCGATTTAGGAATGTAAGTGGATCCATGATAAGAAAAAATCCTGGAAATTCACAGAAGATGCATCTCCATTTTGTAACTGGTGTGCAGTAGTTATCATTTCTTCGCTCTTTGATTTCACCTGATGTGTGTAACAGGTCAATACACAGCCCCTCTACATTACATTTCATTACTTGTTTTGTAGCTGTCAACTAAGCTACCAAGAACTAATGAGCAAAATCAACAATGAACTTTTAAATGCATCCAAATAGACCAAAATGTTTTTTGACTGAGATTCTGTTTAACACAAAGGATTCCCTCACTCCTAAACTTTGTGTGTCATTTGATATTTCTTGATGATATCTAGAAAAAAAAGTCTTCTTCAACTGTTGTTGTAGAATGATGTAGAAAATTATTGAATAGCAATTTGTTTGTTTTGATAATTTGACTTGTTGAGTTGAAATTCTTCTATTGAATCACCGTAGCCCCACAAATGGCCTGCGCAACCAACAAGCTAGTTTCATCTCTTGTTGCTCATTTGTGTCTATCTATGTGCATGCATCTCTGGGCACTCCTGGTTACATTATAGGAGATACAACCTTGAAAACATTTTTCTTGTTCTTTCAAAAAAGTGTTCTTTGAGTCTCTATTATCACTCCAAAGCAACAATACCCAAATCTTGTGCTGGTATTTTTTTAATAATCTCTTAGATAAAAGATCTATTTTTTTAGATAATTAGTTCTGGTACACATGCAGGCTATGATGATTCATTTGTGCAAAGTACAGATATTAACTACATTATTGCCCTGTTGTCATAAATTCTACATACATACAAGGATACACTGTTGAAACAGGTTATGGTGAATAATTTGTAATATTTCTTGGTCAACAATTCATGATGATAAATCATTGTCTAATATTGATCTTGAAAGCCCCCTCGGTTAAATTGGAACAATGGTTTGTTTAACCTACTTTTTCATCAGTATGAACAAAATTGAAAGCAGACTCCTTTTTATCTCAAAAAAAAAATTAAGAATGTAACCTGTAAACATATCCTTTTCATGTTTTTTAGTATTTTTTTCCATGGTAAGCAAATATCATTTAATGCAAGTTTTTCATTCTTTAAGCAGGTATGTTCATAACCTAACAGCTATATCAAACCCTTGCAAAGATTCCCAGCACTGACTGGGACAAAAGATCAGTGGTAACATTTACTACAGCACAAAATGGCAGCTTGAATGCACTGTGACCTTTTTTCCCTCCAGGAAGTAAAGTAATAGAAATAGCCAAAGATACAACAGCTACTGCAATTTTCCCTGTTTTCTTACTTCGGCTTGTAGCTTTAGCACAAAGGTTTTTTTTTTGTA
>OY735207.1:21689476-21714476 GCA_963457665.1 Thysanoteuthis rhombus | reverse complement strand
AATCTTTCAACTTTCCTTTTTTTTTTTTTTTTTTTTTTTTTAAAAAGCAAATAACTAACACAGAAATTTTTGTCAGTCAACAGCTTGTCTTATGTTGATAGTCATTTTTCTTTATCAGCTCCTAAAATGATCGAAATGGGCTAACCTGGATAGGTATTACTATGGTTTGCATGTGATCATGAAGGGTTAATTTCTATTTTACTCTGTTAGTGTTCTTGCTTCATATTGTAAGTTGTGCACTGTTCGATTTATTTATTTATTTATTTATTTATTTATTATTAATTTTTTTTTTTTTTTTTTTTCTTTTCTGGTATAATGTAGGGAGGTTGGTCCCAATTGTAAAGTTTCACATCCTAGTAAACTCTGCAATAATAATCAAAGCGATAACAATATAATCGATGTAATTCTATTTTCTCTCGTTTCTTTCTGCTCGTGCACTGTTTTAACAATGAGTGTGCAACTTTACAATTGGGACCACCCTCCCTTGTTTTTATAATTTTTTCTTTTTTTGTTTTTTAACTATATGTAATTAATTTTCAAAATTGAAATTTTGATATAAAAGATAAAATACTAGTTTAATCAATTTAATGAAATTGCACAAAAATGAAGATGTAAATTACGATGTCTTTTTTTTTTTTATAACTTGAAACTAATTTGTTAGAGAGTTAATTTTATGGAATTTGTTTACCGTGTGTATTTGAAAAAAAAAATGTATGTGGTCCAAGTTAATAGAACGAATTCCGTGAAGAAAAAAAACACTTTGAATTATTATCGCCTTTGTCCTAAAAATGGGTGTGTGGTGAAAGACCAATCAAAATTGTATGTGAAATCTGACTAATCACATTTAAGCATTAAATAAGCCGAGCCATAAGTGTATCGATTCATGTGAATATGGTACATAGTAGGAGTCGTTTTTTTTTTTTGTTCGTTTAAGCCATTTTTCTTTCTCAAATCCCTGTAGCAATATGCGAGTATTTCTTTTTTTTTTTTTTTTTTTTTTTTTTGAAGAAGAAATGGCGTTACTTTTGGGAATAATTAAACTTTTATACACCTGACTTACGAGCTTTTTTTTCCCCAATGTAAATCTTTGGAACTTTTTTTTTTTTTTTTAAATTACCTTGATGATTAATATTACTACTACATAAATTAAAATCTGCGTAAGTCATAGTTTATAGAGTATCTTTTCTTTTCTAATTTGTATGCGTAAACGATCTGGCTGGCTATATTTCCCTTTAAATTGACCCCGTACTACATCCAGGAAATAAAAAGATCCTCGATTCGGCCAGCTCCTCTCTCTCTCTCTCTCTGCCTCTCTCATTTTCTTTGTTAGCCTGTCTCTTTTTACTTAGAGTGAGACAGAATAAGTGAAAACTTAGAAGGCTATGTAAGCCACGTTCTTGACTATAGGCGGGGCATATCTTCAAATCCGACCAAACAGGCAGACATGTACATTCCCTTAACATTAAAATATTTCTTTCATAAGTTCTACCTCTTCTGTCTCTCTTATCACATCGGGAGGTGGGGACCCCACATTCTTCTCTTCATACCACACGCTCGGGATTCCATGACGGGAATGAGCTGAACTTGTTGAAAAAAAAAAGAAAAGAAAAAGCGGAAATAGTTTATCAAACTAATTTATTATTTATACTGCTGTTCTTTCTCTCTTCCAATGTTTCCTCTAGCATTGGAACCATAGTGTTCACTCAAGTGATTTCATAAAAATTGTTATTTTTACCGCTTTTCGCCCTCAGTGAAAATAGACCTGACGAAGGGGGTCACACATAGGAGGGAGATTACGGTTCCCATTGACTTTCAGTACTACGAGCTTTTCTTTCTTTTCTTTTTTTTTTTTTTTCTTTAAGGCCAACGCATTCGTCTTTATTTACTATCTAAAATGTGATCATATTACGTAGTTTCTCTCTCTCTTCACTGCATTAATTACTTGAGGCTACAGAAATACATTCAAGTTGAAAATTTCCCGAGGAAGTTGACGTACGCGCTTTTCAACAGACATTACTATATTCACGTGCCTTGAGTTGAATACTGTTCTTCAATTAATATATAAATATGAAGTAAAATAAATTCTATTGTTTTTTCCTTTTTAAATTTCTGCCTTGATGTTGTAATCTCAAACTAATCCACAAACCCTCTATTACTGGATTACAATAGATACTGAAGGAAGATTTCTTCGTTTACATAGAATGATTGGGTTTATTGTTATTCGATGAAATAGAGGCCAAAGTGTATTTTAACTGATTAATAGCCTTCTAAATCGATTTATGATTTATCCTATTATTGAGATTGATTAAAAAATATTTAGATAAATCCTACGTCAGCCATCGTGATAAGTTAGGTCATATGACAGTCGAAAGTGATTCTTGCGAAAATTGAACATTGTTTCCCCTTCTCTGATCAATTTTTTTCATCCGAATTATACTCGTTTTTCAAACAATTAATATGCGTAGTTATCTATTTTTGATAAATGTCTACTCTACCTTCTCACAAATATCAGTATTCCTTCCGATCCCCTAGAATGTGTTTTCACAATGTCTGAGTGATCAACATTGATTTTGTATTTTCTGCCCGTTATTCTTTGCAAAATTGCAAACTTTTAGTCAGTAGCTGGTGCCGAACTGGTTTTATCACAGAATTAGAACAAAAATTGGCTTCAACAGGATAACAAAGGATCCTCCTCTTCCTTTTTTGGGTAAAGTCATCTCGTACTTGTTAACTCTGCGATACCCACTTGAAATTTCTAATTATCACTGCATTTTTATAGTCACTCCTTTGCTTGAAAATTAACTTCATAGCAGCCTAGAAACACTCCTCATTTCCCTCTCCTACTTTCATTATAACGTGACGTCTTCTTCCCGGACTTTCTACTCGCCTTTCAAATCACACACCCCGCTTATTTTTCACTGAATTTTTTTTTATAAGTTGACTTTTTCCTTAAACCATTTACTTACATTTGTGGGGGGGGAAAAGAAATAAAAGCTCCACCCCTCATTTAATCACACGAATTAACAACCACAGAAAAAAAACGTTTATTCTGATAAAATTAAATATTTCCCCACTTCCTTCATATTTGACAAATTAATTGAACTTGACTATCAGTGTTGTAACTCGTGCGGTGTACCAATAAAACACTACGTATTCTAAAAGCACAAGACTTGGAATGCTGCCGATTCTAGATGGGTGAGGCTCATTACAATACTTTTTAGGGATTTTTCATGAAGCATAGCTACAGCAAATAAGTGTTCCTTTTAATTTTTCTGGTTGTCTTGTTCGTAGATTTTTCACTATTCTCCAGAAGATATCACTAGCACTTCCGTGTATGTAACTCCTCGTTAGCACATGTAGATTATTGGACTGGAGGTTGCTGCATCTAGTATTACATCCTCAAGCCTGGGGTTCATTCCCACTTCATTTATGGGAAAGACATTTTTCCTTTCTAACCGAAACAAAGGGGGGAAAATAAATAAATAAATAAATACGGTTAAGAACTTCATCGTGTCAGTGTACAGTACACACACACACACACACACACACACACACACACACACGCACAGGATGTCCTCATTTTCCGTCGCCGTTTAGTATCGGTCTTTCTCCTTCTTTTCCTTTTACAGTATTAAAACGATTCAAATTACATTCGAAGATCATGAACCTTAATCTGTCGTCCATCTCTAATGATTACATTATAGAAAAATTATCCGTTTTTTACGTCGTTGTCTGAAATAGAACTGCTGAGGTATATAACGAGAAACATGCTGTTAGTAAACATTTGCTACACCGTAAAGCTGAAAATTACTATAAGGTATAGGTATTGTTTCTTTTTTTTCTTTTTTCAACTCTTAACTCGCACCAAATCAACTACATAGCTCGTTCGGTAATCAGTCTATAGAGTGTTTATCTGGAGTAGTTTTATTTCTTTCTCTTTTTTAAATTCTTTTTTATAGATGTGTCCGTATATCTCAATAAGACGCTTTTCGGTCGGTCCGTCCTGATTACGTTAATCAACAGAAAAAGGAAGGGAGGTGTGACGTCATTAAAAGATCTTCATCGAGATTTTTTTTTTTCAGACTCCACAAAATATTCTAATGCAGCAATATTGTATAATTATGAGAATCAATTGACTTAACTTTTGCTTTTCTGTAAATGATACTTTGAAGTACAAATTTGAAAACTAAAAGGAAAGTTTTCAGTGTTCAGAAATTTTTCACTTGCTTTGAGCCAAAGAGTTTCGAAGATTATGTATAATGAATGAAATAAATTTGCATATTGGTTCCGAAACATTTGCTGATGTGAATGAAAAAGGCCTTAGTGTTAAAATCCAAGAAAAGTACTCGTTCACTTTCATGAAATTCCACCTTCAAATGCATGTTTTGCAAAAATGTCTCGAGTGTTTTTTTTCTTATTAGTTACACACCTCACTGATCTTCAAAATGTCTATTAAGCATGTCTGATGCACTGTTCCCATCATATCTTGACTAATTCATGGTGTACAATCGGATGAAGAACAGAAGACAGGCTTTTAATCCCAGTATTTATATAATGTTTAATTATTCCTTTTTAATGAAGAAATGTACTTTTTGGAGCCTTGGCATGCTGGTTAGAAAAACACCCTAGGTTTATGTACATCTAAACAAGACAACTGCTGGACATAAGGACTCATGGTGTGGGTCCCCAGAAGTCATGGGCAAAACTGCGGCTGAGAAAAAAATAACATGGTATGACAAACTAGACAAGTTCAGAGAGTATTGAATCCTGTGAAGCACAGATTCTTCACATTCTGTTAGTCTAAGACTTGATAGTTCACTACCTCAGAGTTGTTGATAGTGTAAATAAATGTTTGTCTCGTCCAATTAATCTGAGGTTTTATTGAAAAGTCACTGAACTCGTCAAAGTGGAAGAGTTCATTTTTTCAAATGGTTGGTGGGAGATATTTTTATTGGCAAAAATGTTTCATCATAGAGAAAATTTACACTGTTCATTACTTAGCTGGATTGTTTTCTCTTAGTGGAATCATATGTACACCACTAATTTATTCATTAGTATAGAGCCCTTCTAAAATGATGGGTAGTATTTTTCTGTATTGTAGTAACAAACCAACAAATATACAGAATCTGGATCTTTTGGTAAATTCTAACCAAAAGTTATTGAGCAAAGGCAAGAACCATTTCCGTTTTAGTGTTCGTGTTGTAGATTTTTTAGTTTTTATGGCTCGTGTATATTCTAGAATTGTAATGATTAGGGGATTAAATATATCACTGAATTTTGCAACTAAAATAAGGGTCGATTTTATTCAAGGTAGCATTGTATTCAAGTAAATATTGGATTAATGAAATATGAATATAAGATTAATAACTTATCTGACATACTTCTGACTTGAAATCCTTATGCTATATCTCTAACTCAGTAATATCTCGCCCGTCTATTTAAATTGAAATCTTTCAGGCAATTGATTTGTGGTTGCATTTACGTAAGTAAGCTCCGTTTCAAAAAATTGGTGTGTAGTATAAAATAACATCAATGTACAATGCACATAAAACCTTACATTGAATGACGAACTACATGTATGGCATAAACTAAATAATAAGAAAGGGAGGTGGTGTTTGATCAACACTGTCAGGACGCCATGTTAATATAAGTGTTTTGTTTTTAAATTCCTGAAACAGTTGTATGGTAAACAACTGATGATTCCAACAAGAGAAAATTTATACAGTGTACCACAATAACAAAGTGTTGGGGTAACGGTGGGGGGGGACTCAAGAAAATTACAAACATTGCATTCATCATTATTGGGAAATAGGTGACTGCAGTGACACAAAAAAAAAATCTATTGAAAAAGTTTTCAAATGTTTAGTGTTTGAAGCTGGCCCTGTGAGTTCATATCATCCCAAAAGTATTTGTACGAAAAAATAAAAGTTAATACCCAGAAATGAAACCGTTTCACAAGTGTCATTTTCTGATGACAGTAAGTTATTTTAACAAATAATGGAAAGCATGTAAACATTCTCAAAAAAAAACTTGCTGATCAAGTATTTTTAAAACATAGAACAGGTCTGGTAGCATGCTGTGTTGGGGGTGACCAATTAATAAATTTGAAGAAATAGTGATCAGCAAATGAATTACTTCTCTCACTGTCAGGTGATGATCGCAAAAGTCTGAATTTAGAAATGAAAAAAATAGCATAAATGCTGCTGGGTGCAAACGAAATTACCAATTTAGCATGAACTTACGTTGTAAATTGAATCCCAACGAAGAAACTATTTTGGGAGGGCTATCATTTTACTTTATATTCGATTGTTACATTTGTGTACAGTAAGATGGAGAATATGAACAACAGAAATGATGAATTACTCATTTGAAGTTATATGCAATCTCTAAAGTTCTTTGGCTTGGTGATCACAAATTCATGATGAGGACGAATACTAACTTCCCTATTATTGAAGCTCTCATTACATACATGATGTTCAAAACGCTTTCAAAGATGATAATCTGTCGGAGAAATGTCAAGTGAATATAGAGGATGCTGCAAGACGTCATATCCCATTTCTCTTAGCTTAGATACAGTCAGCTGAGAGGTGTGGCAAGGTCTAGTGCTGTCATGGGGCAGCTTAATCAGTTCATGTGATTCCCATTTTCCCTACTTCTTAACCTTTCCTATTGACTTTAGATAACATATGGTCAGTGTTGAAGTCCTAAAGTCTCCAGAAAGTGCTTAAACTGTTGTTTTTGGGGTTGTTTGCCACCAGTGTTGTCATCATTAAGAACAGGTTTGGGCCTCCCTCAAAGTTTATTATTGGTATCCATATATCCAGATTTAAACCTAATGAATCAATGCTGAACAACTCACACTGTAGTAGTGTTCACTCCAAATACTTTGTTGTTATCAGCAGTTTGAGCAGCATCATGTCCTGATTTGAAATCATATCGAAGAATCAGTCCATTTGGCAGGTTGACACCATTGCTGTTGAGGGCTCAAGAACCCCCAAAATGATGAATGATATCTCTATTTACATTGAATCAGCAAAAAAAAAATGCAATTACTTTAGTAAGTCTTTCACTCTTAGCACTATTCTCCAATATAAAAAAAACAAAAACAAACCTAGAACAAGATTTTGTGTGTAATAACCTGGTATATATCAAATATTCAAGCAAACCCAATAATTAAAACCTGAATTTGACCCCCCCCCCTTCTAACAAGTCAAAATGATTTATTCAGTTCAGTATACATGACTAGTTTGTATGCCTCCAGCATCCAAAGCTTATTGACACTAATGTATAAGGCCTGTGTAGTTCTCCCTGCTTTGCATTCATTTCTCTATAACTGCAAAGTTACTGTGTTTCCTCTTTATGATTTTATCATTTTATTTTTTAATCGGTTGAATAGCATGGGAACATATACTACTGTTGAAATTTAAATATGAAATTTCCCACTTGGTACATGATAATTTTAAAAAAATTACTGAAACCTTATATAAACTGATCAAGAGAACTGTTGACTTTTGACTTTTTTTGTTTCAATTCCATCTGACCTTATTTTTATTGGACTTGATATTTTAGCCATAACTGAACTCTGTATCTCTGTCGTTGATTCACTAGACAAGTAATGGAAGTTGCCACTGATTAAAACGGCCCCAGAAATCTTTGATTTGATAGCCACAACTAATCAAATCATAATTTTTTTTTTGTTTCAATTAGATGACACTACTGAAAATATAATAACTGTTCTAAAATATTCTACACCTTTTGAATTGATTGGGAATCTATAAAAGTGACCAAATATTTGTTGAATTTTACAAATTTCTATTTTCCATTATGTCAATTTTTCTTTCTTTTTTCTCTTTCTCTCTTTTTTCTCTTTCTCTCTCTTTTCTCTTTTTCTCTCTTTTCTCTTTCTCTCTCTTTTTTCTCTTTCTCTCTCTTTTTTCTCTTTCTCTCTCCTTTTTCTCTTTCTCTCTCCTTTTTCTCTTTCTCTCTCCTTTTTCTCTTTCTCTCTCCTTTTTCTCTTTCTCTCTCCTTTTTCTCTTTCTCTCTCCCTCTTTCTCTTTCTCTCTCCTTTTTCTCTTTCTCTCTCTTTCTCTCTCTTTTTCTATTTCTCTCCCTCTTTCTCTTTCTCTCTCTCTTTCTCTTTCTCTCTTTCTCTTTACCCCCTCTCTTCAAAAGTAAGTCATTTTAGTAGACATCACCATGTTTCAATTATAAAAAACTGTTTCGAACATCTTCATTAATTCACTGCAACATGTTTTTAACAAATGCTATGCTCTCTTCTGCTATCTGCTAGCTCATAAGTACGAACAAACCCTATTGAACTATATGAGGGTTGAATCTGTTGAAATTGCTGAGTTTAATTAGGGTATTTATTCTACAATATGACCTAATTGATAAAAGTGGTTTATGGAAATATTCTTGTCTCTGCTTTTATTAGAGTACATTTCCTTTGGTCTTGGTTCAATTCTGCTAAACTTTGCATTCAATTTTTTTTATTAGCTTAAGTAGAAAAAAAGATTTAGAAGGTAAAAAAGAAAATGTTTCAACAAAATTTACACCTTTGAATCCTGGATATAATCTGATAGTTGGATCTACCATAAGTTCATGGCTTTGATTTGATAAAATACTTCAACCTTTCCAAAACTTATACATCTGAGGAACTTGCATTCATCTTATTGTGGATGTAGTTCTCTCTAGATTTAGGCATGCATATGAGTTAACACTTTTTTCCCCCCTTTTCTTATCATCCAGAGAGATAAGTACTAGCAGCATACGTAGACAATCTAACCATAGTTATTTCGTTCACTTAATTATATTGCTCTTCTTGTGATTTCATCCTTACTGGATGCTTCATTATAGTTTAGTGCCAGTCTGCATGAATTCCTCTGGTGTAAACATGAACATTATCTATAAATATTTGGAAAATGCTAAATATTATTGTATCTGGATCAAAGGTACATAAAATCCCTGTAACTTTGGTCTGTATAAATGATATCTCTTCCAAAAATTGAGGTGAAATCTACCTTTATCAAAGGGCTTGACATTATTTCATCATCAATGACATTATACAAGCGTAGATTTGTTATAACATGTTGAATCTAATGATGGTAAATTGTCTAAAGGCAAGTAATCCTTCAATGTTAGTCTCATAAGAATCAATGATATTTATATTAAAAAATACCAAAGTTGATTTATAGTTTGAAATGCTAATATTATTCCAGAACTAAATAAATGATTTGAAATCTTAATGGATTTGGCGAATGAATTTATGATATTCTGTTAATGTGGTATCTTTAGTAATAATTATAATGCCTTAATCCTCACCAATATTTGACACTTGAACTGTAATTCTACACTCCCTAATATTATTTGTCACTTCCACATCTAAAATATTAACAGTTACTTGGGTCTCTTTCATTTGCTTCTGTAAAAAAGGAAAAGTTTTGGAACCTTGCATATTAGTTCGACCCGAACATATTCACCAGGTTGGATTCAAATTGATCCAAGTTTCAGATTGACAGTTATTTAGATTGATTGTATATTAGATAATCCTGGAATAATCCTCATATATATAATTGATAAGAAAACTGTTAATCACCACCACGCACAACAGACCCATTTAAACACAGTTACTGGGTTTAGCTTATTTATGTGTTCAGACATTTATATGTATCTATGTATCCAAACTTTGCCCATCTCTGTTTCTAGTGGGAACATAAAATTTAGAACTCCTACTCCCTCTATGGATTGGGAAAACACCCTGGGGGGGGTCAATTTCCAATGTAAATTAATCTCTTAGTTTATTGTCTGCAGCATTCACGCATTTAAAAAAAAAATTTTAACTCAACTCGACCATTTTAGCGAACATTGCTTGACAAAATGTAATGTTCATTGTTTTTTCTTCAAATGGTTCAAACCATACTGGTAGCATTATCATGAAGGAAGCTTGATTTTACACCATAACTGGTTAATTTATGAGGTAAGAAAACATACATGGGTGATGGTGATTCATAATTTTCCTTGAAGTATTTTTTTAATTTGCATTATGATGAAGAATTTGTCAAATTTAAATATTTTACAGGCGCTTCAGTTTAGTAATGAATAGATTTAAATAGAATTAATTATAGGTGGAATGACTCACTGGTGCATCACATTATTCTTCATTTTGGCGGTACTAATGATTTTTTTTCAATTCAATTGAAAATGTTGACGTGATTTTGAAAAAAAAACATTTCATTTTTCTTTTCTCTTTTTTTCTCCTTTTCTCTTTTTTTTTTCTCCTTTTCTTTTTTTTTCTTCTTTTCTCTTTTTTTCTTCTTTTCTCTTTTTTTCTTCTTTTCTCTTTTTTTTTCTTCGTTTCTCTTTTTTTTTCTCCTTTTCTCTTTTTTTTTCTCCTTTTCCTAGAATGAAAAAAAAAACAAAATAAGTAAATTACAACGTGGTACTGACAGTTTTAAAGTCCTATTTACTATTTTATGGCGAGTAAACATAGTTGGTCCATGTGTAAACATTTTTGAAAAAAGTACAGTAGTCAGTCGTAATCATCTATCAGCATTCGAGGGATGAGAAGGGAAAGAGTGTAATATTGACTAATGTCTGTTACTTTTGGACATTTGTACATTTGACTATACTTGCAATAATTATTAGATAGAAAATACAGCGAGTTTCCAATTTTTGTTGAATGATATTCCCAAGTTTTGAAAATTTCGTTAAAACATGAAAATAGTTTATGGCTACCATGCTTGTCCTAAAGACTCCAATATTAAAAATAAAAATGTTTAAATCAATTAAATACACTTGAGAATGAATTTTAAGTGAAAAAAAATAACTAAATAATACTGTTAGAGACTTGTTTTTTTTTTCCCCTTTCAAATCTACCCTTATTTACTTCAGAAACAAATTCTTCTGGTATTTCTTCTGAATTTTTTTTTTTTTTTACTATTCTGATAGCACTTTCTGGAAGTTGATTTTTTTTTACCTTGTTTTATATTTTATTTTATTTTTTTATATATACCCAAGTTCATCTTTATTGCTATACATATCATATTATGAAAAATTATATTGTTGCAGCCAAGTCTCCAGACTAACCTTTTTTATAACTGTCCTAAAATCAAGATTTTTAATATTCATTTTGCTCCATTCAAATACATTGGTTTTAAACCAAACTGAAAAATTATCTGTAAACTGTAGAGAGGCAGTGATTAATTTATTAGTCAACTATTAGATTAATTGTCAACATAGTCCTCTGGATTGAGGCCAAAACAAGACATTGGGTTTTGGAAAACAGTGATCAACAAATGTAGAACACATTTCATAAACAACTAATTGATTGAGAAAATGATCATCAGATTAATCTATAATGAAAAGAA
Organism: Thysanoteuthis rhombus; assembly: GCA_963457665.1. Lineage (NCBI taxonomy): Eukaryota > Metazoa > Mollusca > Cephalopoda > Oegopsida > Thysanoteuthidae > Thysanoteuthis > Thysanoteuthis major. Next base: position 21,703,110 of record OY735207.1, on the reverse strand, counting down.
TTGTTGCTTGCAGTCTTAGTAAACTGTGAAAAAACACAGAATTAAGACTAGAAAGCACTCGGAGCTACGCCATTGTCAGGGGGAGTAATTATGTAATTTAATCAGTACTTTTATAGCCTATTGTCCGCTCTCCCCCCAAATGCCATTGAAATTCATTGGGTACTTTTTTAGGTATCATTTGGATAAACATGAAATTTTGTAGATAATTTGTGGTTTGGACATACATCTATGACGTAGGGGAGGTAAATGTGCATGGATCTGCTAAAAAATTTAATCAGTTTTCCCGTAGCCTATTTTCTGCTCCTCCGCAAAATTTTATAGGGGACCTTTGGAGATTTCGTGTGGGGTCATGAGCATAAACATAAATGTGATTGGAAAGAAAATATGGAAAATATCTCTTAACCAGAATAAATTGATCCTGGATCTGCTCAACATTTTGCCACGTCTTTCTTATCCCATTGCCCTTCCTTTCCACAATTTCATTGAAATCTTTCAATACTTTCGGAGATGGCTTGTGGACATAACCTAAGAAATACCCTTTTTTAACTTTTTTGGTAAAGGTAAAATAAATAGATTGAAGAACCCAAATTCTGTGTCTCATTCTCACTTCTTGGTCCTTGAGACAGTGTTACCAGATAGTTGGAGATGTTTCTGGCCAAAAATGGCCGAATGCTGTAATTGTTTATAAAACATTGCGCCACTACATTCATTAATGAGCTTATCTCAATCCTATATTTCAAAGTTCTAAAGCAAGGGTTCCCAAAACCTTTTAGACCATTGACCCCTGCTTGCAATCTTTGATGCCTCAAACCCCAGGCATGTATGAAAAAAGATATTACTACTACTAATGATAAAGTAGAAGTGCAGTTTTAAACCTGGTTTTACTTCATTCCAGTTTGTCTAACTTTAAAAAAAATTAAAAAACAATGAGGAAAAATAAATATTGCCAAACCAAAAAGTTCATGGCCAAATACTTTTCAAAAAGGCAAAATTTGGCAATAAAACGGCACAGTTGCTTTGAACTGAGCCTGCAGTCTTCCATGGGACAAATCCATAGGATGGAATACCACGGAAAAACAGAATTTGAGTGTGGCACCCTAACAAGACATAGTTGTACACTGTGCTGCTAGATATGTATATATATATATATATATATATATATATATATATATATATGTATCTGTATGTATACGTGTGTGTGTACATATATTTGTGTACACACCCCTACATGTAAGCATATATTCGTACATACATATACACTTATGTGTATATTTATTTCCTGTATGATTTTGAGAAAACTTATCTGGTGACCTTACCTTGAACTTGAATTCATCCAAAATATCAAAATTTTGTCAAATTCCCTTGACTCCATAGGAACAGATAAGGTTGAAAGTTTGTGATTTCATATGATCATTAAGTAAGAGCATTTTTAACTTCACAAGGCATCATTTTACAAGTAAATGTCAAGCTGAATTTTTTAGCAATGAAAAATTGCATGAATGGTGCTTAAAAGATTTTGCAGAGAATTATTCCTCTATCGTCCAGAATGCAGTATCAAGTATCAATGAACCATATTCAAATTAGTGTTTTAATGTAAAGAATCTAATACCCTGGTCGTCAGGCTTATTGCTTCATTTCTGATTCATTGGGACTATACAGTGGCGGTGTATTCTCTTCTGTAAGAGCTAATAATCTATCATTTGTGAAGAACTTCCTATTCTGTGCAGGAACGAATTCAGTGTCTTAAACCTTTGCCATCACTGAATTAATTAATGTAGTGTGGAATTTTTGGGCAACAATACATGTAATGGAATGGGGGGGGCGTCGAGAGAGCCACAACAAAACCACGCCTACAGAGACATGTCACAAAACCAATTTCAAATGCCTAATGACATCTATCACTTTTGCTCCATTATATAACAAAATTTTGTCATCTAACAAGATGAAGGAGTTTGAGAAAGATTAGAGAATCAATTCAACCCTTCAATAAAGTCAATTGCAGGTACCTTAAAACTCCGTAGATTTGTACCATATCAATGGATAGCCTAATGGCCTACCCCCCCCTTCTCAGAGTACCAAAGGAGAACTAAAAAAGATTGAATAATGTTATCACTCAGTCTGATAGAGGAACTGATAGTAGCCTTCAGGAAAACACATGCACTGAAGTAAAAGTTAAGTGTTTAGATGGATGTAAACTGTAGTTTGGGCCATTACAAGATGATGCTGAATATGAAGACTATATCATCAATTCTCTGCAGCCCTTTGGCATTGTCCCACCATATACATCTTGTTGTCCAGTGCCAACAATATCTTTGGTGCAGACCAGACTAAGGGAAGGGACACATATTGTATATTTTCCCAGGCGAAGGTATAGAAAACTTCACAAAAAGATGTATATGAATTTTATGGTGTAGCTCTAGGTGTAGCTACACTCATCGAAGACGTTGATTATTGTGATGTTATCCAGATTTTATATGTAGTCAATATATATGACTGATTTACCCATTCTGTTTCTTTTTTTTTTTAAATTTTTTCTTCTTCAAATACATTTCACATGTTTTACATTGTATAGTGGTTATGTATTCATTAACGAAAGGGCTCAGAAATTCCCCCATAACAGCAGCCAGTTCAATCTGTTATTTGGTGATGTCTTGCGACAGAGATGAAATGAGGGATATATTTAAAAAAAAATTTTTTTTGATACTTAATACATATTGCATTGGGTAACTATTGTAATAATGACTATAATACATGGTATGCATCTTGAGCACTCATATATGCTCTCAGGATATCTGCATCATGAAATATTGTAAAATATGTTATGTAACCAAAAAAATACAGAGAGTTGGTATTACTAAAATCGTTTTTCAACCTGTATAATGTCATATATATAAAAACTTTTTAAAGCTGATTATGATAGAGAGAAATGTTGGAGGGTATTCTTATCATAAATCAATTTTTCTCATCAAGTATCGAAAGGGTCGAATGGTGACCTCAAATTTTCATTTATTGATAACAATGACAATTCTAATTACATATACTTTTATATAGCTAGGACCAACTGGAAAAAAAACTTATAGCAATTTAAAAAATGGGTGGGTGTCAATGTTTGACCTCACCCTTGCAACTTCTGAACCGTTAGCCAAATTTTCAGCTAGATCTGACAATCACATTTTTTCGCCTAAAATCTAACCGTATGCCAAATTTCAGCAAAACCGGAGTGTGTGTGTGTGTGGGGGGGGTGTCTTGGGTGATTTGTCCTGGAGTCACCTTTTTATGAGTTTTCAACTTTTGTGTAATGATCAATACTGCTAAATGAGTTACAGAAGATGTGTTCTACAATGAAGAAAAAATTGTACAAGTAAAATCTAAAATCATAAGGTCTAGATAACAATTGTTTCATTATTGAGTCCCTGTCAAATATGGGGTGAATTATTAATGTTACAATGATTTTATATCAAGCAATCTGTTATTCACTATTTTCACTGCACTGTAGTTTGTTCATAGCCATTCTTGATCATTTTGACAGTATCAACAAAACAAACTTGGGAAAGGAATTGATAATCTATACAGTCTTATTTCAGAAGTGTAAGCTCATATTAATTCTGATATTATATAGCATTTTATGATATTATCCATAAAATTACATTCTACTATTGTTTCATTTATGCAAAATGGTTGTGCCCCAGTTGATTAATGAACAGGAGAATACTGTTCTAAACACCAAGATATATTGGTTATATGTATCACTTGATAAACACTGATGGAATTGTTATTTGCATAAAAACTCTTCAAGAACCAACAAACTTCATTTATTTCTGCAATGAATGAATCGAGTCGTATTAATTTTTACAATATTCAAGATTTGGAGGAGTTGATAAAAGTCTTGATTTTACTAAAAAGACTAAATGCAGGAAGAAAAGTAACGCAAACGATACATTCAACGTTTTGAATAGAACAGGTGTCAGCGAAGTATGGTTTGGACCAAATCTGGGCGACCAATTTCATTGAATATTTGATGTTCCTTACAAAAAATTCTTTGTTTTCCTCTGGTTAAAGAACAAAATTTAGTTGTAAGAAAATAGTGATCTATTTATGTAAAAACACTTTTCAAGATGAAGTATATTAAATCTGTTTAGGTCAGTGTTAACTGGTTGCCACTTGCAGTCAGTTTTGATTACAGGAACCACAAAATTTGAACAATTTGACAATATTTTGTCCAAAAAAGAATTTCGTTGATTTAGAGTACAGGAAAGTTTATATATGTCTATACACCTATGATGAAGAACATTAACATAATCAAAAAAATTAGCTGTCTCCATAACCTTGTATGATCACAGTTTCATTTTTTTTCTTTCATTCACCTGAGCCTACAAGATATAAAACAATTTCTAATCTGGACCACTTTCTAAAAAGTTTGAACTCCTGGAATAGAATATCATATACTGGCCGAAAGCTGTGGTTCTGAAACTTTGAAAACTCAAGGTCCCCTTCTATAAAAGAAATATTCTCATGGGGCCCTGTATTCAGCTTTTAGACTAATGAATGAACTACAATTAAAAGACATTCTTGACCTTTTTAAAAATCCTATTCATTTAAAATGGATCATTTTGATTTGATATGGATTATATTTATTTGAATTATAACAGATGGTTCTTGTCTGTGTATAATGATTGTTTTTCAAGAGCACATCAATGAATGATGCTGTTTCTCTGTCACAAGATTTATAATGTCTTGTTTAGAGAGAACACTGCTGCAGTTTGATGGACCCCAATTGTCCCTGCACCCCAGTTTCAAAAACACTGGCCAAAAGGATGGTCATGAGACTAGTTAGTCCCAAGCCAGACTATCAAGTTTGAATCTCATGCGTTTTTTTCCCCTTAAGTAATCATGTTTATCGTGTTAGAGACTGAAAATTATTTACTTGTGTGATTATTTCTGTAAGACTGAATATTTGTGACAAATAATAGATTATTTGTTGAAAAAAATCTTATTTTACTATAACGTATAACTTTTTCATTTCAGAAATTATCAAAATAAATCAGTAACTTCAAAACTAGTTATTTTCCTGTCCTAACTTTTAAATCCTCTACGTTAATTCAATATGACATGATTTTATTGATTTTGAGCTAGCCTTTGTATTAAGCTCATAGTTGTTAATTTTTTTTGTTTTTGTTTTTGCTGTTGATATTTTTGATTGTCTCAATTTCATTTTCCCAACAATGCCTATTTTTATTGTGTGATTTTTTTTTAAAACAGCCATTCAGGAATGCAACTCTCATATTACAGTTATAATATCAGTTTGTATGTGTGAGAAAGAAATGAACTGAGGTTTTTTTTTTGTTTTTTTTTCATTTTCTTCATTTTTTTTTTTTTTTTTTTTCATTTTCATTAAGTTTCCATAAACCACACAAATACTTGCAAGAAAATGATTGAATTGATTTTTGTTTTTGTTTTTGCAGAAGCTGGAAAAAGAATCTCCAAACCTGTCGACATCCCCACAAACTTTTATGTGAGTCTGAAAAAAAATTGTTCCGTCAATTTATTGTTTTTAATCATCTTGCTTATAAACTAGTTATGCATCTCTTTTGTTACTGATTAGAATCTGAATTCGAATACCTTAATCATCTACTTCAAGGTCATTTATTACTTATGAATTTTGATTGAACAATGGAAATCCCCAGAATAATCATACAACTCTTTGTGGTACTTGTAGTTTGCAAGAGCTTAAGGTGATTTGAGATTTAAAAAATAATTCTATTATTCCTAATAATAGGAAAAATCAATCAAATCTAACTCTAAAAGTCAGTGGAATTTTTAGACAAAAGTTACTGACTGTGATATTAAGTAGTAGCATTGTACTTGTCAAAAAAGACTAGGTTATTTACGCGTAGATCAGCACTTCTGTCTAAGATGAAAGCATTTGTGTGCTCTGTGTTGGATCAAATTTTTGCTCCTTACCTAGGATCAAAATATAGTATCTGTGGGCTCTTGCAAAAGTTACAGAGAAACAAGGAGGGGAAAGTCACACTGTTCATTATATTGATATATTGATAGAGGGTATAGACTAGGCCGATCTACACTTGGATTCTGAAGGCCTGATCAATGGACTATTCCAATCTAGTTTTGTTATTCTAGAAGTCATAGTTACAAACTGTTGATTACTTCTCTTGCATTTCCAGAGTTTAATGAATTACATACCTGAATGGAGGAGTGCAATTTTTTTCATTACACACTGAACATACAAAAAACAAGTAGGTATATGCAGTAACGTGCATACCCCCAGCATCACTTAAACAGCTAAGGAGAGAGATTTGTAGGCATTCTAAAATGTACTTGTTCAATGCTAAAAGAGTTTTGTACGAGCCACTAGCAGGCTTTTAGAAGAATTAACATTTCCTAAGAATTTTCAACATTTATTTATGGAGAGGAGAAACCCTACAGGTTGGCTAGTTGTGATAAAAGTGGAAACAAAATGTATTTGTGATGATGAGGGCTGAGAAGAAAGGAGTGAACTTGTGGAATTTTACTTTAAACAGCTTACGTTGTTGTGAAATAGTGTTCAGCCAAAAATATTTGGCACACAAGTTCAAGAAGAAATTCTGTTTTGATTTGCATTTTTTTAATTGTGGATGAGTGGGCGATCATACGGGTATAAATGTTCGGTTATACCAACTAACCGCTTTTATTGCAAACCATGCTATAACTCCGCACGTTATATCGGGGGGGGGGGGGCACCTATTTTTGATAGAACACTCATGGTTTCTATTTTATTTCCATTAATATTCGGATCATCCTCATCTTGGTTGTTTTTCATACAACGTTTCGGCCGTTGCACTCTACGGCCTTCGTCAGGTAACATCTGGGAGATTTTTGGGAAGTAACGAACCGAACCCTTTATTTATCCGACGGGGGTATATCGACCGTACTCCCCTCTTTTAGCGTTAGTAGTATTGTTATACTGTCTCACACTAGGATCGAACCTAGTACCATCAGATCCCACATGGACACATAGCGCAGTGGTTACAGCATCAGACAAATTACTGTTAAGCTGCGCAATTTCCTAACAAAAACAACTGAAAAGATGATTTTTTAAAAATTTAGGCCATTTTTTGAAATCTCGTATCTCAAGAGCTACAAAAGTTTGAGAGATCAAGATTGTAACACTTCAAGTTGTACTGACACTACTTTCCTTTTTGCCACTGAGACCTTACGAGGTGATCCTGGTCATGATACTTAAAAATGGCTTCATGGAAATATCAATGAAGTTTTGATTCTATTTTGACATCTTTTTCTGAAAAAAATTTTGTAGAGCTATGCTGATAACATTTTCAAAATCTACATAAAAAGTTTCAGCACTGGGGAAGTTCCTGTTTTGGAATGGTGGCTTGTTCAAAATAGGAAAAAATAATTCAGCTGCCATCACACCAAACAAAGCAGTTGCAAAAGTTTTATAAGACTCCATTTCAGACTTGAAAGAACCTATGAGCGAAGTTGGAGTGAGATCTGAGATGGTAGAGCAGAGACCATCAGTTTACTTGACATGGAATAACCGGTTTTAAACTTTGTATGTTGGGAGATCTTTTTATACACTATTATTCATAGAAATACCTTTTATAGGAAAATAACGAAGTATGACCATAGCAGAAATTGATGTACTTAAAAAACCTTTCTATATTTTTTTATTCTTTCGATGTTTCAGCCTTCTGAAGACAATGGAAATCCAAGATGCTGAAAAGCAACAACTGCAGCAGCAACAACAACAACCGCAAGCCCAACAGGGTCAGCCACAGTTCCCGTGGGAAGCATGCAATACTACTTTTGCGTACCCAGCCATTCTTCAAGAGGCTATTACGACAGCCGCAACAACCACCTCAACTTCCGTGCCAACAACAATGACTACTATCGCTGTTTCAGCTGCCACCGTTGTGGCCGCTGCAGCAGCTGCCAATCAAGGGGTTGTGGTCACCACTGATGGCACAAACCTTGGGGAGAGTGTAATTGATCAACAGCAGCAGCCTCCACCTCAACAACAACCCCAGCAACAGCAGCAACACCACCGTCCTTTTGAATGCGAGTATTGTAAAAAGACTTTTTCCAAGAATTCTAATCTTACATCCCACCGGCGTTTACATACAGGTGAGCGCCCATTCGCCTGTGAGTTTTGTAAGAAGACATTTGCCAAATCATGGAACCTAACGTCTCATCGTCGTATTCATACGGGTGAAAGGCCTTACCATTGTGACACGTGCCACAAAGCTTTTGCGAAGTCTTGGAATCTCACCAATCACAAACGGACACACACAGGTAATTAATTGCTAACATTTACTTACTAAGAATGGGGTGGCTAAATTTTTGAGAGATGCGCCAGATTAGAAATCGTATGAATTGCAGGTCGAAGGGAATAAAAAATGAAACTGCTCGTGCAAGGCTATGGAAACAGCTTTTTTTGATTACTTCAATTTTTTATTTTTATTTATCTATTTTTTCTTATCATAGGTGTATTTACCTAAACTTGTATGTACTACCAATCTTTGAGAACTTGGAAAAAAATATTGGTGGGGTTGGAGATGAGATATTATTTAGTAGTGGTTCAAATTTTGCTTATATTAATAGAACTGCAAGAATGGGCAATGTTGAAACATTTGTAGCTATGAATGATTGAAACATTTGGGGTTACTGCAAAAATGAAACTTCTGCTCTATTCTTTTATATTGTAATTCACTGTAACCAAAGGTAAATGAGAAAAGCAAAGAGTTTTTGTTTGTAACTTCACATATTCAATGAATTCCCTGGGCCATAGTTTGTTTTTTTCTTTGCATAAAGTTGTTCTCTCACTGGCTTTGATGGATTTTTATGTTCCTTTCAATTCTTTACTATCTGCCCTTATTACACCCTTACTTCTTCTTTTGCTGACATGCGTAGGCTTCTTATAGATATACACCCTGTGAGTTTTATCTTCTTAGTATAGGAACACACCTCATATTCAGGCACTCTCGATTCTGGAACCGTGCCAGATTATTTTTTTGCCAGATCAACAATAGTCACGTAATAATAATTCAATAATACACCTCTGACCCACTAATTATGCACATCTATCTTTAAAGCATTAGAAATGTTAAAATTGAACAAATAGGTTAGGGGTGATTTCCGAAAAAAAAAAAAAAAAAAAAAGCAAAACATTTTTTGTTGACTCAATGAGGAGTAAGTGTTTAAATTTTCAGCCTTCTAGCTCCATTTATTCAGCCTGTACACATGACAGCCAGCTAAACTTGAAAAGTGAAGAAATCTATGTTGACTGTTTGGGGTTTTTTTTTTTTATATTGGGCTTTTTATTTAAAGCTCCTGGGATTGTATCTATTTGCTGCATAAATACCAAATGCTAAACTTTCACTTTTGTCAAATGAACAGCCTATCCTTTATCTCTTCATTCAAACTAATACTTTATTTTTATTTATTTATTTTTTTAATCATTTTTACATTCCATGATATATTTCATTATCATACTTGATAGCTATCTGCTAGGTGTGGCTTAGCACATCATAGATACAATACTGAGGCATATCTTGGGATCGAACTCACTTCACTTGTTTACCATCTATCTAAGCCAGTCTCTCATTAATATACTTATTTATTTTAATCATCATATCTTCTTATTAGAATCTTATTCCTGAGCAACTTCTCTTCGCGTATGGTGTTGTATGTGAAGACACTTTTCTTTCTTTATTTCTTGTTTTTTTTTTTTTTGTTTTTGTTTATAGTGTGTAGTTCATGCCATTCTAATCTTCCAGTTAATTGTAGGATTGAGTTTTATTTCAAACTCTTGCTTGGTAAAGATAGTTAGGTACTCGATGAGGATTGAAATGGCTTTCAAGACTAGCTTGTTAGCTATTGCTCTACAGCAGGTGCCCATTTCTGAAAGCAAGAATAACAATTGAGACTCGACCAGATGAGTTTGGATTTTTTCCAAACTTGAAAAAAAAAAAACTTTTACAAGCTGAATTTTGCACCTCCCCGTGGGTTATATTTGGTCTGGTTTCATTGAAATAATCTCTCTAAGGATCCTGCAGTTATAAACCCTTTGAGTTTAGGGATTTTTTTTTCACTATTCTATCAGTAACATTTGTCTTGATTTCTGATAGTCTTTTTTTCCCCTCATTTTCATTGCGCAATATACACATTGAGTGTTGAAACTTTCTAAAACAAAATTTAGGTCAGAAGCCTATGAAATTCAGTATTCAATTATCAAATTTTCTTCCCTTTAATCAGTTTGTGCAGAAAATGATTAAAGCTAAGTAGTAGAGTGATGGAGTAATGGTAAAGTCACTGGGCAGTAATACAAATACTGAAGCTTAGCTGGTGTACTGGGCTCAAGTGCAGCTGACACTAAAATACAACAAAGATTATTGGATTTGTTTTGTTACCATAAGTGTAATAATCATTATACCTGAAAGTTTTGACAAATTTGCCTGACAGATCCTTTTCGTGGTTAGATAAACAACTAGTTATTATGGTGGACTGCTGAAAATATGAGAGCTGGTTGGAATATTTGTCATGTTTCCTGGTGCTCTGTACCTCTTTGCAGTAGATGTTTCAGTAAAAATATAGATTTAGTGAAACAGTAATAACTTGTATCAATATAAGTTAATACAGATTTAGAATTAGTGAAACAGTAATAACTTATTGATACAAGTTAATACAGATTTAGATTTAGTGAAACAGTAATAACCCATTAATATAAGTTATCTCTGAATATCTAGGGCAGATAAGATAATTCCACCTACATATTTTGTGCGCATAATGAATCAAGAACTTATTTTAGCCAATTTTAATCAAAATTTCTCAAGTATATAAAAAATTTTTTTATAAATTTAAAGAAGTTTTCTTAGAATGAATACAAATTTGTCTTCAACAAATTTTGAACTCAATCAACTTTGCTTCAGAAATGTGTATTATGTTAGATTTATTTTGGTACAATCTATTCATTCACTTCTTGCCAGTCACATCCAGGTCAGGGGTGGGGTGTTGTGCAGAGATCAAATTTCTTCCTTAGGATGAGTAACAGGATCTTCAATGGAGGCTCTCTATATGATCCTCCAGCTACTTATTATACCTGGTGTTCCCAGACTGTCACCCATCTAGGTACTGTCCAGGCTCGACGTTGCCTTACTTGATTGTACAAGATTTGGTGTATCCGAAGCAGTTTGCCCATAATGGCCAACCAATGTGCATGTTTGTCTATCTATTTTGTATAAACACACACACACATTCTCTGGCCATCAACATTTTTGTGATAAGATGCCATCTTTTTGTCTACGAGTGAAATTTGTATAAAATTTACACGAATTAACAAATCCAATACGTATACAAAAACAATTCTGTATATCTGAATAAGTGTTTTGTTATATCAGAGAATGTTTTGATGTAGATTGTTTCATCTATGCTAAAAATGGTCCCGTACATTAATTCAAAAAGATTGACAAGGTGTACTTTAATAAAGGTAAAGTATTGATCTGATGTACCAATCAAAGATAGAATTAGTTCTTCCAAGCATGAAAACCTCCTTTTTTTTTTTTCTTTTTTTTTTTTTTTTACTCTTCCTTTAAGTACCGTGAGGCTGTTTCAATTATTTCGTCTGCTATAATAGTTCATACACTTCATTGACATCTGACTGACCTTCGAGAAACTAGGCCAACACTGCTGATGGCTGACTCGGATTTTGAATCGGTGCACTGTGTCTTAAGGTCAAATCAGCACTTCCTGTTGTCCCATTTACCTCGGCTCTCTCTATAAATCTGCAGAAATTAGTTCGGATTTGAAAAAAAATTATTATTTTGAAAAAAAACTATATAAGCTTCCTCAAATCCACCACTAAATCACTGTCAACAAGAGAATTGCAAAATGTATAGTGCTGAGATTTTATAACTTTAATTAGATAGCAAGCATTTATACCATGTGGTGATGGTACATTTTACAAGCACATGAATGTCTGTTGGAAGATTGTTAAGCAGTAATCACTCAAGTAGGTAAGATCTGCTTGTTTTGAAAATTAACATTTGAATTTCTGGCTCTTAACTAGACACTTAATCACCAATTCATGCTTTTCTTGTATTAGATGAAAGATGAATAGCAATGTTTGTTTAACTCTTCACACACGGGCAGCTGCCTTTCGAACAAACCTGGATACACCCCAGAAATTGTGACCCACTGATCCTAATCTGACCTGGGGACATTGATCAGACACAGTTGTCTAAATATCATATGTAATAATTACATTTGCAGTCCATATTTCTGAATGTGTTATGCTGGTTCCTTGAGTGTGCGGCAGTTGTACGTGTGAGGAGGAATACAAATTGTAAAAGGCTCTGACTAGTGAATTGACCCCCACCCTCTAGGATGGAGAGCTTCATGATATCACTGTTATAACAATTTTGGCCAATGTGGAATTCAGTTCCCCAGCAAATGGAAATATTTTTATATTTTCCAAAGATTCTTTTCTGTCTATATATTCATCCAAAGTATATGTTTAAAAAAAAAACAATTGTATATTTTAACTCTTTGCTCAGAAAAATATCTCTTTGAATATTGATATCTAATTAGCTTGCTTTTTGGAGACATCTTTTAAAAATGTGTACTTATGTGTATAAGCTAAGCTTAATTCAGTGAATGGAAGAACAGGAAGACTGTGTTGCTGCAAATTTCCAAGTGGAGAGATCCCCTCCGCCTGCTTACTTACCTGCTTTGAAAATCAATCTTCACAGTGACGGTTTTTATCTGGGTCGACCACTCACCAGTGTGTGCATGCTTGCAATGTGCTCACATGCAAGCTGATACTGTGTGGGGAAAACACTTTTTTTTTCTTTTTTTTCTCTCCTGAGATGAAGTTTTGTAGGTGATGTCCTGGTTTAGAAAAGTATATGGTTTCGAAATAGGCACTCATTTCATTTTAATGGCTTCATAATTAGTTTTGAGTTGTATGTATTGGAAGGAGAAATAAGTTATGATTGGAATGAGAAACTTGCTATTTATGTGACCTGCCAAATAAAAGAATTCAACATGTTCAGTATCAAAATTGTAATTGACATACACTTCTTTACCGGTGAAGTGCCAATGTTAATTGAGTGACATCCTCCTTGTTTTTTAAAATCATGCCTGGTCTTCATTTTGTCTTCTACACCCTGCTGTTACTAATACCTGCTTTCCAGTGATACTATTTTGTGTCCAGGGAATCCCCATTTTCCTATTCTTGGCCTACGCATGTCAGCAAAAGGAGAGAAAAAAAAAGCTTTGGTACTGAAGGTATTGAGCAAATGTGTTGAAATTTTCACTCCTTCTAATGTCTTATTATATAGAGACCTCATAAATTCTCGCAGTTGTGGGGTAAAAATGAATATTTTTCTACCTACTGACCTTACCACTATTCCATCACTCTGCTGCTTAGCTTTTAAAAAAAACAAAAAAATGAATATTCATGAATGATGGTAATTTTGATTTAAATACCAAAATTTTCACAATGACCCCTAAAATTTGTTCTGGCAAGTTTCAGAATTCAATCGGTATTTCATGCATAGAAAAATCAGGAAAAGATATATCAATGGTCAGGAATTGATTCAAGCATTACTGATAAAATAAGG
>OY735207.1:21485272-21689276 GCA_963457665.1 Thysanoteuthis rhombus | reverse complement strand
TCTCTGCTTCGATTTTATTTTCAATATGAAAATAGTTTTTTTAAGATTGTACATTCAAGTAAGTCATCCCAAACCCCTTTTAGCAGAGGAATCCCTCTGATCATCTGAGACATCTAAGAGTAAGAACCAGCTTTTGAGCAGGGTGTTTGTGATCATTTTTTTGTCACTCTAAAAACCCAGAATTCCAACTTTGGCCTTTTCATAAGTTATATTTTTATCATAGTAAGCTGGAGTTGATTCTGTTGTTCTTCTGTAACAAAAACAATCCTCACCTAATTTAGGTGAGTAAACCAAACTGATTTGTGAAATTAAGATTTCCCTATCATATGATCAGTAGGCAGCTCTCTTACTGATCGAGCAAAACTGACAGGTCTAACATTTATGCAAAAATTTGTTACAAATATGCAAGGACTTATATCATTCTGATGAAAAAAAAAAAATACATTTATTGTGGAAAAATTATAGTTTTATAATTTTTTGATTTATTATGTGTACATAATACAAAAGTTGCAGTAATCATCATCATCATCAATCAGAATAGGAAGAATGGAACCTGACTGTGCAGTAGCCAGGCTTGTTTTGTTTCTTTTGCAGATGAGCATTTTTTATATTATCACGGACTTTTAAAGTAAATCAAAATGTAGATTCATATAAAAAAAATATATAACTTATTTGCAGTGTCAAAATTGAATAAAAACCTATGCTGATAGACATAACTAGTTAGTGGAGTAAAATCTCTACTAGTGATATGTTTTCTCAAAATTATCTTTTCATTATTTCATTCAGTCATTATTAACTGGCATAATTTTCTATTTTCAGGTGAAAAACCCTATGGATGTAAATACTGCTCAAAGTCCTTCTCGCACTCGTCCAACTTGACATCACACATAAAATCTCATACCGGAGACAAACCATTGAACTGCCATCTGTGCAAGAAGAAGTTCACATTTGCCTCTCAATTGGCACAACACTTGCGCAGTCACAGTGGACACGACCATACTCCTGTGAAACGTGTCACAAGTCGTTTGCTGACCAAGGTGTGTTGGCAAAGCATCGTAAGAAACATATTAACACCACAGCAGTTTCAGTTGTTGCTGATGAGTCACCCCAACTTCGGTGACCCTTGCTGGTGATGCCCTTACCACAACGACAGATACCACCCAGCTTCAGCTCTTGTGCATGTGTGAATTTTGCAAGAAGACATTTACAGATGCCACTTCATTGCTCACGCACAAGGCTGAAAAACACCAGGACTTAGAAAAACCCTACGAGTGTCAGTACTGCACAGAGACATTCAATAATGAAGATTTACTCAACTGGCACATCCGAACTCACACGGGTGAGGTGACAACCACCCCAACTTGGTGGCCGTCACCGATAGTAACAAAGTGGCTGGTGGCTGTGGCGGCAGCTGCTGCTTCGAACAGTGGTGCCGTGGCAGCCTTCAGTTGTGAGTATTGCCACAAGACGTTCACACGATCGGATAGCCTGACTGTCCATATTCGCACACATAGTACAGGTACTGGAGCAGAGATTCCAACTATCAGCTGTGACGTGTGCAACAAGACATTCTTGAGCCAAAACCAAACTGCAGCTGCACAGGGCACAACTACAGCCACGATTCTCAATTGCCAGGCACCCACTGTAGCAGATGTGAAACCGATCATTGAAGTTGTGGAGCATGCGGACAAGTCTGTGTCCCCGTACTCCGCGATTCTCAATTGCCAGACGCCTGTGACAGACGTGAAGCCGATCATCGAAGTTGTGGAGCACTCAGACAAGTCTGTGTCCCAGTACTCAACGGTGACACAACTAGAACCTAAAGTGGAGATAATCGCGCAGGCTGCTGGCTATGAAGATCAGGATCAACACACGACAATCACAATGGACCAAAACTTGGCTGCGGCCTACAAGGCGGCCATTGAGCAGCAGCAGCAGCAACAACAGGTGACCCAAGTTGTTACCTTCGATAGCAGTAACGCCATCTTAACCCATGCCAACTTGCAAGTCCATTATCCCCAGGGTCAGGCTGCTCCACAAACATCCTCAGAACAAACTGTCATAGCTCAGGAAGATATTTGCTTCAAAGCTTGAGAGGCAGGGAGATAGTGAATAGGCAGATTTTGAATAAGAATCAATGATATAAATACAATAAATGTATAGTCCTGGGTAGGAACTGTGCAGAATAGGTGGAAATGTTACCTTCTGAAGGTAAGAGCTACCTTTTTGACCATCACCTCAATCCTGACCAAAATTCTCTTCATCATTAAAGAATCTGTAGACAAGAACAATGCTGGTATAAATATTTTGAAAGTTAAGGCATATACTGTCTTTAGTTCACAAGCTCCCATCCCCTCAACTCGGTTTAAAAAAAGGTAAATGATATTTTGCACTTTGAATTTCCCTTCTTTCTCTAGAACTTTTTTTTTCCTTTTTTTTTTCTTTTTTTTTTCTTTCAAATAATTTCTAGGTTAGGGGTAATATATACATGATGAAAATAAAAAACTTATGTTTTTCAACTCTCCCTTTCTGGGAAGAAAAAAATGATAATTTAAGAGCCATGCAAAGCTAGCACATAACTTTACAAAGCCAAAATAAAAACATCAAAAAACAATGAAATATTTGCAGCTAGCTGTATGCATGCACACACAAACACACACACACATACATACATGTGCATACATGTACACACACATTTATAAATGAATAAATATCTGACTGTTTATGGTACTCCTCTATTTGCGCCTGGTATGAAGTATCTAGACAGCTCCACTCCCTGACCTACCCCCCAAAATCGAGGCTGGCCTACTATTCATATAAACATTAGCCATGGTGACTATTGCATCAAAATCACTTTGGTAATTGTATAGAAACTGGCTTCATTTAGGGACTTCACTCTAATAACAGTCCACCACTACTACTATTACTACTATTACTATTACTTCTACCTTTTTTTTTTTTTTTGAATGAAACTGCAATAAACTATTTGTTCACACAACAAAGCTGCTGCTTCATCTCCTTCTCTCTCTTTTTCTCTTTCTCCATCATCTATTTTTGATGGTTCCCAACTTTTACTTGTTTATTGTGATGTACATTTTTTTTCTTTATTCACAGAACTCTTTAGATATCTAAAACATTGACTCCAGCAGGTTTTACCTTAACTTGTTCATAAAAGCTTTGGGTATAGAATGTGGAAGACTTACCCCCAGATCTACTGGGCTACTCTTGAGCTTGTACTAAGCTATATGTCAACATCGGTATCTTGTTCAATTCAAAGAAACTAATAATCCAAAATGGAAAACTAGTTCAAATAGTTTGAATTTTTTAAGGATTTTACTAGCATGTTTCATGGAATGCAAAATTTAATTCTCAGACTAAAAAGTGTTCTTATAGTTGGCTAATCATTTTAATTTGATTTTCAAATAAATAGAAATAATGGAAAAATACTAAACTAAAAGTATTTACATTAGTGCATGTACAGTACCGAACTATTTATCTGTTTTCCAGGGAACTAGAATAACCAGAAAACTGGTCAGATTTTCTTAATCTTTTGGGCTTCGCAGTAGTTCACTGCTCAGCTGTTCTTTGTTTTAATTTTTGTGGCGGAATAATTTTTATGTATTATTAACTGTCTTGTTCTTTATTTTTTGTCGTTTACTCTTATTTTTCTTTGTATATTTTATATTTTAAGAATTTTAAGTAGATTAATAAAGATCAAAAAGACCCAGCTTCAAAAGTGTATTAATTCATATCTGTTAAATACTATTTTGTTCTGTACTTTTCATTGTTTATTTTATGATTTTGAGTAGATATTAAGCTTTGGTTTAGAAATCCGGGTTGTTTCTGGTCTCAAGCTTGCTGGATAAATGGTCCGGTACTGTAGTACTATGTATGATTATTTAAATGTGTGAATTATTTTGAATAGTTATTATTTTTAAACACATCTTTTATGGATGCTTTTAAAGCTAATGCTGTGACTTAGTATCTAATTTTCCTCTTCTTCAAGTTGTGCTTTCTATAAACCAGACCCAATCATAAATAGCTGCTTGTGGAAATTCGATATATTATTCAGGGTCAGTTCACTTGTTTATATGTAGTTAGGTTTCATTATCAGAGAATTAGTCCTGGCCCTACAGGTTTTTGGTTTCGTCCTATATTCTAGGTGATGAGATACTAAACAAGCAAGACATTTTCAAAACAGCACCTCAATTCGGCACGGGGATCAGAATAATAGGCAGGTGGTTTATGAAATCTGGTTCTATCCAATGTGTCAAGTTGTAGGGTTTTGTTGTCTTGGAATTTTCGGAAAAATTGTTGATATTTAGTAAATTCGAGTAAGTAAAATTTGATTTAAGTGCAAGAATCTTGATTTGCCAGACTTGAAAAAAGAATTTCGTACAACAATCACATTTATAAAGCATCCTTTAAATTCACTATGAATTACCTTTGTATCTGGCATATCTTCTATTTTCCAAGTAGATGACATGTTCTTTGATTCCCAAGGAAAAATATCAGTATAGTGAATTACTAGAAATTCAAGTTTCATTTCAGGAAATGCAAAAGAAAACAAATGAATAGGGTTGTTAATTGTAAGCTTCTTTTTGGTGACGAGGACTGTGATATTTGTAGAAATTCTGTTACCAGACCAAGAAAGAGTGGAGCATTGAAACCAGGTAGTGTTTAGATATATCGCACACAATCTTATATATGACACTGATATTTGCTTTTATTTCTTTTTCTCTTTGGCTCAGTGGTTATACAATACTGTAAACACCATCAGTTCTAAAAAAGGTTTGCATTCTTGATCTATGATCTCCAATAACTACGAAATAATCTGAGAGAAATGGAGAGTGTTGAAAGTTTTGATTGTCTCACAATGGACAGTAATTTTCTGTCTACTTTGAATTGTTTTTAAATTTTTAGCTTCAAATTAAGAATTTAACTTCAATTTAAAACAATTTATTTTTTCAATTACAAGATATGATGAGTTTATAATTGTGAAGAGATACGATATTATACTAACAATAAACAATAAAATCATGAAGTCAGATAATTAGAAACAAAAACCAGTTCACACATTGTCCCCCATTTAGAGATCTTGTCGTGCCAAGGTTGGAGCAAAATACTTCTGTACAGGAGTGTATTTTCATGCACAACAGTGGGATAATTGCAATTATTGCTTCTTTGAGGTGGTGCAATCTGTACTCCATTTGAGTAACTATAACTTGTGGTGAAGCCATCATAGTGTCAAATATTTTGGTGATCTGGTGTTTCATAGCAGCCTTCACGATGCCCCTGTATGCTTTATACAAATCACCGAGGTTTAAATTGAAGCTAAAAAGATATAGTGATTAGTAGCAGAAAAATACAACACAATCCATTGTTCTGTAATTGAGAGCCCAGACAGAATGGAGAGAAACAGTTTTAGCAAAAGATGAGGTTTCTTATTCCAAATTGTCAAATAAGGGACAAGCTTTCCTTTCAGAGGATTGTAGTATGAATGCTGCTGCAAGTGTTAACTGGTCACTTTATGCGTTCCTTGACCGAATCTACATGTAGATATATGATATATATACCTAGTTCGCTACATTGTTTACATCATGTTCTTACTTGGTAACAACTTAGACCTGTGACCAAATATCATAGAGTCCTTTGATCAAGCCACAGTATTAAAGAGTTTAGGTTTTCAGGCTGGAAAAACTGTTTGAAGCCAGATAGAACAAAACTATCAGTGACAAAATTTGCTCTTGATTGGTTGAAAATGTGTCCATAGGGATAAAGTTGATTCTCAGAGTCCAACTTGTTGATATTGATAAATATAGTCTAGATTTGATTAGCACAAGTCCACAATAGTAGAGTGTCCTGTGAGGTTTAAATTTGCAAGCAATAGCTTGTTAAAACAAGGTTGCTTGCCGTTGTTCTATGGCTGGTGTCTAAATAATCTTCGTAAGAAAAATTTCCAAACTATTGAGCTCATGGATGACTAGTAAATATTTCCGTATTCATTCCACTTACACATAATAAAGGTAGAGCTATCAACCATAAATAACTGTCTTATAAACAAGCCAATTAGCATTTTTGGTGCTTTCTAGGAAGATTTTCATAGATAATATTCCTGGGTCACAACTACTAGATATGAAGAACCTTTTTTTTCTTTTTTCTTTTTTTCTTTTTTAAGCAGCCCTCTTTACATACCTGATGTAACTATGACCCATTTCCCATCTCTTTGGGGGGGGGGGATAGCAAGATAATTAATGTTGATTAAAAATAGGTTTGCAATTTATTACATTCATGTGATATTTCATATTTCTTTAAAAAAATGAGTTGCACAGTAGGGAGTATGATTGTAAAAAAAAACACAAGTAGCATTGAAAGTGTTAATCAGATTAAGGAAAATAGAAAACTAGGGCAGTGATCAAGACATAAGCTGATTAATGATACTTTTTCATCAGGAAAAAAAAAAAAAAAATGAAAGGTCTGATTGCTCTTCTAAAAATTGTAACTGCCTACTCCTTTCATCCAATAATCTTCTGAGTCTGCTTATCTTTTGAATATTATCTTTATTTTTAATCAAAGTCCAAAGAATCATCTCTCATTTGTATAGCATGGTTTGACCCTTGTTATCTTACCTTGTTTTCTCTCATTCCATTTCTCGGTATCAGTCTAAAGGGACTCCTAATTTGTATGAATGATGATTGCTTTGCTTTTTACTCTATGTGTCTGAAATGGTCATCAAAATAAGACCAATCACTTATATTCATATTTTCATTTCTGAGAGTTAATCTTTGAATCATTCATTTTCTGTATGTTCTCTTGACCCTACTTATAATTGTACAAAGAGCAGTTTTTCAAGATAATGATTGAATAGTCAGTTTTTTGGATGTTGTTTTTTTTTTTTCAAATTTTTGTTATAGGCTCCACCTCATGTAATTTTGTCTGGCCTCTTCCAGGTAAATAGATCTGGAGAAGATTCTGCATTAGACACCTTTACCTTAAGAAGGCTGGAGAATGAAGTTAGTAGTACAAAAATAATAATGAATAAGGTGCTCTTATCATAAATACTAGATCAAGTGGTAAAGTTTTGAAGAGTGAAGATCTACAGTTTGTTCATGTAAACTATTTATATTTTTACTAGTGATTGGAATTGTTAAACACTTAATTCATTTTGCATTAAGCAAGATGAACATTGCCCTGGGTAGAAAAAATCCAAGATTTTAGACCTGCTGTATGATTGCATATTTTGTATGCTGATTATCAAGGCAGACCCTCACCACTTGGAGAATTGGTACTATCTTTCTAAGGCTATTTACTTCCCAGAGCTAAACTCAGGATTTGAATCCTGCTGTCTGCATTTAAAAAAAAAAATTTTATTGTTTAAGTATAGATGAATATCTACAAATTTAACAATTTAAGTACTTAACAGTTACTACTAGCAATAATGGTGTTTTGCTATTTGTATACCGAGGGGTGGAAATCTAAAGCACGGATTTTGAGAAACTCATGAAGTGACCATTCCCAAGACTTGAACAAACTTTTGATTGTCTGTAGGCAGAAGAATTGGTCAATTCCACAGCATTGTACATGAGGGTCAAGTTCAGCTTTTCTACTTCAGCAAAGTGTTTCACCTCCTGGCATTTTGCCTACTCAGCTTCAGTCTTGTGTTGCAATTCCATTCTCCTCCTTTCTGTGTGAAATATTAATTTTTAAAGTGTGACACGTGGACAGACATGTTGCCTATTATATCCTAGTGATAGTAGTACTATTAAGACGAATGCTTCTTAGTTTGATAGACGACTAAAAGTTTGAATCATACGAGCTAAAAATTTGTAGACATGAAATTTGACCCCAGAATTAACATAGGATAGGTATCAATGACCTGATCTGAGGCAGGCATTTTCAAATCCAACAACCAGTTGCACCCTGCAAATTTTTGTACGGGGGTAACTTAAACTTCAGATAGGTTCTAATGACCTATCGTGGCCTTTGAAAATCAAGTTAGGGATAGGTCAATTTTGGCATTTTCAAATCCATGGAAGGCTGCCGAACCCTATGGGCTGCAGATACCTCTAGTCCTTCAAAGTCAGGTCAATTTTGTTTTCAACCCACTTCAAGGTTTGCCATCCTTACTTCATGGGGAAACCATACATTTTGCTAATTCTATAAGGAATTGGTATAATGATTAAACATCAAGTCTTAAAGCCACATTTCTTGTTCTTTCAGTTAGAATTACACTGCCACCTGCTGACCATGGTAGGACAACACATGAAAAATTTTTTAAAAATCACCCACCATGGTGGTACCAACACCTCAATAGTGGGATGAAATTCAACCCATGATGATTCAAAGTGTTAAGGAAGTGTAATGAGGAACTGTCACATTAAGCAAAAAGAATATAGCAAGCAATTTCAAGAAAATATTTCAGATTGAACCAATCACATACAATGATTAAACTAATTTTCTCGTTGATGGTTTCATTTTCTTCATGACACTTGAGCTGTGAATACTCCAGCCATCCTAAGGTGTCTCAGAACATTAATGATCAGTCTGAGCCAACCTCACCCAATTATTAGAATCAAACTATTTTAGCCTAAAGAAAAAAAAAAAACAGAGAAATTGAGAAATATAATGTAAAGATTGATGACCTAAGTTGATTATTATTCTATTTTTTTTTTTTTAGTCGTGATTAAAAAAAAAAAACTTGAGGAAAAATTAATAACAATTTGCTTTACTGATACAGAAAGCAAAGCAAAACATGGAGAGTGGATTCAAGGATATATTTGGTCTGCCGAGCTGTTGTGGGTCAGATTGCAGAACAGTTATTGTGTTTAACTAGGCTTCCGTGTGGTAAAAAGGATGCGAGATCAAGACTCCTTGCCTGAGTCATAGTGTGATGATGAAACAATTAAAATGAAGGAAAATAACTGTTAAAAATTGATAATTGTTTTCAATACTTCATTTAGATGAGATAATCACACAGATGATCATTTACAATGCCCCATCTTTTCAGCATATATAAAGAAGCTAAAAGCAAAAAAGTGTACACACGCATGCAAAAATTTTAAAAAGCATTCTTTTTCAAAGCCAGACTCCAATTAAACAAACATGAAAATATTGGTGAATTAAGGTAATGTTTTTATTTCAATGATATGTCCTGAAATGATATTAGTATCTCCACATTGAAATTAAAACTGATTAGTATGATGCTTGAAGTCTCTATATTACAGAATGAGTTGAAGCGTTGTAGCCTAAAGATTTCACCAGGAAGAATAGCTTGAATTTAATTTTCAGTATCTCATCATAATTTTTTGTACAGAAGTTCTTGATGCATTAAAAAAATAATTCTCACACTTGTTTTATGATATAGAAAATTTAAAAAAAAAAATGATTTATTAAAAAGTTACAAAATCATTCAAATGTGATTCTTCACCGTCTTATCAAATATAAACCTGAAGTGAAACTTTATCCTCTTCCTTGATTTGTTATGTAGAAAGCTGTCTTTCTTTGCTATTGTAAACCATTAGGAACATTAGCCTTATATATTTCCAGTATATTTGTGATTCTGGACATATTTGCTGTAGACTGAACGGAAAACATGCTTCAGACCATCAGGAAGTTCCATCATGAGATTCTGGATGGCATGCTCATTACAAATGGCCAGTAAAATGTATAATCCATTGTCCAAAAAACTCTGTAATTGAAAGCAAAGAAAGAAAATATGTCACATCAATGGAGATAAGCTGTTTTTATTATAGAAATATATTGAAAATCAGGAAGGAGAACATAATTCATTGCTAATGGTTTCAGTGCGAAAAGCATTGAAAATCAAGAAGATAGAAATTTTCAGTGGTCAGGAATTAATGCCAACTTTACTAACAGGAGTGGTATAGGTATATACATTTATGTAAAATGTTACTAAAATTAACAAGAATCAATGCATGTTCGAACAAATACATATATACTGCATTGTGTATATTACAAACTATCAATACAAATCCAATAAAAACATGAAATATAGATTGAGTGAGAATTTCTGAATGAATTTATGGCTACAATTAAATCACTGTTTCATCCATAAATGAATACCTGGGTTTTGTACCTACACACCATAGGTCAGGATTTTATCTCTAAATGAACAAACAAAAAAAGGGGGGAATTTGTAAATGAAGAGTTATCTCACCTTGATAGAGGGCAATAGTGTTGTTTGCTGGATGGCGGCCAAGTAGTCAGCAATGAGATGGCTCACCAGTTTGCTCAATTCGATCTTGTGATTGGACAGCAGTAAAATCAGCCTGGAATAAGAAAATACAAATCTGTTTAGATTTAAAAGAAAATTACCAAGAAGGGAATGTGTGTGTGTGTGTGTGTGTGTATATATATATATATATATATATATATATAATTGATAAGTGAAAACTTCCCAGCCAAGCTATAGCAACGATTCTTGCCTGGCCACTAAAGAAACTCCCAGCCCAGTTATACCTTTATGGAATATTACACCCTTTCCCTTCAACTTATTCTGGATGCTTTTTGTTGAATCTGATTAGCAGCAGTACTTGCTCAAATCAATCATTTGCCTCTCCAGGAAGAAAGTTATAGTAGAGGACTCCATTCCAATCCCACCATAAATCCAGCATCACTTTTGGATGAAGACCTCCCTGCAAAGCTTGAATAATTTTAGTTTGGTCAAAGAAAGAAAGATGTGGTCTACTAACTTGGAATCAATAAACGAAAATTCAGCAATTTTGACAAAAATGTACATATTTGACAACTGTCACAATACAATCAAGTGATTTATTTTAATAAAGTTGAAACTAAATGCTCCTAATGACAACCAATATCATGGTATGAATTTTTTTTAAAGCAAATTTTTGTCCCTCTGAATTTGTGTTGTGTCAGGTAAAACCTATTGGTTTGAATAGTGATACAAATATAAGATTTGAATAGGAAAATTTGTGTATAATCAATAAAATAATAACTAAAATAAATTTTTCATTAACACTTGTTATTGTTGTCAACATTTCTAAGCAGTTTTGCAAAAGTCATTGACTTTAATAGTTCTTTCAAAAACTATCAAGTCAAACTATGTTTTGTGCTTAAAAGCAGAAAACTTTGTGAATTTTACAAGAAAAAGATTGTACAATTTTACAACTAAAGGAAAGTTTGCAGAGTATATTATAATCGGGGTGAGTCTGACATGTTTGGGAATTATTTAATGAATGAAAAACAAAATCTATGAAGATTTCTTCGGAATAAAATTTGTTCAAACCTTGTCAAGTGCTGGGCACAATCTGAAATTGGTTGTACTGCCTCGGGTTTCTTTGCTAAAATATCTTGGCTTCCTTCTTGACATACAGAGACAATCAAGCGTATAAAGAGTTAAGGAGAAACACAAAATAACAACCAGTTGCAATCAATCAACCTGTTCAGTCAATAATGCATTATGGCAAATAACAAAGTAAACAAATCCAGAGGTTGAACATAGAGGTTTTTGTCTTTTCTATTTACAGGCATTATCTCCTAGAAGTAGAATAAAATATTTCAATACTATTTAATATAAGTGTATGTATGTAATTATGCGATCAAAACAAACTGAGATTCTGAACATTTAAAACCCAACACCTGAAAATGTATAAAAAAAAAGAAAATTCTAAGTTCCTGTGAATCCATCTATTCATGAGAGAACAGATGAGACCATCAGACATCCATTCACTGCAATCAAATTCTATATATTATTGTGACCAAATATAATATTCCAGGTGTTTTTTTAAATTCAAAACATACACCTCTTTGATGATGAATAATTGACTCATTTAGTTATGTGTTATTGAACTTATTCACTTTATTTGAATGCATTTATTTTGTGGAGTTATTTATTTATTTACTTATATTCTGTGTCTGGACCATGCTATAGAAATAAGCAAGTACAGCCAAATGATAGAGATATTCTAATAATTATTACTTTTTATTTACAAATGTATCAGGAGATAAATTAGAATTCTTATCTGAATGTTTTTAGATAAGGAATTTCAATCATTGTGTTTTGGTTCATTGGGACTAATTTCTTCATCTTGGGAGTGCTAGTGAAATTCATCTAGTTTACTGGTAAGTCACAAGTTCCATGCATGGGTCAGGGAAAGTCAATTCCTAGAACTCATAGGCAGATATGACTTGTATAAATTGGGAAGTCTAATGTTCAACATTATAAAATAAAGCAGACATCTGAGGGAAACCTGGAGATCACAGTGTTTGAAAGGTGATAGAAAAAAATAAATGAAAGAAAGAGTCCAAATGAATCAAAATACAACTATAATATAGTTTTATGAAACGGGAATCATTTCATTGCACTCAAAAATTATGAGATGCGCTGATTGAAAGGATATGTTTTAGGACACCAATGAAACTTGGTAATGTTGCCAGGACAGCTCGACTGAAGTCAAGCAGCAAGGAGAAGAGGACATCACAGAGGGCATGGAAGACAGCACAGAAAGTAGACACAGGAAGTTCATTCAGACGTACATACTGACAGCCGAGCATAACCTGCAGAGCTGCCTGTGAGGGTAGTGTGTTCTAAAAATGGTAGAAGAAAACAGTTTATATGAAAAAGGAAGTAGTTTTATTTTTTTTCACTATCAGGCTATAATATTGAAAAGAGTTTTCAAATTAGGCTATACAACAAAAAACATTTTCATATTAGGCTGTAATAAAAAAAAAAGAAAGAAAAAGTCTTCATATTAGTCAATATTATAATAGAGGAACCACATTTCCTGTAATTAAAAATTGTCATATCACTAGACTCAGAACAATAAAAATGTAATCAAATAAAATCACAAAAGAAAGTGTCATAAAAATGTAATAAAATAAAGCAATTGAAAATTCCTTTTAAAGTGGGGAAAATTGTGAGCAAATGTAAGGCAGCTCTACTATTCCCTCACCTTGTATTTTTGCAAAATTTTAGCTTCAAGACGCAACAAAGGAATGACAACAGTTTCCACTTTGCTGAGGTCAGTGTGCCACTGCATCTGTTGGAAAATAGTCTGTGAATAACGAAGAATCTGCAAGAAGGAAAAAGACGAGAAATTAATATTTATTTCAACCATTTAGCACTGGCTGACGAGATATTTTACGAAAAAATTTCTTCGTGTTGGAGTAGCTGACAAGATATCTTGGCTGTATGACATCACATACTGACTAGGCTGGCCATTTGGTATTTTTCGGGTCAAAATTTGGTAAATTTAGTACTGAACTAAGCTATATGGTCCGAGATATATTCACTAAAGATAACAATCCCTTAGACACAAATGATATAATAACAACGTAGATATACAGAAACTATGGATAAGAAAAATGTGTATTTTAATCCATTTCCCTAAAACATTAGTCTGATTATGATTTGGAATTTATTCGATTATTTTGGTCCCAAAACCATGAATATTTGATCTTGTGCCACAAAAGATACCTGGTATCAAAAGGTTCTATATTACTAATGTCATACTGAATATAGTACAATACTATTTCCCTTCCTTGGTATCAGACTCTAGTAGTAAATATTGGTTATTGATATTTATGTCCACCAGTGGTGAATGTGATTTGAACAAAACTTTGTAAAGAAACATCCTGTCATTCAAAAAAATGGTGGTGCTCATGAAGAAACATTGTGCATATACTTCTGAGTAGCTTTTGTAATATTTTT
The DNA here is from genome assembly GCA_963457665.1 of Thysanoteuthis rhombus. Lineage (NCBI taxonomy): Eukaryota > Metazoa > Mollusca > Cephalopoda > Oegopsida > Thysanoteuthidae > Thysanoteuthis > Thysanoteuthis major. Next base: position 21,675,586 of record OY735207.1, on the reverse strand, counting down.
GCTCGCTGAAACTGAATTATCAAGTGGTTCAAGACAATTCATGGATGGAGATGCAGGCAGGTAAAGTCATGAATGTTCCAAAGTGTTATAACATCTTGACTTTTTATTATTATTAGAGGGAACATTGTCAGCCATTATAAATTTCTGATTAGTTTTTCTTTCATCTTAATTTCAGTCACTTTTCATCACAACTACTCAAACTGTTTATGATAAGTAATTGTTACTTTTGGCCAAGATATATTAGTTATAAGAACCGTAACTGTTATTAACTATATCCCAGTCAAAATACAGAAGAGAAAACATACATCACATTGTGAGTTGATAAACCTTGGTAGGTGTTCATCTTTCATTCTTTGCCCATCAAAAAGAGCAAGAGATACATCCACTGTGCTTTTTAGACGCATAGTATCTGTCAGTGCTGTCTCTGGTGTCTGCAAAATAATTTTAAAATGTTTAAAAAATTGAAAGAAAGAAGTAAGTGAATATACTATTTCAGATTGAGATGTTTCAGTCTTGTCTTGTGTTCGTTCAAAGTTTTGTATCTTTTACATTGAAAACATATCTCATAAAAGACGAATTTAGTTTATTGATATCATAAATGACAGGATATCTTTCTTAAAAACCAATTCAATAATTATATTCCAGCCAAACATATAATACATGATTAAAATATATTATCATGTATGTCAGTTGAATTGGAGAGCCAAATAATCCAACGGATTTTGGACTAAACTTGAATTAACACGTTAGTTTGGGGGTGACATATGATTACAGTACTTTTATATATATATATATATATATATATATATATATATATATATATATATATATATATATATATATATATAATATACTTAATAATCACCATAGTAATTATATATGAAAATAAAAAACATGATAATTGTTGTTATATGACTTTTAAGTTGAAATATTGTTTTGTATGAAAAAAAAATAACATCAAAATATTTCTAGTAATTACATAAGTATTAAGCTTTATTTTCTAAGCTGAAAAACTAGTAGTTATGACTTCTTTTTCTTTCTTATTTCTATAAAAGCATTTTTTCAATATAAAGTAAATTTTCAGAAACCCCAACTTATGAGCTCATTTTGTTATTCCATGACCATTAAGTAAGCAGCTGGAATCAGAAATTTTAAAAATGAACCTCAGGTGAGACTACCATCAAATAACATTATGGCTGTGTATTGAAGGTTGGAGATGGAAAGAATTTAGTTATTTGGCTAATTTGAATAATGTTCACTGGTAAACCTTCATGATCTAATCAATATGGCACATTGTAAGACAGGCTGCCATGGGTGAGGGATGCGAATTCAAGTCTTAATGGCAGTGTATTTTTCATTTTCTATAATTGCTGCTTACTTAGCTTATTTAATTAGTTTTTTTAATAATTGAATTATATTGAATTTTGGGTCGAATAATTTTACAAAGTTTGGAAGTAAAAATATCTATGTAAAGAAATTGCTCACTAACTAAAAAAGTGAATAATGAAAATCTCATAAGAAAAGACTGTGGTAACCTGCATGGAATCAACCAAATTAAGACTGTATTTCCAGCTGATGTACTCTCAGGCCTTTCTTTGGTATTTGTAGTATTTTAAACGACTGAACAAAATACACTGAACACCTGAGGAAGACTAGAGTGTTCATCAGCAGAACATTATGATGAAAACAATAAAATATGACAAATTAGAGTAAACAATGGTACAACACCTTGAAAGAAAAAAATAATAAATTTATCTTAAAAAGATTGTTGAAACAAACATCTCTCTCCTTGTTTTACTATAAACAAAAATTCAGTTATTGTTCATCTCTAAATGCTAAACCAAAAGATGTTATAAAGTAAAGTAACAAAAGAGGATGATGTTCGTTCACATTACTCCAATCTAAAGGAAGTTACATACTTCACTAGTTCTTCATTAAAATAACAAAATCAAAAAGACGAAAGTTGATGAAAAAAATAGCAATACATAACTTACCAAATCAGAGATCATTTTCTCAAAATAGAAATTCAGTTCATCATTCACTGAACTCAAAATGATGATCCCCATTGTTAATTTGATTTGCTCGATCAAGGACATAAGTTGAGAGTTGAGACTCAGTTGGTTTCTATTATCAAGATCTAACAACAAAACCTCTTTACTATCAACATGACCAACAAAGCCCACAGCAGGAGATGCACTATCCTGACTCATAAGATCAGCAGAAATACCACCGTCACTATTGCTGCTCTGCTCAGAGAGCAAAGTGTACAGAAGTTGACGTAGGGTCTGCCAGATGTTCTGTCTTGTCTCGGTATTCAAGAGTTGGGCAGTGTGACTCTGGTTGAGAGATGTGAAGTAGAAACGTACAGACAGAAGAAGCAAAGAAACATCTTTCTGAAGGAAAAAAAAAAAGAAAAAAAAAAAAAGAAATTTATGAGTGAAGGAAAAATACTAAATCAAGATATTAATTGCAAAAAGATATTTTCAAGTTGTTTGTTTACTTAGTTTTATATTAGTTCTTATACATGTTGTTGTAAAAATTCTACATTTTTGCAGTTCAGGAATATAATATTAATATAAAATTAATTCTCATATTTTGATTATTAAAGAAAAAACATTATTTACAGTTTTAGATAATTTTTTCTCTTCTTTTTTTAATCTAAAGTCTTCATGAAAAATATATTACTATCCTGAATCTTTAAAAACCAATTTTCAGTCTAAATAAATAATACTACTATTACAACTACTATAAATGAAGACACACAAAGAAAATAGATATATATTCACATAATTACAATACGAAATTTTTTTTACACAATATACTTTTGAAATAATTATCTCAGGATACATAATCTTCAAATGAATATGCTTTAATAAAAGGGTAGATAGGTTGATCAATACCAATTTATATAAAAATATTAGAATCTAGGTCAAGCTGTATTATGAGATGATCTGAGAAAGATCAAAGATGGCTGATTTAAAAAACAAGGGAAGTCAATGAAATTGAGTTGATGAAAACATTTTGGATGAATTTAAAACCTCCATCTTTTTAACCTAAATTATTAAAACCTCTGAGCATATACCTACCTTATGGAGGAGATTTTCATAACAGCAGACTGACATATTCTTCCATAATTTGTCCACAGTGTCTTTATCTAAATCTGGTAGGGAATCTTGGTAGTTCAAGACAGAGTTGTAAGCTGCAATGAGTGGAGAAGGCAGCTCATTACCAAGATAGCTGCTTGTGTCCAATATATTATTTGATAATTGGCCCAGGAAACCAATAGCTTGTTCTTTGACATCTTTCTTCCAAATACATACACGGATTTTCTGTAACAAGAAATATAGGAGTCAAGTACATGGACCTTCAACTTATCCTAGATTTTGAAGATGACTGCTGAATAGAATTACAAGGTGTCTCTAATGTCCTTGTGCAATTTAGATTTTTAACATCTTTTTATAGAATATAAATATCAGACAAAATAAGGGCAAGTTAAAATGATAGTTTAGTCAACAGTTTTATTCTACAAAGGATCTTCAAACTAGGATAACAAGAATAGTCTTATAATATGAACAACTGCAGGATGTGTTTGAGCAACTTGAAATTAATGTGTTAATTTTTGCATTTAAGATGATGAGGAATATGTTTAAAGTTGACAGTCTTATAACTAAATAGGGCGTATCTTGAATAAATCCATTTTGTTTGTCCTTTAGTTGATATTGATATTTCACATAGAAGAAAATAATTTTAAAATCCATAAATCGATAAACAAAAGTACACCAATTTTGACAATTTTTTTTACAAAAAAAGCATTCTGAAATGGAAGCTATCACAATACAATCAAACATCTTCTCATGCTATCTAATAACAACAGAATTTTCCTACATGGAAGCAGTATCCAAAAGTAGGTTCAAGTCAGGCTTCGTAGAAGAGCGTAAACATAGCTAATGTGCAAAATCATATACCAACCTTTCCCAGCATTTCAACCAAAATTGAAGCAAACAAATATGTGAGGGAATACTTTTTATCGAAGGTTTCCATGTCCTCTGGATTCTGGCTGAGTTTCTTGTGAGCTTTTTGCAAATTTTTACAGAGCTAAAATTAATCAATACATGACAAAATGATCACTGCACTTGGTAGTAACAACACAAATAAATTGAAAATAATAATAATGAAATTCATATGGAACAAGAATTTATGAAGACAATATAAATGGAATTGAACATATCATAAAACAAAAGAACGTAAATCAACTGAATTAGCCTTTGTGAACATCAACACATTTCGATATTTTTCTCCAGTTTATGAATGAGTCTGTTCTCTCCACAATTTATATCATATTATGTATACCTGTATCTGTAAGTCTGAATATGTGTGCTTGCAAACTTGTTTATATATATACACAAGGGTGGATCAATGTCTAGACTGATACAGTTTTTGACTCAATTTGCATCAGAAATTTTCAGTGTAGTGTTCAATCTATGTGATTGATGTAGAAGCACTGGGTTAAATGCAATTGACAAGGAAAGAGATGAAGCCTAAAAATTAATATCTGCTGTGTAATATACGAGGGTAAGTCAAAAAGTATTGCTACAAAATCAAAAAAAACTCTACTAAATAAAAACATCAACATGCAAAACTACTGTTTTCCAACATATCCTCAACTCAGGTCAATATACTTCTAAAGGTAAAGTTCTTGTCTCTCTGATCCTCCCCTGAAAAGAACTGCACTCATTGATTTACACCATATCAAAATGGAAGCTTTGACATCATCTGGGAACTTGAATCATGTTCATTTCAAACGTTGTTTGAGTTTTGGGAATAAAAGATTGTAGAGTGAATGGCATAAGGTTTCTCCAATGAAATTCTCTTAAGGCAGCCTTTTACTACCATCAAAGAATGAGCAGGTGGCATTGTCACGATGGAAAAGAATTCCACAGCGCAATTCTACTGGCCATTTTCATACGTATGCAGTTTGTTATTTCTTTTTTTTAAATTCCTTCATGATAAGCCCCTGTGGTCATCCAGTGTTTATCAAGATTACTCCTTTGGAATGAAACAAAAAACAAAACAGTTACCATCACCTTTTGAGCTAACCTCTCTGCCTTGAATTTGACTGATATGGCTGATCCACTTAGAAGCCAGTTTTAATTGAACTTTGCTCACTGAATCATATTGGTAGATTCAAGATATTGTCAGTTATGATTCATTCTAGGAAATAGTGTTCATTGTTCATTCAGAGCAGCTCCAAACTTTCACTTAATACCCTTAAAATAACAAGATAGTAAATGTTATAATATTATAAAATACATTAAGATGCACCTTACCTTTGAAATATACGATTGCAAAGTAGGAAAATTCTTTTGTCTATTGACAGCAGCAAAAAAGGTCCCTTCAAGCAACTGACGTATTGAAATTAACAGAGGCATTTTGTAAGCACCAGCCTGGATTAAAAAGTCATGAAAAATAATTAAATATCAAACGAATGAACTGATTGATGCTAGCTTTATATAATATGACACATTAAATACTTTGTTTGTTCTTAATGAAATCAAAATCTAAAAATTCATACAAAACGAAAAAAAATTGTAACTTGATCAAAGAAAAAAAATAGTTAAATGTGAGCAAAGAAAAAATGAACCAAGAGACGATTTCTAATCATTTGTATAATCTGGTATAATGCTTATTCCACATTTTGTACACTCACATCCCCCGAGATTTTTGACCCCGAAAAGAATCACTCTCCCTAACACTCATCCTAAGAACTACTCTGAAAGAAACAGTGTCAGGGCACTGCTCTCAAAGGGTAGCAGCGAAAGTCCATACCATATTTTTTTTAGTACTCTGTGTGTGTACATATACACACGACTGAATGTATTGTACTCTCAATTATAATGCGTCAAAAAATTTAATTTTCATTATCTCTGTATTAAATGAACCCAAGGATTGTTTGCAAGAGTAAAATGATTTCATGTTATCTTAAATAAATATCAGGAGAAAAAATATTTAAATATCATGTTTATTGAAAAAAATCAATTCTTATGCAACAATAACATGGGATGTTGATTATGCTAACAAGATCATCAAATGATGTGATTGAAACTGTAAAGCTTTGACTAAAAGTATTATCTTGAATTTTTATTACATGATGAATCATATCTCTGAATTTTTGAGATGAGGTATCATTATTATTTCTATTATTATTATGGACACACAGCGTAATGATTACAGAATCAGACAAAATTACTGCAAGTAATCTGATGGTTCTAGGTTCAATCCCAGTGTGAGACAATAATAATACTATTAATGCTAAGAGGGGAGTGCGGTCAATATACCCCCGTCGGTTAAATAAAGGGTTTGGTTCGTTACCTCCCCACATCTACCAGATGATACCTGATGAAGGCCGTAGAGTACAAAGGCCAAAACGTTGTATGAAAAACAACCACGATGAGGATAGTCCGAATAATAGTAGAAATAATGATGAATCATTATTGATTTTTGACTAGTATTTCATCCATTGTAATTTTGATTGCTTTTCGTCACAAATACTTAAGCTGTCATTCTATGGCTATTAGTAAGAATAGCTATCTTGATAAGATAGGCTCCCCAAGGCAAAGGGATGCAAGCACTATTCTCACCAAAAGCTTATTCTTTATTTCTGATCTGCATTGTTTGATGATGGCAGTAGAATGACAGTTTGAGCAGTTGTAATATGATGCAACTGAAATCAAAATGAAAGAAAACTTGTCAAGATAAAAATGGTTGATTTTTGGTTAAAAGCTTTACATATCGTGATTACAAAGGTTGAAATCTGATCAGCTCAAGCAAGCCTTTGTTGAATTGATGTTGGACGAGACCTCACAACTGGAAGCTTATATTGGGCTAGAAAGTAGGGAGAGTTTACCACCAGACTACCTTACAGGGTTAAAGGGCACCAACTGCCCTGTTATTTATACATAGCTGAGGAGGGAAAATGGATTCAAGCCTTTCTCGAAGGCATTAGGACAAAGAAGTGTTTGATCAAACTGTTTGCTGATTCTGTTTTCTGTGCCAATAACTGTAACGTCAACCAATATCTCACTTTCTACGGGAAAATAACGATGTAAATTTCAGTGAGTAATAAAACAATTGACAGAAGAAATTCACAAGTCTAGCAGAAAAAGAAATAATATTACTTCCACAATAAAATATGTAAACAATTATAAAAGAAAAAGCTAGTATTTCGTTGGTTACTCACTGGTTCCTGTTTCACTTCAGTGAAAGTTGTTCTCAGATAGTTTAGGAAAGCCTCAAGGTTAGAATACTGGAAGATAGAGTTGCCTCCACTTGAGAAGAAAAGGGTCTGAAGACACGCCATGCTGCATTGAACTGAAGACAGACTCAATTGCTGACTGTCTACCTCTTTGTCTGTCTGTGGATTTACAAGGTCACTGAGCGGGTTACACGCCAACAAAACCTGCAGACCCATGATAACACGAACTTGGTCATTTGGTGACAGAAATCTAAGAGGTAAGCTCTGTAGGACCTGAGAGGGGAGAAAAAAAATCACAAATAGATATTTAGGATTATAAAGATGAATATTTACAGCTTCAAGGGAAGTTTGTTAATTAGACCATTTTGTTTCAACTTGGATTTCAGGGTATATATGTTCTGTACATAAATGGAATATTTAACAAGAACAAGAATCAGTAATGGATCCAGTCTCAAAGCCTCATCAGCCAAATCAATGTACCTATATTAATTGGTATGCTCTCAGATCCAACTGGCCTGAATTACTTTCCATCTTAATTTTTGTTGCTTACCACATAAAGGTAGTGGTAGTAGTGGTAGTAGTTGATGTCTTAATTTCTTAGATGAAGCATTTTTGATTTTTGACTAATTCAACTTTTCAGTGAATTTTATTGCTTCACACCAAGTAGTAGTTGACATAAGTCTAAAATCATCTGAATTTATTAGATGAAGCATTTTATCAATCTTTTAATATTTTATCTTCAATTCTATTCTTACTGCTTTACACCTTGCATAATAATCTTGAGTTGCCTTAATTTCCTCAAGTGAAGCATTTTCCATATTAATTTTTGACTAGTTTATCTTTTCATCTTATTATTGATGCTCTCCATCAAAACATGTAGGTTATTTTATATTCTCCAATCATTAGGTAAGCAGCATTGATTAGAAATAAAATAGCAGCCTCAAACAAGATTTGAACCTGCATCCTCTATCTTTGGGAGCCCATCTGATACGGATGATTCCTCACCAATTCAGCCATGGTGACCAATAAGTCATGTAAAAATTATTCATCACTCTTGGAGATTATGTGGGTCAGACATATGAAGAGAAAAGGCCATGCCTATGATCCTAATTCTCAAAGTAATGAAGTAAAGAGTTTTATTGTAGGAAGAAACTAACTTTGTTATAAAGTCTGCCTTGTATAATTTAGAATCTGGTAATGTCTATTTTCTGACTCCTGCTGAACAATTGCAAAGAGGCTAATGGAAGTATTTACTTACTTGGATATATGTGGCTGAATTTTGTTGGGTAAACCGGCCAGTCTTGTTAGCAACAGGGAGGGACTCAAGTAAGGAGCAAACATCTTCACCAACATTTTTCAGATGTTTGACCGCTTTCCTAGAAAAAAAAAAGAAAAAAGTTTTGCTTCGAAGGATTCTACTTAGTTTTTCTCTTGTATACCAACCTTTATGAGACTTATAACTTTTTTTTTAAGCAGTCAAGAAAATACAAACCATTTTCTTATCAGAAGTAGCCAGTCTCGTATTCCAAATAAATCCTGTAATTTCATACTTTTCAGGGCTTTTTAAAGATTAGAAGAATATTTTGTGGATATATGAGAAAAAAAAAAAAAATGTATAAAATTAAGTATCCATGTATATTTGTATTTCTGTTTCTGAATCTCCTATATTAGTTCACTACTGCAGCTTATAGTTTAGTGTCAAGTTAGATGATATAAAATGAAGCAAGAGCATTACTGGCTTATGGTCATGAAAGTTTTTGAAATGTATCAAAATGAATCTTCATAAAGATCTTATTCAATAAAGAAATTCAATAAAGCTATAAGTTCAATAACTGCGTCAGTTACACCAACTGACTTCTTATTGATCTACCTTTGTTTTTTGTCTTCCAAAAGTAAATGACTGTAATCAATACTATTCCTCTGGAATTGTACCATATACCCTGGTGAACTTCACAACCAGCAGTGTGGTATTTTACAACTGTGTAAAACAGAAACATATCACTCATTTTATTTTACATACTTGCTGAGAAAATCATTTTTTTTTTAAAGATGTGCAGACCAGATACATTCTGACATTCAGACTTTCAAGAATAATCAAATATAGGTTTGAAGAATATATCATCATTGAAAGAGGAAAAATTAGAATGACTTACTTTTTTGATTGGCACCATTTTATCTTCCTGTCACCCAATTTGGTAAAGATTTCTGAAATGTCAACTGAGGACACTTTTTGCTTTTTTGCTGACTCTGAGCTGAAAACAACACATTTCATGGTTAAAATTGTCAGAATATTTTATGATTATATATAATTTGAATTATACATGTCATATACGCTATATATAAAAAATATATACATAGGTATCATCCACTTTTTGAAAGTTTGCTTCAAGCCATACTTTGGCTTTTATGAAAAAAAAACACAGAGCGAAAATAGTATTATTTCTATTAATATTCGGACCATCCTCATCGTGGTTGTTTTTCATACAACGTTTCGGCCGTTGCACTCTACGGCCTTCATCAGGTATCACTTGGTAGGTGGGGAAGTAACAAACCGAACCCTTTATTTATCCGACGGGGGTATATTGACTGCACTCCCCTCTTAGCATTAGTAGTATTATTGTATGAAAAACAACCAAGATGAGGATGGTGTGCACCCTTTTCCCCCTCTTAACTACACCTTGCATTAAATCCAATCTGGTATACAGAGTAGATTAATGATGAAAATTTTGTGGAAACTTCTGAACAGTTCATGAGACTGTGCGTGAGTGGATCAATGAGTCTGCCATAAGCTGGATTTTGATCTAAATTATTCACTATATAATGTTCGATCAATATTCACCACCAAAATGCATTAGAATGGAATGGAATTAGGTTGAAAAATGAAAATTCGTTGAATATAATAAATGCTTTTTTTATATCATAGGCTATGAACTCATTGATGTACCTATGTAATGACCAAGAAATTTTTAGAATAAAAAGCTTGTTAAAAAATCACCAGGCAAAATAAAGAGACTTTTCAGAACATTACATCAAAATTAATCAAATTTCTCACTCTTCTTTTCTGCAGGTAAAATAATAAGACTTTTTGAATCACTACATCAAAATTAATTAAATTTCTCACTCTTCTTTTCTACAGGTAAAATAAAAAGACTTTTTGAATCACTACATCAAAATTAATCAAATTTCTTTCTCATTTTTTCTATAGGCAAAATAAGACTTTTTGGATCACTACATCAAAATTAATTGAATTTCTTACTCTTCTCTTTGTTCGGCAACCAGGCTGGACAATTTATTAAAAGCAACAGAGATGAGACAGGAATGGAAATGCTTCATTTCTTGGAATGAGGAGTCCTTCAGCAGTTTTTGGGTCAAGAATGTCTCCAACTGGTCTTTACTGAAAAGCAAATGTTAAAAGTTAGTTACAAACTGAAATGATATAATATATGATTTGGCAATAAACTCTGAATGGTACAACAAATACTGTATTAAATAACAGGTAATAAACTGAAATACTGCAATCAGGGAACACATTAAGTAGAAGAATAACTTTCCGCTTTGTAATACAGATTGAACATCTCAAACATTGTAACATTTGAAACCTGGCTATTTTCAAGAGTTAGATAATTATTCATTACTAGCAGAGATACCAAGCATTGCCTGGGGGAAAAAATAACTTCAAATGTGACAACACAGTGGAAAGTATGTTCTTTAATATATTTCTTTGTATACAACACAAGCAAACAGAAAAAAAGATTATTTACTTCCAATCTGCACTGTTTACAGAATGTCGTAGAATTACAGTTGAGTTGTGATTAAAAATATTCAACATTTTTTTTAATCCCTAAAACCAGATTGGCAAGCTTTCGGTAAAGCAAGCTCAATTTTTAAGGACACAGAAATCCTACTAGCCCCCCCCAAAAGGGGTATATAACCAATGCATCCTCTCAATAATCACCTTTGGAGGTGAAACATGGAACCTAACCAAAAAGATTGACCCTCAAAGTGAGAACCACGCAGCGTGCACATGAGAGAATCATGATCAACCTTATATAGAGAGACCATAAGATAACACAGTATATTAGAGAAAAGACAGGAATCCAAAATACCATAGAAATAATGAGAAAACTAAAATGGCAATAGGCTGGTCATGTTGCAAGAATGGCAGACAACCGCTGGACATCACAACTCACAACGTGGATCCCAAGAGATCATATGCAAAATTGCGGCTAGCAGAAAATAAGATGGCATGATGAGTTAGATGAATTCAGAAAGTGATGGCTCCACAATGCCCATGATGGAGATGTCTGGTGAATTTGGGGCGAGGCCTATTTCCAATGATGGACGCTAAATGGCTGATGATGATGATGATGAAAACCAGATAACTGTATAAGATTTAGGAAATTTTCAGTGTTTTCAATCAATAAGACCTCCATTATACTCTGGGAAGTGTTACTTTTGGAAGAAGACATTTATTTTTTTCATTGTGCAATTCTTGTTCTTATCATAATGCTGACCTGTACCTTGACTTTATGTCAGTTGTATGCAAATAGGGCTTTGAAATATTTAGGTTACTGTTGATGTGAAATAAATGATTTGGGAGATTTTTTTCTTGTTAATTCTGTTCAGAAAAATATGTATTTTTGAAAAATGATTTTGATTGGTTGTATGGAAGTAAGTTTCCAGTTCAACATTATAGTTACATCGTAAATAGCACCTGACTAAACAAAAAACAGGAAACAAACTTAATATGTTTTTTGCTTTTACTGGTAAGAGGAATTATGACCTAAAAATCATCTAAAAAAATGAAGATGTTAGTAAATATCAGTCAAAAATAAATGAGTTTACAGTAGAACTTCTCAACCCCCCCCTTTTTTTTCTATTCGTGACCCCTCACTCAGTTTTATAAAAGCAATAGGCACTAATAAAATTAGTGCTTTAGTCGTAATCTTACAATAACTGAACGTAGAAATTAGCCACTACCCATCCAAATTCACAAAAATTAGCAAAATATTATTTACAGTATTTACTGCTAATCATTGAAAAATGTTAATAAAATGTAACAGAAAAGAAATTTGTATTCTTAAAATTATTGAATAACAGAGTCGTTTCACAATAAGCACCAATGTCTGTATAGAGATATAAAATACAAAAACTTGAGTTACATAATTATTTTTAACATTTCCGCAAAAACCTACTAATCTCTATGCGATCCTCAGAGGGATCTCAACCCCTAGTTCTAGAAGTGCCTGGTTAACAATACTTCATCTGATAAAAATAGATTGGCCAGTACTTGCTAGCTAACTCTCTAGTATCAATGGTTGCTGATGTCAATTTATTTTTTTCTTATCTTGCTCCTGTTGTGTATACAAACATATTTGCAGATAACCAAATTTATATAGATAAGAATTATCTATAATGATTTCTAATTGATTATTTATATTCATATAATTTAAAAAAATGTTCAAACACCATTCAAAATTCCAGGCTGGTGCGCTGGATGAGAGTCTACTATGCCTTAGTATATAAATGTAAACATTCACCACCAACAACAACAACTTCAGTTGGTAGTGGATGCAGAAGGATTTCAAATTTTGGGCTATTTATGTAACTTACAGTTGCATGGCCTTGTGAGAATGAAATTAAGCCGAGCCTATGCAACGACCAAAACTTGCAAACTTTCTAAACTTGTAACACACTCAGTCCCGAGTTTGAGACGCTCAACCTACATACAAAAGTCATAATTTTCTAATGACATCTTTTACGTATTATGCAAACCAAAACATATTAATAAAGTATCCACTGAGCTGGTGACTACAAAACAAGAACAGCATAAATTGTGAGTGTTATCTACACATATTTTCTGTGATAAATAGGAAAGAGTAACAGTGCTGTCGTAGAAAGACAGGCTCCTGAGGATGAGTAATGCAAGTTCAAATCTAACCAGAGAGATATTTATCATTTCTGATCGATGCAGCTGACTTAGTGGTCATAGAATCATAATATAACAGTTGTGATAAGAGAACAGAAATAAGGGAAAAAAAAAGTAAAAAATTGATAATAATAGTTACAGGTCTAGTTAGTTGCTCAATAGAAACTGTAACATGACCAGCATCTGTTGGGGTGATCAATTAAAGATATTGGGAAAAGTGGTGATAAATGAATAAATTACTTCTCTTGCCTTTTGACTGATTTTAACAAGTTTGAATTAAAAAAAAAAAAGAAGCCTGACTGCAGCTGGGCACAAACCAAGGAACCGTTTAACATACATTGTGAATTGAACCCCCAACAAAACATTCGGAAGGGGGGGGGTTCTTCTATACATAAGGAGTAAATGATCAAATTTTCAGCTCTGTAACTTCATTTATGCAGTTTTTATGCAAGATAAGTTTCTTCAGTTTTTAGGTGGGTCTGGCCGTCCATCTATGTTGATAGTTTTGGTTGATGGTTTCAAATAAAAACTATTTTCATAAAATCAAGTGTCACCTGGAGAATTATGGAGTAAATATTAAAATAAGCCAGACTCAAGTAAGAAATTGTATATATAGGTGCATCAATAAGTCCACAGCATAATGATGAAAAAGAAAAAATTTATTTTATACAATTATTTATTTTTCAGTATAATCCCCTTTCTTGTCAATGCACTTGATTCAGTGGTGAATATTGATCACATAGATAGAACAATATACAGTGAAAATTTCAGATCAGAATTCAGCTTATAACCAAGTCTGGCCGCAGACTCATTGATCCACCCACATAATCTTTCTTTTACCAAAATATCAATTAATCTAATTAATTCATGCTTTCAGGTACTTCTTGGATCAACCAACCTTTGTTTGATATCATCCCGGAACGTGTCTAGAACAATCTCTGCAATTATGTGCAGTTGTTCTTGATCAAGAAGTGGCATCAGTAGTGGCAGGTTAGCTGTGATTAGGAGCCAACTGGCTTGTCTTCTAGTTTTTACACTCAAGCCATTATGCTGAAACAGAGAAATAGACAATGAAAATAGAGAATGCTTATTTCACTTATCACTTTTTCTGTTTCTTTAATAGCATATATTCAGAAAATGTTACACATAGGTTAATTCTTTTTCTCATTTTGATATCTAAGCTTAAAAATCAAGGTTAAACTTTGCTCTTTTTCAAACATATCAAATAGATTACTAATGCTTGATATCAAACTGCCTGATCATACATATCAGAATCTCTGTTTGAGCCTTAATCATAACATTGAATTATCTCAATATAATAATATATATCTCCTCAACTGGTGTGAAAAAATAAGCAAAAAAGGTGTATATCAAATAAAATATTTCAGTTATAAAGAAGAATAAGAATGGTTTACCAGAAATGTTTTTGTTATTAGAAATCTTTATTCACAAAGAATGCTATTTTGTATTAGGTCCATGTGATATACTGGAGTAAAATATTAGGAGTATGCAATATATTAGAGTAAAATATAAGTCATGTGTGATATATGCTAGCAAATATACTGATGTTTGAGAGTCTGATTTTTAAAGACTTACAGTGAAGAACTGTGAAAATTTGTAAGCTTCATCAGTGTCTTCCGATGATTCTGCATTAAGGAAAGGCTTCAAAATGCAATCAACATCGAACACCTGAGAGGCTTCTTTTTCAGACAAAGAACCAGGAAAGACCTGGGCAGCCTTGATCCTTTGAAGTTGCAGCAAGTTCTGGAATATGGATAAACACATAAAGGATGTTTTTTTGAGACAATATCAGCAACACTTTGAACAAATATTTTCAGTGAACTTTGTTGAAGAATCAAATATGAATCAACTTACTGAAAGGTAGAACTTTAAATCTCAAAGATTTGACAAAAGAAGCAAGAAAGACAAACATACAGTCACACCAGAATGAAATTTTAAAAAAGGTTCTTACAGCAATGAAAGTTTCTTTGTTGAGATGCTTCAAAATCTTCTTCCATGTTGAGGATGAGAAGCATCGAAAGGCAAGAGGTTCACTGAATTGTGACTGAACATCCGAGGGAGCAAAATGTGCCAAAAGAAGAGCCAATTCACCCCATGCATGGGTCAGCAACAAGGTAGCCTCTAGAAGAACTTTATCGCATATTGGCTGGAGAAAGACATGAAAAAAGAGAAATGGAAAGAAAACACATTAAGCTATTCAATAGACGAGGGATCTGGTATACTGTTTCTTGACAATAAAAGATCGTATGAGCTCCTTTGGACCCAAATAAAGATAAAATAGCAGATATTTCAAGTCTAAGCACAAATCATTTTACAAGACTGGAGATTCATTTTTATAAACAGAGAACACTTTGTAAAATAACTACTATCCAGTCTTAAACTAAACCATTTACATTAGGAAAATAAATGATTAAATAACCAACATTCTATCAGGATGGGCCTTGGTAACCTATTCTAAACTGATTTGACAAGCATAAGAAAATTCATATTATAAAAATATACACTAGAATCATCCATAACTATACCCATCAGTCACAAGGCACTAATGAATGTACTAATTTCACAAACCATTGCTAGTGAGTTCATTAACTACTGGGTGCTCCCAGGATGTAGTCTTGCTTTGTACCACACACAAAAAACACTTGTAGGTAGTATGATGCTTAGTACACTAGTCTCACAAGCCATTAAGAGTGATTTTGCTTCTTGCAGACTGTTCAAGAAATGTAGTCGCATGATTATTTCAACAAGAGCCTATAAACATATTAGAGCACTTCGGGTGGTGTAAAAGTCAACCATTGAGATTGAGTTTATATACTTGTTAAGTGCTCCACAAATATGACTATTTCTCCAAGTAACACAGAATTTGAAACAAGGTAATTTATCACATGGACATTTCAAAAATGCCTTTGATCCCAAAGTAGAATCATAAACATTAGGAAATGTTCTGACTCAACTCTTTTAGAGTAATGGGGAAGTGCTGTGGAATGAACAGATCTTCAGAACCAAAAGTAAATAATTTTGTGACTAACCTGAGATAGAGATCTGAAGTCCACAATTGACAGCATTAATTGAATCAGCGTTAATATTATCGAAAAAGCCAAATTATTTCCAATGACATCTTCTAAATCCTAAGCTATAGAATAGGACTTTTTTTAAAAATCTACCTTGAGTTATATTTAATCTGTTGGGGTCCACTTCCATGAAATTTTGTTAGTACACTGATTGGTGTCCCTCTCTCCTTCATTAGTAATAGTTAAGTTTTAAATTCTCTATCAAACTTGGAACACTTATTGAATATTTTTAATTCCATTACATCAAAAGAGGAGAGTCAGAACATTTCCTAATGCCGTATCATAGAAATTTTCAAAGTGTCCACGTGAAAAATCACCTTATTAGTTTTGTCTGGCATTTTTTCTTGTTAAATACAATTTCTGATGCCTCAAAAGGATTAATTATCAATGTGGGCAAAAGAATTCTATCAACCAAGCCAAGATAAAAAGCTAAGGTTTAAAATACTGATTTTCAAGGCAAGTTGACCCTTCCTATATTGGAGATAGGTGCAACACAATCCAACTTCTCCTGAATATGCAACGCACTTAAATTAAAAAATTTTAAAAAAAAAGAAAGTCACTTGGCATTTAAAAGAATCTGGTGATGATCCTTACCTGGGTAATGCAATAAGTGACTGAAGTAGACAGTATTGTTTCTTTCATTTTAACCATTAACTCTTGGACTTTCTGAGTAGTCTGGGCAGTCACTGTGGCACCAACAACAACACAATGGTGGAGAAAATGGACCAAAAGATTCATAGTATTTGCACACTTACTGCTTGCATTTAAATCTGTAAAAGAACGGAGAAAATGATAATAGCTTTATAAATATTTTACAAAAATAGTTACTTGGAAAAACTTGGCCATTTTGTTTTGTGGTTGTTGAAAACGTATTTATCATATTCAGAGTCTTTCTTTTGCTTGAAAATGTTGACAGGAAATCTTTTGATTTTCTTCTTAAAAAACAAATTTTAAAAAAGGATCAGAATTAATTTAGAATCTTCAAAATATTTTTTCTGCTATTGGGGGATTCCTCACAGTTACTAAAAGTGTTTGATAGAACTTATTAGAAAGTTTCTTCACATAGTTATACAAAATGTAGGAATACATTTGGTGTGAAATGGTCGCTCAGGTTTGTATTCGTAGGCTCTCATTTAGTTCAAAAGACACACACAAAGCAGAAATCACAAAATGAATTACTCCTTGAAACAATGTCAAATCACACAAATTCCAACAAATATATCTACTCTGCTGCTATATTTACCTATCTCTGAAAGTAAGTTTTATGAACAACTACAGAGTACAAATACGGTACGTTGATATGAATTTAGCCCACAAAATGTTTTATTCCATCGGTAAGTATATATTCTGATCCTTACTGTAAGTAGGTATATATATATATATATATATATATATATATATATATATATATATATATATATATATATATTTACATAAGTCTGTAGCCAAATGACAAAAAATAAACATATTTTCCACACCAAATATGTATTGTTCAATATAATCCCCTTCCATGTCATTGTACTTCATCCGGATATGATTAATTACATAAATTGAAAATTTCAGCAAATAACTTCATGTCAGGCTGTGGAACAATTGATCACTCTTTTATGTACCATGTGATATTTTCCCCATCTTACCTTTAGTATTTACAACTTCAGTCATTTTCTCTTGGACTACTGATACTAATTTCTCCCAGATGGCAATTTCAACAGTTTGTGGCAACAATTGAATAACATTCTGGAACCTACAGGAATAAAATTTAAAAAGAAGAATTATTGCTGTAATAGTGACTTTTGAAAAAATGAGTTGAAAATCCATCCAAAAGGGTGGAGTTTCAGCTAGATCATGTGAAAGGGTTAAACAGGGCATACCAATATTTATCCAGAATTAAAAAGTTAAATTCATTTCTTGTTTCGATTGTTTGGGATGTCTTCTTTTCTTTAATGCAATTCTATTCAACTTCATTTTTTAAAAATAATCTCATTCCGAGCAGGCTGCTGATACTCCAAGATAAGAAAGAGTAGGACGTGTTTGTGTAACTGCACTACTACTGTTTCATTAACCAAGCAACATGTGAAGAAACATACCCAAAACTTCATAGAAATCAATCTTATTATAAGTAATCTTTGTGTCATTTGTAAGAATACAGACTGTAGAAGATTTTAATTTTAGAATTGTTTGTTTCTTATATTTAGAAAAAAGAAAATGTTAATGAATCTTTTTTTTTTCTTTCTTTTTTAGACTTCCATACTTTAAAATTATTGAGGTTGGTTTTCAACTGAACAAAGAAATCTTTTTTCAGCTCCAAAATTCATGGAACTCTTTGGAAATAGAGATTAAAACCTGCCCCAGGGGAATATTTTTCATATAAAACCATTTTCTTTGGGTAAAACACAATTTTTGAGGAGGAAATTGAATTCAAGGCAAATTTCTATGATTATAAGATATGAAGAGACTAATTGGACAGTATGTGCTTTATCAAATTTATACAAACATCATACAATATAAGATTTGTGCAAAAATTCCATAAAATGCAAACATTGATGGGATTTTGATCAAGTGAAGTTCTTGCAACCAACAAAATTGCATCATAATTGATACATGGCTAGAATGCAGACAATATATTCTGAAATATCAAACATTGCTTGATTATTTGATCCTTAACTCAATAAAATTGAATCAGATATAAAAGATCTTTGTCTAGCATAATTCTCTTTAGATGACCACTCAAAATTCCACTACTTTGATCATTTTTATATACATATACAAAATAAGACAGTTTTGACAACTCTTGAAAATCTCTTGACATAGCAAAAAGATATAATCTTACGTGTATTCTTGGTTAGAATTAAATAAAAATGTCATCTTAGTCAGAGGAAGACAGATTTTATAAAAGTAATTCTCATCAGTAATGTTTTTTCAAATATAAGAATTAATTGATATGATTTTTCAAGAGAAGAAATGTAAGAAAAGGAAAATAAACATCTTTCCACCAACTAAATGTAATTAATAGTAGGAAAGCCACAGTAGATGTAAGGTCATGATGGATGAATACTTTAAAAAATATCAGTTGGTCATGAGATGTATTTGAAAGAAGAAAAAAAATGAAAGACATCTTTTGTGGGGAGAAAAAATAGACTGGAAACCTTTGGCTTGGACAGAACGTATTTCAAAATTTTCATGCAAAGATTTCAAGCTCTTCAGACTTGAACTTTTTTTTTTCAAAGAACCACTTTCTATTTTGAGTTCCTGGAACTCATCAGACAAATGAATAAGAACACATTTCATAACGTATGTAATGCAACACAATTTTGTGAAAATATGATCAAAGATTAGAGAATGGATAATATTAAATTCTACAAACAGTACATCACAAACAAAACTATTCCAAGGAAATTATGAATCACCGCTGCCCATAGATGCTTCATCTTTATCATGTAAATTTAGCATAAATTTATATTGTAAATTGAACCATCCACCAAAAATTGGGAAGGGGGTGCAAAACAATTTCACTACACATTCAAAGGTGTGTGTAAGCAGAATTTAAAGTTTCTACTCTGAACACTTAGAGCTGGGCTCAGTCCAGATATATAGAAAAATATATATATATAATTGATAGTACACAGGAATAAATTGTAGTGTTGAGACGAGTATACATTTTGTATAGAAAAGCATACATCAAATGAGCACATTTACTCAAAACTCACCCATAGACATTTGCATCAGCGGTGAAGTAATAAACATCATAATTCTTTTTAAACTGCTTTACATTAGCTGATAGCACGAGATAGTCTGGTAATCTATTCAATAATCCTACCACTCCATTGATAAGGAATAATTTTTCGATATTGAATCTGCTCCTAATCACTTCCATCGTATATATACAGCCTCTGTCTTTCGTATCCCACTTTTGGTAAAAAAGTTCATTAGGGTCCACTGATTCTATACCACACACACAATGTTGAACATTTCTATATAGTCTTTCCAATCTCTCTTTTTTTTTTCAAATGTCAACCCTAACTCCTTCAACCTATCTTCATAACTCATACTTTTGAATTCTGGTGTTAACTTAGTTGCTAATCACACCACTCACTTAAATCCAGCAAAGGTGTTTGATATGGTTTGTTGTGGGTAATGGTGATTAATGGGTCCCGGAAAAGTACCTATTAAGAAATCGGCCCATCACAGATACATCAAGGGAGGAAAACTGCCTATCACAACATAATTTTACCATTATTCTCTTATTCTATTTTCTCTTAATTAAACCAAATTGATAGATAATTATGTTTCTTTTTGTTTTCCAAAAACTGGCCATATTGAAAATTAAAGAGTTTCATTTGATATTTCAAATGAATCCAAATAAGACAAAACTGCACGTTATTAACTTTTTCTTGATTTTGTTAGAAAATAGAAAGACCCTAATCTTGTGCAAAGAAATTTGATTAATTGAAATTGGAAAGAAAGATAATTCATGAAAGAGAAACAAAAGTGAATTGATATATTGTATTATTATTGCTTTGAATTAATTGTTTTTTTCAATTGTTTTGTCTTGCTTATTTTTTCTTCAATTCACAGAATTCCAATTGGGTCGAGGTTGTGCCAAAAGTTTTTTATAAAACTTCATAAAATGTGTACTCTCCCTCCTTTGATAAATTTGAGATGGCCAGTGTGTGAAAAACAAAACCAAAAAACAAATTTTAATTAATTTGAAATGAAAAGAAATAAGGGATTATATGAAAGAAAAACAGCAGTAAGTTATGTTTAGAAAAGCACTTTTCCTCCCTTGATAAATTTGAGATGACCAGTATATGAAAACACCCTCAAAAAAAAAAAAAAAATTTTATAAATCAAAAATTAAAAGAAACAAGAGAATTCATAAAGGAAAGACATTGTATTATTCTTGTGACACTATGGAATTGGAGGCTTCATTAGAAAAATGACACAATGAAAATGAAGGAATAATTGGAAAAATCTAAAAGTGGAAATAAGACAACCTTGCGAGGTTGAGCGTTTTTACAAATCAGAGCAGCTAATCCCCCAGAGGGTGGGGGTCGACAGAATACAGACATATGGCCACGATATCCTGACCACCAGATGATAATAACTTTGATGAAGTTATACCAATAGATATACCAAGAGACATCAAGTGGATTCCCCGAACAACTTATAATTTCTACATGAGAATTTTGTTGAAGCTATACCAACAGACATACCAAGATACATCAAGTAGATAACCCAAAAGACAGACTGATAGTCATTCCATAGTGTCCTCACCCACATCAACGTAATAAAACTGAAATAAATCTTGTGGCATATCTACATCAAGTGTCGACTGTTCCTTTTCAATTTGTGATGCCTCTGGGGGTCTTTGTTCCAGCGCCACAGAGTCTTTTAGTTGACAGCTACACCCGCTCAGATCTGGACATAATGTGGGCGAGGTAGGGGGGACTTGAGGCAAAGATACAGCGACCAGTCAACTAAAGCTTGACTAGCATCGCACTTCACTGACCAGTGAAGCCTGCCGAGACCGGTTCAGGGATCCCATTACATTCTTGCTTTGAATAAACTTTTTTTTAAAAATATTGTTTTGCCTTGCTAATTTCTCTTTATTTTGCACTCAGAATTCCAAACAGGACTATCATGGCTAAGTTGTGTCAATAGTTTTTAATAAAACTTCATAAATTTTTTTTTCTCTCTCATTATATTCCCGATGTCCAATGTGTGGAAAAAAACCCCCCAAAATTCAAGATAGCCTGTGTGTGAAAAAATATCACAGAACAAATATTTATCAATTAAAAATGAAAAGAAATAAGAGAATAATGGGAAAATTCTGTTTTGATGAGCAGTTTTCCTCCCTTGATAATTTTGTGATGGGTAGTTTCCCCTCATGGGCACTTATCCACTTACCATGATTATTAGCAGCAACGACAATAACAGTTGTATGCATTACAGATGATATATATGTGAAAAAAATGTTTGTTTCTCCACCTCCTGGTGACAAATGTCTTTTGGCAGCATGTCATGTTGGGGTGTTCAATTAAAAAATTTGAAAAAGAGGTGATCAATGAATAGGTTATTTCTCGTCTTTCTTTGGGCACTAAAATATCCTGTCAAGAAAACAAGGGTGGATACAATCGAAGGGACCAATTTAGAATATATTTAGATTGAAAATTGACCCACCCACAAAAATCTTATTTTGGAGAGGAATTTTGAAGAAACAACCAAAAAAAAAAAAAGAAAAATTTTCTCTTTTCATTGAGGGGAGTGTGTGTGCAAATTTTCAAGTTTCTACTATGAAGAGTTAAGGGCTGGGCGAGATCAGGACGCATGAGTAACTTAACCTAAAAACAGTAAATAAACCAGTGTTGTGAGTTGCGGTGATTAATTATCCCTTTGTTATTATTCCTGAGTAAGCGATGTAATATTACCAATAGACAACATAATAATTAAGAAATCTTCTCAATTTAAAGATGATTATGTTGGTACTTACTTTGTATAAGCTTGCTGAGGAAATTGAATGCAACAGGCATTGCTAGAGTCTTCAATGGATTTGGTCATCATATCAATCAGAGTGGGAACTTTGCGTAATTTGTGGTAGATGATGAAGACTGTGTTCAGAAATGAATCGACACTGGTTGTCTCTGAAGAGTCCAACTGAGATATTGAGTGCCAACAGGTGGCAAATATTGAACTCAGATGATCTTCTGTTATTTCAGGATTTAGTTTGATCAGGGTTTCTAGACAAGAATACCAGCTGGAAGTTTTGCTTTTGAAAAAAATAATAAAAGTGAAATTAAAATAATTTAACTCAATCAAAAATGTGATAATTAGATTTGCCAATAATCGATTTATATAATATTTTGAAATAAAAATTGATTTTATAATTCCTTTGACGACATGAATATTTTAGACAGAGAATGAAAAAGAATGAAATATAAAAAATGCCCATACTCGGGATAATCCGTTGAAAGGTTAACATAACTGAAAGCCAGAAGAATCTAATTTGTTGAACAATTACAATTTAAATGTTTTTAAATTTTTATTTGAAATATTATTTGAATATGTTTTTTCTTTCTTTTCTCCTGATAAAAAAAGTTAGAGAAGTGATTACAAATACAGTGGATGTTGCTTAGTAGGACCAGCCACACAATATGACCAGTTTTGTAAGAAGTGATTCAAATGTGTATAATCATCACAAATTTGTTTCATTTATTATGACCAATGCACCATTTATTTGGACCAAATAGTACTGCTACTGTATTAACATTTTTGAGAATAAAATCTGATAGAATAACTAAAAATACATTTTTTAGTTCTCAAAACAACTGTCCTCCAAATATTCCTAGCTTGTGACTCAAGTTTAAAGTGAAACTTGAATAAGAAAGAAAAAAATAGCTGTAAACTACAACTTACATTGTTGTGGCTTTTATGCAAGTTGTTCTCCTTGAATTCAAGAAATTTTGTGGAGTTTTGTCTATAAAAAAATCAGGTTGTTTGATTTATCGGACCTAATGCGGTTCTATTAAGCAAAATCCACTATATTTGCAGGAAAAAACAATAAAAAGAGTTACTCACCTTCTCATGGTCAACAGAAGCTTAAGAAGCATAGTGAAGTATAATAGCCATATGCCATTTTCTGCATTATCCTGTCCAACATCATAAATATTGAACTCATATGCATGTTTCAATAAGCAGTCAAGAACAATAAGCACATCCGATTCCTCTAAAGGTCCACACAATGAAGTTGTTTCCACAGTGATCCCAAGTTGTTTATTTAGAGCAAAGAACATCATTCTGCAGAATTCTGAATTTTGCCTGAAAAAAAAAATTTGTAGGTTTAAAAACGAACGAATGAATATTGAACATACAAAGCAAAAATAGAACCAATGATGTTGCATGGCTGAAAAAAATAAGATGTAATGCAGGGAGGGTTGGGCTCATTCCTTCCCAAGACTGTTAGTACAAAAGGAGACATAACTGAATCTAACCAGAACTAAAAAGCATGCAGAGACCACATACTTCTACCAACGTCATTGTCAGGGGGTGTAATTAATTGTGGATGGATCCACACCATAATTTAAACAGTTCTTCCGAAGCTTACGCCCTCCCTTCCATAGAATTTCATTGAAATTCATAGAGAACTTTTAGAGATATCACATGGGCAGACATGAAATTGGGGCAGTATGTGGTTTGGACATCTAACCCTGACAAATGGGGGTAATTATGCATGAATCTGCCCCCCCCCCACCAAATTAATCAGTTCTTCTGTAGCCTATTATTCTACCCTCCACAAAATTCGATTGGAACTCATTGAGAATTTTGGGGGGTATCATGTGGACAGCCATGAGCATTTACACGAAAAAAATCTCTCAATAAAAAAAAAAAATCCTGGATCCGCTCCAAAATTTAACCACTTGTTCCTTGTCCCTTTACCCGACCTTCCCCTAAATTCAATTGAAATTCATTGAGCACTTTCGGAGGTATTGTGTAGATGGAGAGACGTGACAAAATACATATACCCTCCACAACATTGTTGGCAGAGGTAATAGGAATTTGATTATCAAATTCAACATTACTGCCAACTGTTTCGCTTTGGGCTTCCTTTTTCATTTTTAGAGATTGCATTCTTCAACAGGTACATACCTGAAATAATCAATCTATTCCAACTGTCAGATTTTTTAACCTCATTTCAGCTCAAGAATACACCAAGTTTTCAACTCTGCTAAATAGCAAGATATTTGCAAAATATGAAAGATTTGGAGATGAGTTTGTTAGAAAAAAACTGCATAAGTAATACAAGCCTGGAATTAAACTCCATATGAGGACCAGTGCTCAGAACTAAAATTGGCCATTAATGCTTTGCAAATAAAAACTCAGCATACAGGGTTAGATATGGTCATTATTTCAACAATATAGGCCAAGTTTTTCTTTGAATTAGCACACAATTTTGCTGCTTGGGTTCATGAGTAAGAAAACTGTGTTTCTACTGAGGAGGTAAAAAATGCTTAGTGACACTTCAAGATTACCAGATGCAACATACACTCAAGGTAAGGCTTACTATCTATATGATAAAGACAACGATATACAAAGCCAAGTAATGTCAAATAAAAGAAGCTGTTTATTGTTCTTTGGAAACCTGACTACTTGCAATCTCAATGTATTCATGACTATGAAAAATAAGAATCAAACATTTGTAGAAATACTCACATTTCTCCTTGTAAATATGAGACAAAGAAGGTAGGCAAATAATCCAAGATGGCAGCCCTTGTTTTGTCTACTGGAGCAATCTTATCCTGAATGTAAAATAGTTAAATAATTTGTCAATGACAGAAAAATAACTTCAACTAACTGATTTTCATGTTGTGTGTCTAAGGAAGACAGAGATGTCATTAAGACTTACCTTTTTTATTCTGACTTCCAATGCATTTCTCTAGTACAATCATTAGCAATGTAAAGATACCTTCAGTACCTTTGAGACAATTCATTATCATTACAGGAGTTGTTACGACTATTGATCTCATTATTTTCTGGCATCTGTTGTTATGACAACATTTAGGCCAATCCATTCTATTCTTCATGGGAAAGGAGGGGGTCTTCTTTTTCCCAGTAAGATAAACCAGAAAATAGTGGTTACATAGATTATATACCAGAAGAAAGCAATAGAATGGACTGGCTGAAACATTATGGCAACAACAAAAGCATAAAAAAAAATCTGGTTCAATAATCTGAACAATCTTGAAATTGTTAGCAATGCAAACACATTACATATATAATAACCCTGTTCTGTCAGTAATGCTTAAATCATCTGACCATTGATAATCCTTTTTTCTCCAGATTTTCACAGCACAACATGCAGACTAAATGAAAAAAAAATTGAATCTAGCAATATTATACCAAAAATTTGCTTTAGTAAGTTTTAGCATTCAGTTCATAGGCTGCCCTTTGAAAATCAGGAAAAGGAGGAATTGTCAGTGGTCAGAAAATAATGCAAGCATTACTCATGGAGCAGGTCTAATGCATGTTTGATTTTTGAGGCACCCATCTCCTTTCTGTTTATTAACAGTGAACTTCATTCCAAATTTAAAAACACATTGAAGCTTTTTAGTAATACATCTTAGTTTCAGGAATACTTTCAATTTGATATTTATCTCTGCCTTTAAAATGGTATACAATTATAAAACAAATGATTCAAATTATCATAGCAATCTGTGAGGTTTATAATAGGCATTTTTATTGGCTAAATGATTTATCAAAATAATATGTCATTGTTACTGGAATTGTCGCTGACCAGGAGTATGGAATGTTTACTTTGAGAAGCAGACAAAGAAAACCATACAATTCTACTTACATGGCCAGTTAAACCATCTTTCAGGAGATTGAAAAACTTTTCAGTATTCTTGGGCATGTGGGTGCTACTCTCCATGTTACAAGTAATCTTCAAATAGCTGTTGTAATGCATAAACTGATCCCTGAAACCAAAAAGAAATTCCAATAAAAAAAAATGATACTTTAAATGAAATATCATCCTCTTCATTTGGATAGAAATTTTCCCCAACAGCCCGATATGTCGCCATCTCTATTTACAAAAATCAATAGTATTAGTAGTAGTAATATTACAAATGGTTATATGGTTATATTTGAATGAATACTGCCAGAAAGCTTTATGACCTAATAAGGAAGCTGCTGCATCAAGACAGGCTTCCCGAGAAAAGATGAAAGTTTGAGTTATGCCAAAGTCTTATTCTTTATTTCCAATCAAGATAGTTGGGTCAGAGAGTTGCACTAAAGAGCAACGGAAATGAAGATATAAAAAATACTAGTTGATAAACTAAGTGGCAATGATTTATTTAAGAAATTTAAACAAATAATATTCAATTTGATTTAACAAACGACCATTCCTAATTGAAATCTTTAAATTCCAATTTAAATATAAATTGATTTCTTTTTATACTCACTTGTCCAGCAGAGTATTTTTCATGATGGCTGCTACTGCACAGGAAATTCCTTGGTATTCAGGGTGAGATTTACACAGGAATATCAAATTGACACTGGGTAGGAATAGTTTGTCACAGAACATAGCATATACCTGGAATTGAAGAAAAAAAAATCATCATTTATAATGAACTTGGCATGATAGCAATATATCAAGGAAAATTATGAACATTTTTTCAATACTAAATAATTCACAGAACTTTTTTACTGGTTTCACTCCATCGTATTGTTGTTCCCTTTTAGACAAAGCATATTCACTATTATGGTTTTATTATCACTAGTTTTACTAAATGTTATTGTTGCAGCATTTTAGTCACTGAATAACTTGAATGTGGATGTAGAAATTAATCAATGTGTTTTCATTTAGTCAACCTAATTTTTTCAAGGAACAAAATAATCTGAAACAAGATGATGCATATGGGCTATTTATTTATATAAATGTAACTTTTAGTAAAAAAAATAAATTCTTAATTTTGCATAGTTAACACAAATATGTCAAAAGTTGTTTCTTAACAGTAATTTCAAATGTTCATCACAAGTTTTCCTGATTTTTATGCTGTTATCCTTTTAGATAGAACCACAAATTTTTTTTTACTCACCTGCTTTTGATTGGAATTTGTCCTTTGACCTTTATTATAAGCTTCTGTAACAATAGACAACAATTCCTGAAGACATGGATCAAGACTATCAGCTTTGTGTAATTGTTGAACGCTTACGGTGTATATGACTGATAACATGGAAACCTAAAAAGAGAGAAGAAACAAGAACTAGATACTTTGAAAATGTATAAAATTAAATGCAGATTTTTTTTTTCTACATAAGATTTGAAAGGATTTGGAGTTGATGGCTACACTAATAACTTGAAGCCCTTTCCCGCCAAAATAAAGTTATCTTTGGGAATCATAAGGAAATACATTAAATTTTATCCATCATATAATAAAAATATTGAGACAGACTTTTGAGAATATATACAAACATAGTGGCGGTATTGATACATACAATATTAATATAGAGAGTGGATTAATAGATAGCGATCTAGTAAAATTACCGTCCCATAACTAACCTTACATGCTCAATTAAAAGCTGTTACCCTATAATCAACTTCATCAGTGAGTAATCAAATTCAGCAAAGACCTTTTTCAAAATTGAACCACAGTTATATATGTGTGTATGAGTGTTAGGATGATGAAAAAAGTTTCCAGTGCCATCTCTTGCAGAATGTTGGGAAATCTTAGAAGTGTCTTTGAAATTTATACAGTTATTTATTGCTTACGCAATCAGTCAATTAAATAACATATTGTTTCTAAGCCTTTGTAAAAATTCTGATGCTAGGAAAATAGGTACTAAATGAACTTATGGAGAAAAACATATCAGTGTTTGAACACTTGTATTTCTCTCCTAACTTGATGCAGAGAAGGTCATTTGAAACAAAGACAATCATTGACAGAAAGAAAATTTGATTAATTACAGGAATCTAAAAACCAAAAGAATCATAGCTGGATAAATGACAGCCTCCGAAATCTCAATCTGAATGGAATCTACTGAAAGGAAAAGTTCTTTGTTTTGTATGATTCAAAGAGAATTCTTTATAAATTACTGGAACCTGGACAAAATGTGAATGTGCAGCACTACAGTGAGCAACTGGCTTGTTTGTATGACACATTGGGGGGGGATACCTTTATATATATATGTGTGTTTCTTCATGATACAATACATTTTTGAAACAGTCAGTCATGGTACCTACTGTTACGTTGAATGCTGTATCACTGACACACAGTCAGCCTACGGCAGTTTCACCATGCAGCCAATTCGTAGGAAAAATTTTTGGTGAAATGTTTCACTGACTTGGCTTTTTGCTGACTGCCTTTTCATTGAAAAGATTTTTTTGTACCATTTAGAGATTAAAAATGAAAGAAAAAATAGTGAAATTTCTGAAAAGTTCATTTTACAAATCAAGTAACCTGTGAAGAATTGGGTGATAAAACAAAAACATATATCATGAAATTAATTTTTATGAATAATCAGAGAAATAATTCACCAGAAGAAATCAACATTCTACATTAAAGTGTTTTTTATTTACTTTCTTTTATTATCAGCAACATTCCACACATATACGCCATAGTTGGTTATTTGAGAAGTTAGTAAATAAAACTTTTATATGAAAGTTTTTTCTCTTCAGATGCAGATTTTCAGTCAAAAAATCTTCTTTTTTTTTTTCATTATTCCAATAAGTTATATAAGCATAGATTAATTAGGCTCATTTGTAAAAGGAGATTCTAACATTTTTTTCAATAATAATGACAAATAACTTCTATCAAAGGATGTGTCCCCTCCCCAACAGAAGAATTAAACTGTTCTATCAAGAATGTTTGATAAAAAATCTTTCAATAATAAAGTAGGCTTCTGAAAATTGATGGAAAGAAAATTAGTTAATTTAATGATTTATTGACGGAATTCAGAAAAAAAACTTGAAATATATTTAAAATTACGCCCGTCATGGCAGAGGTGTCTCAAGTATTTCAAATTTGAGTCATAGATGTTTTACATCTATATTTAGATTATTTGGTGGCATTTCGTTTCGCTTCGTTGAAAAGGTTTTTCACAGATCAACTGCCCTGCTGACAGTGTGTCAGTGATACAATGTTTGACAAAATGACCAGACAGAGTACCAACATAATAAAATAAAAAGTACATTATACACACATATTTATAAATCTTTAAAATCTTTAAATAATTTTTCAAAATAAACATGGATGAAACAGTCAATTCTACTTTATTACACATTAGAGAGCAAGAATAAGCATTATTGGACGTTTTGCATGAGATTGCTATGAAATATATACCAATATTCAGGCATGAAATTAAAATAATGATGGTAACAATAAAAGATGATACATACCACATTTTGGATATTCGATGTAAAGAGATATGACAATGCTGGAGACATGAAGAGAGACCTGCAGCATCCTAAGATACTGCTTTTGTAAGGAACTATATCAGTTGCTAACCTGTTCATTGTGAGAATAACAACCTAAAATTCAACAAGAAAAGATTACATTGATTTTTAATATTTTATAAATGTTTATGTAATCTGTGACATTACAGATATGTTTTATCAAACAAATGCATGAAACTGTCATATACATAGTGACACAGCAAATTCAGGTGATAGAGAGGGAGGAAAAAAGATGATTTGAGAATTAGTTATATTTTAACATTGATTGTATTTGGACCTGGAAAACATGAGAAAGGTTTTGATTTTTCTTTACTGCTTCTCCACTTAGTCCCAATCATTTTCTGTCAAAACTAACCAAATATTTCTGTCAATAGGGTAAAAATTGATGATTTAACACCAAATTTTGCAATTTAGACCAAAAATTGTTTCCGTTTAAGTGGAAACAACCTATTCTGAATTGCCTCAAAAAATCTTTTCAAAAGAAATTTTCTTAACTAAGTCAAATTGTCAAAAATAAATTGTGAAATGTGATTTAGGGCTAAAACCATTGGAACTTTCTTGCATTAACCAGTTCTCTGGACTGAATACACATGAAGCTGCTCGCAAAATCATTATGTACAGGAGTTTTGTGACCATCTAATACCCAGTTTACCACGTCCTGATAAATTTGCAGAGAGAATATCCAAAGTGCAGTTTGCTTTTTCCAATTGACGTATCAATATTTTTTTCACTGAAACACTTTACTACCCCAAAGTTTCATTACATTACTTTCTCAAAATGTATTCATGGTAGTTAAGTCATTGATATCTATGACCTAAAAATTATTTTTTTCGATAGAAAGTAAAAGACTAATAAAGAGCGTACAACTACTATTACCACATGTATACATCACAGAATAAATCATATTTCCTGATGCATGTATGAGTTCAGCATGTTATAAAAGCAATCTTTATGCATCTACAAAGATGTCCTGGAAAGCATTAAAAGGGACATCCAACATCTTCGTATTTAAAAAATACTTATATGCATAATAAACCTCATCGACTAGACACCTCAATACTTTTGATCACCAGGCTTTTACTCCAACACTGAGCCATATGCAAGTGCTTATAAGATTCAGTAGCATAAAATACCTTGTTAAGCTTAATCAATGAAAAGAATATCATAATTTTTACCGAAAACATCACTAAAACATCGGGCCTCTGCCAAAACCAAACCATTGTTTTTAACTTTTACGTTAAAGAAATTATTACTGATATCAAGTGAGGTGTTAATTTAATCAAAATTTCATAGCGAAAAAAGTCAACGGAGTTTTCCCCTTTGGGGGAAAATGTGTCTGTATACAAACTCCTTGGTAATCAAATCATTGCATTGAAATCATAGTACAGGAAGAATCAATTCTCTTTGGAGCATGAGAATGCACAGCAAATTTTTTAAAAAAATCTGACAATTGATTTTTAGACATCACAGAGCAAGCTGTTTATGATAATTATGGACAACGTTATCAAAATCAGTCGGTCCTAAACAACTTATTTCAACTTAATTGATAATTTTATGTGAATTTTTTTGTAATGTAAAATTGTTTATAACAACGAGTGTAAATCTATAACAATGAATCAAAAAGTTAAAATTTTTAATCAGCCAGTTATTCTAATTTAAAAGAACCTGTCCTAAAGTGATCACAATAAGCCGTTTCCTCTGTATTTTGGTCACAGTAAGAAAAATCACAGAAGTCATAAAAACTTTCATCTTTATTTAAGGCAACAAAGGCTTAAGAATATATTATGGAAAAATGAATGAAGACAAAAGAGAATTCTCAGAAACAAAGATGGCTATGTCACCTCACCTGACTGAATGATGGTTTTAGAACCAATGTTTCTTGGCTTCTTCTCACTTTATTGGAAAGTAGCAACCAATCAAGGCATTCCCACACAGCGCCAACATCTTCATCTGACAGGGCATTTCTAGGTGAAAAATAAATGAATAAATAAGTTTCTTTCATTGATGTTTTGAGATCTTCATATCTGATTAACAAAAAGTTACACCTTCCATGGAGACTAATTCTTATCATCCTCAAAATTCAGGAGATATACATGAGAGAAATTTTTAGGGTGCTGGTTTTCCTTCAGTGGTTCAAGGCAGCAATTATTTTTCAATTTGCAGGGCTACAAATTTGATTATTTCTCAAGCATCCAGTAATTCAAAAGCAAATTTAAGAAAGGAATATTCATTTTTAGTAATGGTTGATGATGATTGGTTAATTGAGAACAGTAGCAAGAAGATCCTGTCACATAAGTAGGTACATCAATAAGTCTATAGCCTAATGATGAAAAAGCATTTATTTTACAAAATAAATATTTTTTTGACATATTCTCCTTCATGTCAATGAACTTAACCCAACACTCCCAAATCAATCACATAGATCAAACATTATATAGTGAAAATTTCAGCTAATAAATGTGACAGGCTACAGACTTATTGACACATTCTCGTATATAATGACACATTCAAATGTCTTTTGTTTGTACTTAGGCACCAAGACAACTCCGTTGCATAAAAACTGAATAATCAACTGAAAATGAAAGTTAAATAATCATTCTTTAAAAAGGTGTGAATATGACATCATTCAATGAATTATTCAGCCTTTTTTGTTTCATCCCATGGTTGTCGTTTTTACCAACGTATCTCGTAGCCTGCCTCAGCTGCATCTTGAGGTCCTTCCACACCATTTTCAGTGTGTACCAGAAGGACTTCATTTCTAACACCAAATTCCTCAAGATACCAGATGTCACAAGAATGGAGGCCAAGCTTCACAAGATACACTGCGTTGGGCAGGTCACATCTCAACAGTTTTCTTTCAGAAGTTTTGCTGTTAGCTGAACAGTTCATGAGTCAGAGAAATGGGTACAAATATCCCTAAAGAAGACTTTGATCCCACTCACACCAACTACCCTCAGTGGACAACACAAGCTGCAGACAGGAAAACATGGCTAGTCATTCAGGTTGTTGTTAAGATAGAGATAGAGAGAGAGAATTTGAATTACAGTAAAAATTCATCCTCATTCTCAAATTTCCCTCTACAGTCACAATGGTAGGACATATATTTCATATAGACCTCTCCAATCATCAAAAGGCCTGCAACACAATTAGGAAGCTTTTCGAGATCATTGCTTGTGAAGCCATACAATTGTCAGCAGCAATTGTTTTCTTGGTATAATGGGTTGAATGAATAAACTAATCACTAATAATGAAAAACTATTTTCTAATAGAAATATTTTATGAATAATTGATAGTTATAATAGAAAACAGGCTTGTTTAGTCATTCAGTTGAAATTGTTATGCAACCAACATCTTCTGGCAGCATGCTGTGTTGGGGGTGATCAATCAAAAAATTGGAAAAAGGAATGATCAATGAATAAATCATATTTCTCACCTTTCGTTAGACATTATCAATAAAAAAAAAATGTCAAAAAACAAGCATTAACGCAGTTGGAAATGCAAACTTATGGAACAATTTAGCATAAATCTACATAGCAAATTTACCCCTCTAAGCTGGGGGGGGGTGTTAAAAAAACAAACATTGTTTTCTCTAGACATAATAAGGAGTAAAAGTTTCAATTTTCAGCTTCTCTAGCTTGATGTGGTCAGTAAGTGCCATACACACATATATAAACACATACACACACCTGGACCAACTTAAAGACTGAAGAAATCTGTTTTACCAATTTTGGTTGATGGTTTTTAATAAGAAATCCCAATTTAATATTCTTGAATTCATCTTTCATATTTGAGTGAAAATGTTCGGAAAATCAAATTTTACAGACACAAGATGTAAGATATCAATCAAATAAAAACTTGTTTTGAATTGATTTATTATAGGATTACGTAGAACTTTCCAATCTTCTAAAATCTATTGTGTACAAATCGAAATGGGGACAAATATAACTAAGGTGAGAACAGAAGAAAGAAAAAGAAAATTTACCGTTTTTTCTGTATCAGGAGTCCACCAATGCAATCAAGAAGAACTTGAACTTTGTTAGCAATTACAATACAATCATTATTCCATGCATATTTGATTAGCTTGAGTCTGAGATTCAACGGGGTTGATTTGTCCTTTAGCCGAAAATAATAACCTGAAGAAAAAGAAAAAAAAATGATTAATTCTCGATTAATTAAATCATTGCAAGCCTATGCAGTTTGAAAAGGAATATTATTCTTGCGTTCAGAGACTTCAAATAATGAGCCTCAACTATTTCTCAACGCATCAATTACATAGTTACTAGTTGTAAATTTAATCAAAATACGACCAGGTTTCACTTGGTCCGTTTTCCCAATCTCCTGTCATAAGACGAATTTGAATAGGTATTGGTGGGAAGACTATGTTGCACCAACCTCAGAGTATCAAGTACCTGTCACAAAAATTTCGATGCTAACCTCAATTGGATCTGCACTAACAAAACTAAAGTTTGATGATATGCTACATCAATGATTGAAAAACAATTTTTGCATTGGGTCAGTAGAAAAGATAAATGGTCAATAAAATTTTATGTAAGAATTTGTACATAGAAAAACAATGGTAAATAATTACTAAAATACAATCGTATTTTATCAGTTGTTACAATATACAAAGCAATTTGAACCCATTCATTTAACCACAAAACTTAAAGAAACATTAAAGGAATCTGTCCGATCTGGCTTTGGTTCAAGTAAGTATCCTTTTCAAAATATTGCATTCCAAACACTGAATTACTTCCCTTATATTTTTTTCTTAATGAATGTAATGCGTTTTAGGAGCAATTTTTCATTTTATCCCTGATGCAATGTTTTGGGTTTTAAAAATTTTTTTAATTCAAAGCACTTTAATGGAGAAAAAAATAGAGGAAATTAATTCAGAGTTTGGAATTCAATATTTTGAAAAGAATACTAAACTGAACCAAAGCTGATATCATATCATCAATGCAAGATGAACTGAATCAAAATTAACTGTAGTAACTATTGAAATTCTCCCAAAGACATTTTCCATTTACAACAAGCTATGGAGCTTTCTCATCAATTTTTAGATTTTCAAAGATGTACCTGTTGATCCCACTTATCATAAATATCAAATTTCTTACACAACTATTAATGTTAAATATCAATTTTCTCAGCCGTTTCATGTTGAATTGATATGAAACTAGCTCCAAACCTTCAGGTGAACCATCCTCATTTTCCACTTCCCTCTCCTGCAACTACTACCACTAGTAAATGATACTACTTCATTCAGAATACCATTGAAATTGGAAATCATTTTTTATAGCTCCTTTTCTTTTCTCACCAAGTGAGAAAATATTCAGAACTTTTTAGATTGATTTAAAATCTATATCGGATCGTCAGGTCAAACGGGTGTACCATTCTCCTCCTCCTGTTTTTTGTTTGGAATAAGTAAGATTAAATATTATGCTGATTTATCAGGTGCTGCCATTTTGAATGGCTAAAACTGGCTAGATTGTTTTTGTAATTTTACAGAAAAAATGAAAGCAGAAAACCATGAACATTTGAAACTGTACTTCATTAAATTTAAAGAGGATATGATGTAGGATTAGTGTCAACAGCATGAAACTGATTTTCAAAAACCTACCTACACACCGTATTGGAAGTAGTAAACCGTATTTTTAGACCAAAAATGACGTTATTTGATCATCGGTAAAAATCTAGCCTGGCTCTTTGGGCTTTCAAACTAAGCCAAAACAGTTAAAACTATCTTTTCATGTTAAAATTTATATTTGCGAGCAAAAAATATTAAAAAACCCGGAAATTCAAAATGAATTGAGGAGGGAGTTTTAATCCCAGCCCATTGGTAAAAATGTATCCAATTTCAGCCATTCAAAAAATAAAAATAAATAAAAATTATAATAATAAATGACCATAGCGTCTATCTCGAGTATATGCCCTGCAAATATTGGCGATCACGATTTCCTACCCTGTAATATACCCGAATAATGTTAAATCTTATCAATTCCAAACAATTACCACAGTTCTTATTCAAAATTTGTGAGTATAGCATTGTAGAAAGAAATGCGGAGATTATTCATCGATTTAGTGCGACTTGATTAAAGCTGGACAAATTGATCTGTTGAATGCGTACACAACAGAAGAAATTAATTTGATGATAAAAGTTTCTGTTGTGCACAAAAGTAAATGAATATACCTTGAAAATGGTTTTTCGTTTTTGGGAACAATTCATTGAATAGTTTTTATGTAACTTGTCTATAGAGTTATCGTTAGGATAATTCATTTTTTGAAGAAAAGCGGACAAAACAATTGTGTACATAGCTTGGCTAAGATATTTTTTTGATAAATAAAACAGACAATATCAGTTCTTTATTATTATTAATATCTTCTACAAGGACTAGTGAGAAATAGCTTTTTCCCCATTACAGGGTTTCATTTTTCTCAACCACGTGCTCTTGAATAGAAGAAAAACTTCTAATAGCAGTACCGTAACAAATTTAAAATAGATATACATAATAAACAGTAAAAAATCAATTATTCATAGTTATTTTGAAGGATATAATCAAATATCGTTTATTGACGATCTGTTGTAATAACTTGAATGATCTTTAAGAAGTGGCAGACTCCTCAGTTGAGAAGCCACATCACAGAAATTAGCAAACCCGAGACAATAATAATGATCTTAAGCCAAACGAATAGAGATATAAATTTCATAGCTGTTATACTGAAAGTGGTTTATGTAAAGCCTCCATTATATAAACCATTTTGCAATATTAATAGTGTATTCAATATTTTACACACCTTTGACGACGTTGGACACAACCATGTTGAAACATTAAACAAACATGTGCTTTTCGGATAACCGGAAATAAGCGGTCGACAAAGGGAAATAACTCTAATGATACTGGCAACTGTTTTGGTCTACGGCGAAGTACTCTATGCTCTCTTTTGCGTGTAAAGCACAATAATCAGAACAGTGATATTCGAATTTTATCAGATGGTGAAGATTGTTATCACTTATTCAAATAGAGTGAGAAAATATCTGAATTCAGACCAAAGCAAAAAGGCATAGGCAAATATTACGCCAATATTTTGTAGGGGAGGTACTCGAGATAGACGCTTTGATTCTTTATTTTATCTATTTATTTTTTGAATGTCTGAAAGAAGATACATTTATACCGATGGGTTGGAATTAGAATTTCCACCTCCATTTATTTTGAATTTCAGGGTTATTTCAATTGCTTTTGCTCGCAAATATAAATTCTGACATGAAAAGATAGTTTAATAGATTTGGCTTAGTTTGAAAGCCCAAAGAGCCAGACAGTCTTAAGTCTGAAATGGAATCAGGTTATTACAAGATAATTTGAAAACCTTGTAACAAGGGTCATAATCCAGCATGTTGATATTAAAGTATCAATCTAAACTGTAAGTCTATCCCTCATTCTTATGAATAGACTCTTCCAAGGTTGCTGTATGAATTGACCACAGGATCTTGTCTTCATCAAATTTTAAGAGGTACATAGTGCTAAACAAATATGGCCAGTTGAATCGCAACAGATAACCAAAGCTGCTTTGAACAAAATGTTGAACCATACTTGATATTTGAGTGAAAGGTAGGTAGGCCTTGCATTCTTCAGCACAAGATAGAACAAAGAAGACCACATGCTGCAAAAAATCTTTAAAAAAAATAATCTTAAAACCAAACGCAGGGCCACAAAGAAACAAGCAGCTTAGACCAATGTGCTCCTCGTCCTTAAAGAAACAGCTGACAAACCTTGTTGGTCCTGACACTCACTATTTGTTGGGTCTTCTCAACATAGATAATGAATTATTGAAGAAACTTGTGTCCATGTGGCAGTCATCTGATCAATACCAAAATGCTGTAAACACTATTTGAGGGCCATTAGTGATCAACGGCAGTTGAAAGGGCACTCGATCTCGCTACAGCACTGCATGGGAAAACAAGGTCAGCAGAACATCTACAGACAACGTATAAAGTAGTAGATGCTATATGGAAGGTCCAAAGTTCAATAGTCATGCGACAAAGAAGACGCTGACAGAATTTCTGAAGTCCAGTTTTATTCGATTAATTAGCAGTAAATAATTACCTAACTTGAATTTCATTTTTATTGATCACCTTGATGATTGAAATAAGAATGACATGAAAATATATTAAAGGCCATTTACGGAGTCAAAGATTAATTGTTCTTTTTTTTTCTTTTTTTTGTTTGACTGCTGAAATAAGGATTTTATTGTATAATCTATCAAAAATTCGTCCCTGGGGACCTTCCAAATCATCCCAAAATGTTTACAATGTTTTTAACCGGGCATAAATTAACTGCAAAATACATATCTGAAAGCAAAAAATGTTATAATAACCCAGAAATTCAAAATAAATGGTTGCGGGATTTGTTGTTTCTGGCCAGTGCCAGGGCATTGCCATATATGGGTGTTTGGGCACCATTAAGAAACAATGACATCACTGGCATTTTCCACTGGAAACATCTTAAACATAATAAAAAAAAAGAACTCATTAATAAACTATACCTGTCAAAATAAGACTCAAAAAAGTTTTACCCCCCAAAAAAAAATCTTTAGAAGGGGTCTAGTGGAGTACTGATGCCAATTTTTAAGTCCATAGACCAAATTGGTATAGCCAGGTGCTCCTGGAAGACACAACCTACATATCTAAAAAAAAAAAAAAAAGATAAAACTCCTTGCCACTTTTGGTGGTTACGGTACTTCAATTTCTAAAACCTACCTACTGACCCTAACCCCAGACCTACCTCCTAATCTTAACCTACAAAATAACCCTAACAACATGCTGTATTGACTCTAGAGTAAATGGTATATTCAGATCAAATATACCGTTATTTGATCATTTGTTATGCAGGGATTCATATTTCTTGGATTTCAGAAAGAGGTAGACTGGACTTTTTGCATATGAAATTTGCCCAACATTTTTTCTTGATGATTTAGAAGATGAATGAGATTACTTGTCAAAATTGATTTAACTCAATATGAACAGCTTCAGCATCATATATCAAACAAAGAATATGAATATTAAAATTCAAATTCTCATGCATTATGGTCCACTTTTTGCGCAGATTTATGCATGTAGAAAAATCCAGTGTAAAATTCTCCTCTGCAAGGGAAATTTTAGAGCTATTACAACTAAGGTTACCTTCAGATGGTTATACCTAGAATTGTGGCAGTATACTGAGAAACCTGAAAATTTGAAGGGAAGAAATAGTGTAGCATTACCCTATAACCTAATAAATATTAGGTTATGCAATAAATAGGTTTGTCTCCATGGACTCTTTCAATACTACTGCAGGAACAACATATTATAATATATGGTTTGATGTGGAAGTTTTAAGATAACCTATCTCAATCCAAACTGAACCAAATACACATAATCAATCATTGCTGAAAACCAAAGGAAACAACTATAAAGTGTCCACCCTTGTAGGAGCACAATGTAATGATGAATCCAAGTTAAATATAACTGGATCTGACTGCAAGAAATGTGTGAGGAGATGATGCGGTTTTCTCAATTTTTCTCCAGGTTGCATCAGTGTTAGCATAAAATTGTGTTGTGGTGTATATTTAAAAGCGTTTCTTTCTGGAGATTATGGTGAATAAATAGTTCAAAGATCAGCATAATACAGTTAATAATAAAAATGTTTCTTTCAATACTTTGCTTAGAGGATTTTTGGATTTTTTTTTCATTTGTTGGTATCTTTGCTACACATATCAGGACCTTCAAGATACTTTTTTCTTATCACCTGTCTGAAAGTAAAATCTATTAAAACTTTTGAATTCGTCATTATGACTGTGGATTTTGGAAGAATAAACAAAATTGCATGAAGAAATAAACAAAAGATGAAAATGACAAGAAATTTGTTTCAGTCAATATATGACATTGGCTCTTCAAAGGACTACACTGGACTGGGCCTGATTGTTAAGGAATGTTGCAGACAAACTGGGAGTCACACACTCTATATATGTATCATTGAAGCAGGAGCAAAAGAAGAGATAAAGGAGAAACACTCCTTCATTATATCCATTAAATGGTAATGAGACAGAGAATTCTTTATTTCAACATACAAATATAAAAGTAGTACACAATATACAAACTAAGTACAAACTATGAGTTTATACGTTAACACTCCCACTTTAACTTATTGTGAAGAGGCCTTTATTTACACAACCATCAACAATTTAAGTATCAAATTGACTTCCAACATCAACAAACTTTTTCTGTCATAGGTTAGGTAAATATATTTGCTACATCTTGTCACCAGCCTGTAAGATCTTTAAAGAGAATTAACTTGACTTCCGGTGAAGTTAAAGGGAAAGTTTACTTGCCACAAAATAATTTGTTTCAACTGTGTTTTCTTCTTACAAAATCAATCATTCTAATTGATATAGTAAAAAAAAGAATAACATTTAATACATGACTATAACTCAGTCAAATTTAATCAATTTTGGATGATGATTCACTATCATTAGATTAATTCTCTGTATCAGTCTCCCTCTCTGATTTATTTTCATCATTTTTAGTGTCTAAGTATTTTCATTTCTTCAATAAAATAGTTATCTTGAAGAATCTGGAAGCTGAGTTATTTCAGTGTGGAAGAGATAGTTTCTTGCCTATTTGTGAAGCAGATCTTATCTCGAAGAGCTTTTGATAGTTTTGAAAGGATATACAAAACTACAAGTAATTTCAATGCATATTTCATTAGTGAAAGATTCTTTAACTTAAAAAAAATCTCCAACCTACAGCTGGCACTTGAAATTAGCTTACAAGTCAAATAAAGTCGCTTAGTGGTTTTGCCTCTTTCACTATGAAGTGGGCATTTCCTATAAGTTTATCCAACTTTATATATGCTTTTTATAATTTTTTTAATGACGAAAGGGTTTTTCCAACATCTGTTTTACAAACGCTCAGTTGATCTGTTGATTTTTTAAGCCATTCTATTGCTTAGTGAATTATTTTAGTTCACTTGATTGGTCGTCTATCGGATTTTCTTTTTGACTGATCATTTTCTCACTATGTAAGTATCTTACCTCTCATTTCTGTTGAATCAGTAACAAATGAATCATTAATAACATTCATCCGAATAAAAATTGAGAATATACAAGAGGTTATGTAACACAAAAAAAGTAAAGTTTGAAAAATTGTACAGCTATTTGGAAAAGTAGATTACTTGTATTTGACTTTACGTGTATGTTTATGTAATCTGAAGCTTTGTAAAATCACATCAAGTAAATCTGGTTATTTGCTTGGCCTGGATAAAGATTCGTTAGA
Source organism: Thysanoteuthis rhombus (assembly GCA_963457665.1). NCBI lineage: Eukaryota > Metazoa > Mollusca > Cephalopoda > Oegopsida > Thysanoteuthidae > Thysanoteuthis > Thysanoteuthis major. The sequence goes on along the minus strand of OY735207.1, from coordinate 21,634,060 downwards.
AAACTGCAACTTTAGTAAGTATTTATCATACTCTTTCTTACCTTTTTTGATTGAGAACACTCCATAGATCCCCTTTATATTTATATTTAAGGATAGTTTCTTTACCTTCATTGGGTTTTCTTTATCTTCTGCCAAGCAATTTTGATTTTTTTTTTTTTTCTAAATGAATAATAATAACCCATAGTATGATTCATACTATCACCAATGCTATCCTTTGAAATATGAGGTACACTTTTAGAAGAAATAACACTATTTAAAAAAATATAGGTTCCCTTTTTCTCTATACAAAATTTGGTACCATTATAACACACCTGTTCAGCAGAATTCTGTTTAAATTCAATAGAACTACCTTTATAGAGGTAGCTTGGGTAGAGAATATATCCTGCTTAAAGGATAGTATATAAAGTGAATCCTTAAGTGTGCAACTTGGAATATTTTTAGAAGAATCTATCAGAGAAATACGAGTATTATCTTTTACTATTAACTAATATTGATTCTACTATCATCTGCTAATTCTATAAAATGATCCTTGGGGCTAAATATGTTGTCAAAACTAACAAACTTTGACCTAACTGTTACCAAAGGAGTTGTTGCACCACAATCTTCTGACATACCTTTTATGCTATGCAAAGTAATATCCACTGAATCAGTATCAAAGCCTACAGAGAATTAAAAAGAATGTCTTTAAAATGATTATCTGAATTATCAAAATTTTTCAATGAGTTTTCTTTTTTTTTTTTACACCTGTCCTTGAATTGGATGTGTTTTTTCCAATACTCACACCATCTTTTCTTGCTATTAAATTGGCTATCTGTAGCCTTGTGGTCAGGTTTTCTACACATAAAGCAGATGACTCAGCTGGCTCCATTTTTGTTCCTAGTGTATCTTGGTTTTGAATTCTTGACTGATTTTCATTTCAGATGCACCCCCATAATGCAATCATCTTTGTGGTTCTCATTGTGCATTTTTTTGTCATCCTCAAAGCTTTTGAGGGCTGTTACATTATCATATCAATACTTCTACTCACCAATAAAACTGCTACTGCTACAAACAACTAATATTACTAATACTAAGAAGACAATTATGTCCTTTGGCTGTGATGTTACTTTCCTATACAATATCATCATCATCAGTCTTTTAGCGTCCGTCGTTGGACATAGACCTTCCCCAGGGTTTGCCACACTTCCCTATCATGGGCGTCACGGAGCCAGTACTTCCTGAACTTGTCTAACTCGTCTCTCCATCTAATATTTTGCCGGCCTCGGTTGCGCATGTAGTCTTGGGGGATCCATGTTGTGAGTTGTGATGTCCATCGATTGTCTGCCATTCTTGCAACATGGCCAGCCCACCGCCATTTGAGATTTTTAATGGATTCTATGATGTCCTTAACTCTTCTATCTGAACACGCACTTGTCTCTTGTCTTATTTTATCTTCCATCTTAATCCATCCATACACCGTCCATCAACATACAAAATGGTATCAGAAGTGTAGAATAACCCATAATCCACAAAAATACAAATTCATTTTTAAAATATGAAGTTTTTACCACTGATGAAATTTTAATTTTCCATCAAGGAAATCTTGTTGAAGTATGATGCAAATGGAACTCAACCTGTTTTCACAAGCGACAGAGTCTAATTCCAAATCAGATAGAGTTACAACTTCAATTTTCTCAACATGTGTAGGAACCACAATGTTTTATCAACTTTTACCTTTGACAAAAATGACGTTAGGTACAATCTCAAAAGAGTGATTGAAAAATTCAGCTCTTGCAGTCAACTGAAAAAGAACTTATTTATGGCATAAATTCTTCACTTACAAGCAAACAGATGGTCAAAAGTTTGACAAATGCATCACTATTCAGATAGTCTTATTAAAGATATTGTAGTATGTGGTATCCCAGATTCCTACCTGAGAGAACATCTTTTTAGAGAAACCAAACTGACTCAAGACAAAGCCATAGAGGCTGGACAATTTAGTGAAGAAACAAGATGCTAGTCTAAAATCTTAGCTGCCTCAGCAGAAGTTCACAATATGGATAAGCAGACACTGAAACTTTTGAAAACTGCCAACCTGGAGCTGGTTGCAGAAAGACCTCCAGAACTCAAAATACATTCACTCCTGTAAATTTTGTGCAATTTTTTGTTGCAATCACCTAAGGAATAACTGTCCAGCATATTGAAATATGCAGTAAAACAGTGACATGACAAGAAATTTGTGCTCCTGTTGAAATTGGGCATTGGCTCTTCACAGGACCACACTTGACTGGGTCTGACTCTAAAAAATGTTGCAAGTAAACTGGGAGTTGCTCGCCCTCATAGAAGCAGGAGCCAAAAAAAAAAGAAAAATTATTATATCAGTTAAATGGCGAAGGGATAGAGAATTCTAATTGGAATTTCTAGAGACAATTCCCATTTTATTTTAACAACAAATATAAAAGTCATACACAACATTACAACAAAATAAATTCAGATAAAAACTATAAGTTTGTACATTATCAGTACTACAGTTGTAATGGTCTGCAGGACATGCTTGCTAACTTCTGCTTGATGGAGAAACCCCCTTGTGATACTTTAGCCAATGCAGGGCCATACTTAGGCAGCACAAGCCCCTACTCTACTCTAAATATGTCTTTAAGAAAAATATGTTCCAATTTGTTTGGAGATTCATGATGTTACATAGAGATTGATGATTGATACATGAAGGACAGCGACATCTTGAATAGTACAGCTTTGATTTGTCTGGGTTTTGATGTAGTATGGTTACAGTTTTGCTGTAGAAAATAATGTAACTAATTTAAAACTGAAAAAAAAAAAACATTAAATTATCATAAGATCTTAAACAGGGTGGTTTCGAACAATGCAGAAAATTTTGGAACATATTAACCCTACAATTCAAGGTATACCTCTATCTTATTCTAATTTTGATTTGTTTGATAATAATAGTTAAATATAAAAATGAAAGACCACTCAAAGAATGTTATGCCCATGTTAAATATTAGAATCAGCCCACTTCAGTCATAATGTCACAAGGATCAGCAGGAAGGGTGTCTCTGGTGAGGAAACTGAAATTCAATGTATGTCAAAGAGAACTGGCCCCAGTTGTTCCACTTGAGTTTCATAAGTTACACAAACTTTGATATATTTATTGCGAAAAGTGTAAAAAACTTTCTTGTAGTGGATTTTTTATATATATACTAGCTTTTGAATTGCATGTTTTATAAGTACCAAAAAAAACTTCACTTTAGTTATCATGGTTGTTAAAAGATTTGTCTGAGGCAAAGACGCACATTTAAATTCTCTAATTGTGTCAAAATCAACTTAGTTTCATCCCAAACAATATGATTAGTTTAAAAATATTTCATATAAGAAAAAATAGAAACCCACTCTAAAAATCTATTCTCATCCCATAATTATGGTTGTATTCTATTTGTACAAATTTATAACTGAAATTGAAAGAAAATTATTTGAAAAATTTAATAACTAAATTTTCATGTATCATACTAAAAAATTAAAAAAATGAATTGTACAATTAATTATGATCATAGTACAAATTATTAAAAAAATTCATATTCTTTTAGGACTTAAAAAAAATGATACAAAAGAAAAGGCTTTATTTGATAATTAAAAATAAGTTTGAAAAATTGGAAAGGAGAAAAAAATTAGAAATTGAATGGTTGATATAAAGTATATTTTTTACTAGTTTTTTTTAATGTATTTTCCTTTCTTTTATCACGATGTTTATGAGGAATAATGAAAATACTTCATCTTAAAATCTCAAAAACAATTCAGGTTGTATTGAAATATAAACAACTTCAAAATAAAAAAAGGAGACCATGAACGTAGCCTAAACTACGGATGCTCATTAGTGTAAACTCCACTCACACTGTCATATTCTTGTTTTTATGGTTCAGTAGATACACAGTTGAATTTCATCATTAAACATTCAAGAAGAATTGTTTGTTTGTTTTTATAACATATCATATTTTTGTTATTGAACTGTAATGAGAATTTAGCAAATGTGACTACAACTACTGCTTTAACGTGATTAAAGGCATCCATATTCTAACTACTGCGTGGCTTCAATTGACGATCGCCATTTTCTCGAGACTTGTGATAACGGAAAGTTGGTACAAAAGAAGCCTTCTAAATTTGAAGACTTTATGTTGAATTAATCATACTTTTAGGTAAGCTGAGAGTTTAGCCTTGCAGTTCTGGTTAACATTGTTTCCTTTTGAGGGGAAAGTCTATTTACTTATTTTTCTCACCTGTGAGACACGCGTGTGTCGTCCGGAGGGCGCGGGTCCTTCGTCTTTGCGCTTTTCATGTTGATAGTGTTTTGAAGATTTATTTAATCTCCCTAATCATTTTATATTCGGTATTGAAAAAGGAAGAATAATGTTCGTCCGTTAGGTAAGTCTATTTCCATATAAAAAAAATCTGTTGGTTGGATTCATATTTCTCTAAGTAAATAATTTTAATTATTTTCCTAAAAGTCTCCCTTTCCTTTTTGAAAAAAAATGTTTGAACTTGAAGTTTTCAGAGAGAAAAGTCGACTTTGAAGTACAAAAATATCCGAAAAACGACCATAAATGCTTCATCGTCGTTGTTTTTAATGTATTGAAAAGAAAGAAAAGACTGTGATGCTTTGTTTTCAGTCAAGACAAAACAACATTGAAGCCCCGCCGACCCCTAAAAAAATCCCATCCAGCTTTAAATGTTTTGAAGAAATAACCTAGCACTTTGCCATATGAAGAAATAGCTATTTTTATTTTATTTCTGATTTAGATCAAGCTTTCAGAAACTGAAGTGAAGAAAGCATCTTTGAAAAAAAAATTACTGGGCTGTAATGATTTGTTTTTATTTTATAATTTTGCAGCGCCTCAAGCCTAAGTTATTAATCTACTTTCCGACCCATTTAACTAAAATATCTAACTTTGAAAAATTGCTAAATTTGAAATTGGTTAGTTCTCTGTCTCTGTAAGTGCATTAAAAATCTGTCAAACAAACTTCAGGTTATTCAAACTTGCTCCAAGCAATACATCGTACAATAGTCGAGTTTTATTCCCCCCAAAAGTTTTGACGGCATTTTTCCAGCCTTCAAAACTTACTGTTGTTGGGGGGGAAAAGCCAATTTTTATATAAATGCATATAATAGTTTTGTTGATATTCAGCATCTGTCAGATTTAAAATAAATAAATCAATAAATAACCAAGATGTACACTTTTATGAACCTCTTACTCTCTGTAGCTCAACTGGACATGAAAGTAACGAGAGTTTTAGAACTCGTACAATAAACTGTATTGAGTACAGGAGTTAGCTTATCTGTAATTTTATTGAAATATTAAATTTGCTATTCACACGTGGTGACAGATGCTTTAGTTAGAATCAATTTACCCTACTTACTAAAATAATGAAAGTTTAGCACGTATCTACTGGCTAGTTATGCATAAATTTTTAAAAAAACTTTTTTTGAAAGAAAAACTGATTTCAATGTGATGATATCCTATGTAAAGTTTCATGTTGGTAAGAAGTCACGTTTTGGGGGCCTAAACTGATAACTAGAATCTAGAGAAATTGAACCCTTCTTAGTTTTGAGCTTCGTGTTGTAAACAAGCGAAAATTTCTAAATTACACTCTCAGACTGGTTATCCATATTATCTTGTCTCATCTAGCATATATTTCAAAACATTGGGAAAATATTCAAAACCTTACTAAGTTGTCTTTCAAACTACTAGGATAGGAAACATGAAGCGTGTATAATTTATTTGCTCGGATATTTATATTTTTTTTTTTTTTTTGAAATATTTCATTTGTTGTGGTAAACACGCACACAATATGAGAACATGTAAACTAAAAAAAAATCTCATAATTCTGTGTTCATTTTTTGTAATTACATTTTTAATTTTCTTTTATTTAGGATGTTCGAAATCTTGAATAGACTACGCTTAAGGAATGGGTTGAATTATGTTTTTTGCTCATGATACTAAAAATGAATTATGTACAAATGTTACACACAATGGTTTGCAAGCTAGTCTTAATTAGTTCTGTAATAAGGTTTGATCCTCACGTTGAGTATATTATAGATAGCTAAACTTTCAGTTTTCTCTCTCTTGCTATAACTGAAAGTGAACACTTTTTTTCTCATTTCAGGTGGTCAACTCTTTTTTTGAAAATCATTTCATATCCCTTTGAAGTAAGACATATTTGTGATGAGAGAGAAGAGGTGTTATCTCATCTCCAGCACAAACTAAAACAGCCCAATTATGCCGTATAGGTGTGAATACTGTGAAAAGACCTTTAAAGCCAAATCCCGATTAGAGTGCCATACCCGTAAACATACCAAACCATTCAAATGCCAGGTGTGTGAGAAATCGTTTCGTATTAAGTCGCACCTGATAGTACATCTACGATACCATACAGGCGAAAAACCTTACCAATGTGAGCAGTGTCACAAACGATTCAGCATTTTGTCTACTTTATCTGCTCATCGTCGTAGCCACAGTGGAGTGAAGCCACACAGATGCGATTTGTGTCCCAAGTCTTTTGGCACCAAGCATTACCTACAAGCTCATCGTAGGTTTCATACAGGTGAGTGAAAATAAAAAAAATGATATTGCCAGCTTTGCCTAAAAGTAAATCCTCGTAACCTTGTTAGTGCATTTTGTCACAAATATGACATAGAACGACAGACAGTGACACGAGTTTAGGTAGAGCACTACTTGGCAAGATTGAAGATGCCGACATACAACTGAGATGACTGACTGGTGTTGTCAGTTTCATACAGGAAAGGGGGTTACAGAACCAGTACGACTAAAAAGGATATAATTTTTGTAAGAAAAAAAAATTCTGAAATCAAACCCTGTACTTACTCAATCCTACTCCAACCAAGCTTGTTCCACAAACGCCTTCATCATAATGTTATATCACGGCGGAGGCACATTTCATAATCGATTATCATTCTAAATCAAGCACACCCTAAGAACGTGTGAAAAATGATGAATTCAAAGAAAATGAAAAAAAAACTTTTTGGAAGATGGTTACTTGAGTATGCATGTAAGTTTTCAAGGCTCTAATGCCAAATAATGTAACCTGAAGAAACACTGACAGACAGACGTGTAAAAAGGGAAGAATACCCCTCCCCCTCCGCTTGGCTGGTCAGTGAAGGGACCAGAGTAGGCTACAGTGATTCAATTAGTTGTACTTGGTGCATATATCAAAACATTAGTAAGTGGTTTATGGTTTTACCTATTTGATTGGAAAAAAGAGCCATTGATGCCTGCTGGTGTGAAACATTGGAAGCCAGTGATGTGAATATTGATAAAAAAGAAAATTCTAATTTGATTTGATGATCTTGATCAATATTTGGATTCTGATTGCTGAAAAGAATGTTATATCTTGAAAAATAGTTATTTTCACAATAATTCAGCTGGTATGTATACGTGATAAAATAACTTTCACTTATGACTTGAACTTAGTAGTCAGCATGATATGCATAAGCTGTTCAAATGTTTCAGGCTTGTTAATTCTTATTTCTCAAATCACTGCATTATCATTGCTTATTGCGCGTGTTTTCGTGATTTGATGGATTTTTTTTGCTCCAGCCTACTTGTGTACATTCTTTTATAGAGATATTCTTTTAAATACTGTATTTCCTGGTGTCTAGAATGCTCCGTCCTCAAGGACACACTCCAATACAGAATTTTAGAGTGCATTGTATCCCATCCCGTTAAACTTGACTAATATGTGAAATTAACATTTCCTTATGATTTGAAATCATGACCTTTACCAACTGAGCCAAACTGCCAAGTCTTATATCTATAAATTTATTTATACATACAATACAATAGTTACAGTAATCCTCTTCTGTTGAAACAGGAGTAGAGAATAATCCTGTAGCTACCAGGTTTGCTTCATTTTAATTCTTTTTGCAATTAACCTCAGCATGATTCCTACTACTTTTAAAATGATGTAATTTTCAAGAGTGAACACAAATTTTATTTGTATGGAAAAAATGCTCAAGTTGAAAGTGGACGTTTTTTTTTTTTTTGCTACTTTCATGTACTTCCTATCTTTACAGTCTTATCCTTTATGATTGATTTGTTAAACATGTCAGTTACCCTGAAATAGTGATATACCACATAATTCAGTTGAAAGTGTTTATAATCTAAATTCAGAAATGTGTTAGTAACCCTTATTTATGAATTATATATGTTAGATCTGAAGCAACACTTTTGTATTAGAAGAGTCTCAAAAATATTTACTCTGTAGTAATGTATATGCTCTCTCTCTTTCTCTCTCCGTCAGGTGAAAAACCACATCAGTGTGATCAGTGTGAGAAGGCCTTCTGCATCCGAAGTAACCTGCTGGAGCACCGACGCACGCACACTGGAGAGAAGCCATTCAAGTGTGAATATTGTGAGAAGGCGTTCAGTACACGCAGCAACCAGGCCAAACATCGGCGCATCCATGTTGGTGAGAAGTCGTATGTGTGCGGTTACTGTGATAAGGCATTCATTGACAACTCTCGGCTGCAGAAGCACACCTTTGCACACCTCAAGAAGCAGATACATAAATGCAAGTACTGCAAAGAGACATTTGACAATTTGGACGTGTGGAGTGCCCACCTGAAAGCGCATCGCGCTGAGAAACCCTTCAAGTGTTTTAATTGTGAAGAGGCATTCAGTACAAAGGTAGAGCTGGCCACGCACCGCAAGATCCACAGCTCCGACAAGCCTTTCTCATGTGACACGTGCACCGAGGCGTTCGGTACCCGCTATGCATTGACCTTGCACAGGCGTCAACACACGGCACAGTATTCATGCAAGTACTGTGGCAGTACGTTTACATCGAGTGCCGAGTGGAGCACGCACATTCAAGAGCATCTTGCCCAGAAACCTTTTAAATGTGAATTTTGTACAGAAGCCTTCTCTTTTAGCTATGACCTTATGAAGCACAAGCGAGTGCCTCATTGATCAGAAGATGGTGGGGTGTTTGCTCAGGGCTCCAATTCATACACTCCATGTACTTGATGCATTAATTTGTTGAAGATGCACTTTATCAGTGCCCCAGTGGGTTGTCTGCCTTTTGTTACCTGCAAATACATTTAAGTGAATGTTCTCAGCAATCCAACCTTTAAAAAAAAAAAAAATGAGATGTCAGTGTAGCTCATTGGTTATACTAGGCTAACATTCTCATTTTTGGTGTTCTTTCTCCGATGTTGAAACAGGTTAATCTGTAGTTGATTGCCATCTAGCTCTACATTTTATGTTCGTCTTGCAATGAAATATCTCGATGGTTGCTTCTTTTTTTCAATCATTCTCTTCTGCCTACATCAACTGTAATAAAATTGAATACTAGCTCTTGGTGTAACCTATGATGTCACAAGTTAGATTCATAGATACAGATTCCATTCACTCTAGTCATTACATGTACACTGACAGGGCAAATTCTGATGATAGAGGAAAAAATAATAATGTAGCAGCATTTGAACCTGATATACATGGAAATAAGAAAAGCTGAAAACCACTGTCTTTACTGATACTCTATCACTCCTCCACTTCTGTTATGTTCTGCATCAATATATTATAAATATTTCTGGTCACAAGAGAAAAAAAATTGATAATTATGCACTGAATATTATATTTGTTAGCTAAAATTTCTTTTAACACTCAATCCGTGTCCGGGACTATTGCAAGTGTTACTGACAGAATAGGGTTAAAATATAGTTAATATTATTATATACAGGGTGTCCCATAGATTTGTCCCCATTTTATACCTTTTGCATGTGAAGTAACCTATGAAGATGAGTTGTCTCCCTTAAACCTATCTAATCCAAGTATGTTAAAAGAAAAGTAATTAAAACATATCTACGTGTTTATGAAAAGTTATGTCCCCTGTAATTTTAATCTCTGATGTTAACTAGTTGTTGATGAGAATTAAGCGGTTAAATCAAAATCAGTTAATAACAAACACATTTTTTTAAATGAATTAAAAGTCCATGATAATAGATAAATAAATTTCTCATCAATCTTTCACAATGTAAATTCATTCATAACCATGAGTAGGATTTGTTGTAATTTTCATATCCTTTGCTCGATATTATTTGCTGGTTATTGTTATCTAAAAGCCCTGTCTCAAAATGATCATAAGTGGCTTCCTCTGTATGTAGCTTGTACATTGTTGAGTTGAAGGGGGAAATAGGTTGATAGTTTCCATATTTGTTCACAGATCAAATGGGATGAATTAAATACTGCCCACTTCTGTCTTGCTTTTTTCCCCAACATTGAACTCTCATCAGTTACCATATTTCTTGAGTTAAAAAAAAAAAAAAACCATGACAATATTTCAGCCTTTTCCAGTACAAAAAATGTTGAGAATTCATTGAGTGAGCAAAAGATTTTTTTGTGCGCATTAAAATGAATGACTCGCCCTCTCTTTTCGGGTTATGATTCAATGAAAATAATTGGGTTTTTTTTATCGAATATTTTATGATTTCGGTGAACCCTTGTCCAAGTTAGAGTTGATTTTGTTTTTCCACCCATAACAAGAACAAGAATAATCCTCACAAAGTTTAGGGAAGTTGATTCTTAACTGTTTGTCCGTCACATCCTGTTGAACAATTAACATTTCCTACCATGATTGGAAGACGGCTCTCTTATCAAATGAGCTAAACTGACAAGTCTTATATAGCTGTGAATTTATCAGTACTAAAGTCACTCTAATAATCATCTGCAGTCGGAATAGGGAGTGGAGTCCAACTTCGTAGCTGCCAAGCTTGTTATGTAGATTTTCCCAAAATGAATGTTTCCGTTTTGAAAATCAAAATGTTTATCTAAAGCTAGAATTTAAATTTTCTAAAATTTTACCTGATTTTTCGTTAGTGTTAATATAAATACTCAATGTTGGAGAAGTGGTATCATGTTCAGTCTTCAATGGTATGTTATTGAGATTGATTACCATTCTCTGCATGAAAGCTCATTTCATGCATAGCAGATGTAAACATTAAAAGAAAGCTGTAAAAATCACCGAGGACAATTATAAGATATTTAGCATCAGTTGGATATAAAAGTCAGTGGAAAGACTATAACTGCAAGTCTTATCCAGGGAATGGAACTGGATCTGTGTGATGTCAGCTATAATAGGGTTAATACATATATAAGGTCTCCCCTATAGGGTATATGTACTTATATACACTCTCATCCTAATTTAGCTTCTCTATAGCAATGAGGTTTTATAAGTTTTCTAGGGAAAATATTTAGAAATTGGATGAAAATAATTAGAATTTGAGTTACTTTGTTTTTTAAGTGAATATTATAGATTGTAACTTTTGTCCAATTACTAATTATCATCACCTCAAATGTAACTTTTTTTTTATTTTTACAAAAATCTTGTAACCAATGTTCGTAGGTTAGGATTTTTTTTCATTCTTGAACACTTACAAAAATTAATTGTCAAGGTGACCTGTTTGATTATATGAACAACTAAAACTAATTTGAAATGTTAGTCTGAAACCAATGAATGAGTCATTTACGCAATTTGAAATATATTAAATTTGTAACTTGTAAGACTTTTCTAAATTTCTGTTATAAAAGAATTCACATATTCCTTCTTTCCATCTTCTGTTATGGAAAGGGGCGTAGGGGAAAATACCCCCACCCTGTTTAGCTTGCAGGTAACAAAAAGACAATCTTTTTCTTACAATAAGATCATTGTTAGCTTAGTCTGATATTACAATATTCTTTTGTTAATACAAAAGCATTAATGCTGGGTCTATGTGACCAATGTATGTACATATGATCAAGCTCTTTTTATAAAAAATTATTGAAAAAAAAAAATCATCAGTATTTCACATTCTGAGTAGAAATTTGTGTACAACATTTTAAAAAAATCAGCTAAACTAATGGCGGAAAGAAACTTAATGAAAATACACCAAGTTTAAAAACTGATTTTTTAGGTACTAAATTGACTCTGGATCATTTCTGGGTTTTTATTTTCCTCATTTGATGTGTTGACATGATGTCCTCATTTGTTATGTGCTCATGCAGTCAATTGATATTTCCATTTCGATTTTCCTTTTTTTTTTCTTTATGAATGATGAAATAATGGAATAAAACTTTTTATACTAAGGGTAATTTCATGGTGCATTTCTGTCAAAACCAATGGCATTCAACATTTTTTTTTACAGGGAATTTGTTATCCTAGTAAACTTTTGTAACTTGAACATACACAATGAAATAAGCTCTCCAACTTTTATATAGAATAGATGTTAGATTAATATGTAGCTTTGGTTTTCTAGTACTCATACAAGACTGGAGTCAAAAGATGAAATCAAGTTATTCTCCAGGAATCTTAATATTTTTGTGGCTGGTCATGCACAAAAAAATCCTTATTTTTATGAATAAAAGTTAAAATAAGAAGCAACTAAAAATTTTAAGAAAAATTTCTTCTATCCATTGATTTATTTACTGTTGCTTCCATTATTTACCCATTTGAAGCTTTCAAAATCTACATTAGCCAAAGATTTGATAAAAAAATTTTTATTTCAAAACACATACAAAGCAAGTTTTTTCATAACTCTTATTCAGGCCATTATTCATTCGGAAAAGAAGAAAAATCCTGATATATAATGCTGTGAATAAAATTAAATGAAAAATATCCTTATTTGAAACTGTTACGTCGCTCCAGATCCGTTTGTAAGGAATTGTTCTCATGCACCCACACTTGAGATTTTTCAAGAAGTTCAAGGGAAGTAACTTTTTTTCCTCTAAAGTTTAGATCCTACTTCTGTATTTATACCGGTTTTTCTTATGACCTGGTAAAGCTATGAACAATTTGTTACTATTAGATAAGTACTGAGTTTCTCTGCTCATTGACAGACACCTATTAAGGACCACTTTTTCTCTGCACATGATGTACCCCTTAACTATAAAAACTGAAAATAGTTGAAACTTGAGTAAATGAAATTTATCACAAGTTAATAGCTAATTTAAAAAAAAAGAAAAAAGATATTCATCTTTGGAATATTTGTTTGAGAGGGGATTTATTTTCTTTATAGCAATAATTACTAGAAAATCAATATAGGTTAAATAACTGAAACACCATGGTGGTCTCAGAATATGTAAGAATAAATCTATCATTCCTCAATGTCTGATTTAAAGCAAAAATTTGATTTGTTTACGACACCAGAAAAGTAATTATTACCTGTCTATTTATTTTCAAGTGCAATTTTTAAATGATTGAAAATGAACAGTGAAATAAATTTGATACAAATTCTGTTGATTTATATACTTAGTGTATAGACCTGATTGGTCTTTCTGAAATTGAGAGAACTATAGTTAAGGGGTAGTGTCAGGCCCCCCCCCCCTCAGAAAAAAAAAACAAAAACAAACATTTGATCGGATCATTTGTGAACTATTCAAAAATTTTCAACTCAAGTTGATAGATTTCAGCCTGAGGCCTCTGAAAATCCCTAATCAGAACAAGAAGAATCATGAAACAAAGAAATATAAACAAAATATTTGGGAATGCATTTTGGTTGCTTTATTGCATGTAATGAAAGATAATTTTCTGTTGAATTTTCTTTATTTTTAAGGCAGGTAAAAAAAACTTTTTTTTCTTCTTCATCTTAGAAAGTGCTTCCATTGTAGCCAACATTGCTTGGGGCAAGATCCGTGAAATTAATATAAAACCTGTTGATAAAAAAAGAAAAGAATAAAAACCAAATGATCATGGATTAAAATCATTGACTCCAATATAATGGCCATGAACTTTTATGCTTTTCCCATACTTCATGTTAGAATAATGAGGGAGGGAAAAAAAAAGGTGCAGAAAGAGAAGAAAGTTCTATACATTAAATCATGGACATCGATGATTTTGAATTGTGAACTCCTTTTATGCCTGACAGATGCTACACTTTGTTGATCTGAAATTCTGTGAAATATTCAGTTCAAGAAATTGCAAATATTTTACTTATATTGCTTTTTGTTGTTCAAACCTTTGGCATGGAGGTGATAGTTAGCAGTGAACTGTTTAAATTTCAACTGAGGCTGCTTATATTCACTCAGTGCCTATACTATTGAGAAAAATATGAATTTACATAACTGTACTTTCCCATCAACTGATATCTTGACAAGCAAGAAAAAAAAATCTCCAGAAAGAGAGGTTGAGTGTGCAATTGAGCAAATCATAGTCCCACAACTACCTTACCACCCTTTTCCAAAACTTGACTGTTAACTCATTACTTGTAAGCTAAACTGTCTTGTAATCTGCATCTTCTTGGAAATTTTCAGGAAACGGCATCTTTTTGTACTGTTACAATTATTTAAAGTGTAAAACTCTTCCTGGTCACTTTTCACAAACCAGGCAATTGGACAAAAAGAATGTTTTTGTAACAACTCATATTGGTGATGGAATTTAAGAAATGACATATTTCATATGAATTTAAAAAGAAATTTTCTCCATAGAAAGTACTTTTTATGAATTGATTACAATTGACCACTTACAAAGACAGTTATTGCTAAATACAAAAATATCTATTTTATCAACCACTTTGGAGCTGCTGAGAAAATCATTCAGTTAATAACTACAAGTCAGGCTGCAGACTCAATAATGAAATCTCATGTACACACATACACCTTAATAGCTTTCATTAAGATAATTTCATGGCCTTTTCCAATTAATGATAGAAACTGAAAATACTTGACATTCACACATTCCTCTCCAGTGATATAAAGAAAAAAAATTCTTCAGTAATAATTTCTTTCCCATCATGCACTCCAATAGTGTATTCTACATCTTATTGAGGTCTCTACGTACCTATCCCATCAAGTTTACCTCTTGGTATGCTTCATTTAGGAATAAGAGCACAGCTTTCTGTTTTAAGGAAACAATATTCCAGCTGTTTAGAGCTGGTGAAAAATTTATTATTGATGATGATAATGAAAACATCACCAGAATTCTAGTCTTTAAACCCAACCTGCTAATAACTTAACTTGACCAGCTGTAACTGTCAAAGTAAAGTCAAATGTTTCAATTACTCATCATATACCTGGTATATTGATAGAACATTCAGTCATCTATATTATACTGAAAGTCTGATTTTGTTGATATGACCTCTAGAGAATGCAATAAGAATCTGTGATTTTTGCAACTGAATAATAATAGTGTAGAGCAGGGGTTACTAAACTTGAAACCATCAACCTCTTCAGGGAATCCATGATCCTTCATAGACCCCCACCCCAGACAGGGCTGCCAAAGGAATTTTTTTCAATGTACCAACATGACAAGCCTGAGGTGTATCGAATTTTCTGAAGACATACTAAATTTATCAATATTTGCTGGGTATTCCGATCAAAAAGGCTACATCAAATCAAATGCTTTTGAACTCAATGATGGACTGGTCCAATTTACAAAACAATTCAATTTTTCCAAGGCACAAAACACCATAGTTTTTTGAATTCAAGTGGGACAATATGTATAAAAACCACCACCACTCCCCTATTCTTTTCACCTTTTTCCTCAAAATTTGAGTCATGAACAAAAAATATTTGATAGATTGTTGTTTAGAGAACAAAAAAATATATTCATACTAATTCTATCAGATTTTATTTGGGGGGAAAAAAAAAAAAAGGTCATGAAAAATGAAGGAAATAAGCGAACATTACTAACATTTGAATTGGTTCTTACAAGATTGGTCTAATTGTGCAAGGTGGTTAAAAAAAACAAAAACAAAACAAACTTGAACAGAATCAGATCATGTATCAAAAACTTAAACAGGGTACTTCTCTTGTATTTAAAAAATTGAATACTTGCTTCCCCCATTTCTTTTATTTCATCTTATTACAGTCAGAAGTGTGCATGAGAAATTAGTATTTTTATTTCTTATATACGAATCTCAGCTTTTGACCCCAGAAGTTCAATAGACCTATCCCTGTCATTTTTGATCCCTAAGGCATCGTGTTGGACCAGTGTTTGCGTTCGTTCAAAAGAATGATCTAATTTCTATCTATTTATCTTTCTATATAATAGTAAAAGTCTGATTCTGATTGTGACCTCTTAGTTGCTGAAACAGTGCATTGTAGCCGGACAAATTGAATAAAGGTACCCTTTAAAATACGCTGACAAAAAATTCAGGGTGATTTGAAACTTAATAATAGTGTGAGCTCTGTATTTGTACTCACTCCTATCTATAATATAATGACCTATTTATGAAGGGAGATAACTATCAAATGATTATTATATAGTAGCCTCCCTTATTTGCAAATGGATAAAAAAAAAATCTGGATCTATTTTGGTCACATCAGATTGCACTAGTAATAAGGTTATTAAAAAGTATAAACTGTTCTTCAAGATTATTTGACATACAAGTGTTACCGGGTATGGAAATAACTTGATGAATTTTGTTTACAAAATGCAACCATACACACATGCATGCATATATTTATATGCATATATAAAAACTTACCGATCTTTAGCAATACCAAGTGTTTCGGAAATGAAACTCCCAATCACAGAAGAGTGATCCTTGTTTACATCTGGCCCTAATTTGCCAATGCTGCACAGTGAAACGCAAGCACACGGGTCTGTACTTCCTCCGTGACTCATCATGGTGTCAGGAATGACGATGACTGTAATATACTATAATGCACAGAAAAGTTTGAATTAGATTTCACAGTATTGTAAATGGTTTTCAGTATTGCAAAAGTGCCTACCAACAAAGCACTAGAACACATACATAAAATGTCCTTGTATAAAATTCAGATAATTTTATTTTCATAAGAAATAACAATAAAAAGAGAAAAAAAAAAGATCTCAAAATAATGCTACTCAAAGTGTGGTCCATGTACTGGTGCCAATATACAAACCATAAATTATCCCCATTGGTACAGGGCCAATTTTCTTACCTTTGATAACATTTCTAGACAACGTCTGTGGTCCTGCTTTGACATTATTTTACAACAGAGAAACTATATTAAATTCTTATAATATCTCAATGACGTGGCTTTATTATTTCTATCTCCTTGAGTTGGAAAAATTCCATTAAATCTCTAATATTAATTTATACACTACGAAGAACCTTTGTTAAGTGGTTAATTGATGGTAAAAGTGTCCATTTTAGCCAATTGTCTGAGTTAACTGATGGAAGGGGTTAATGTTGTATACATATATGACATGGGGAAGTATATACACTGTATACGCAACAGGAGAGGAAAAATTTCCTAAATCACATGATTTAACATCTTTTAATCAATTAAGACCCAACTCCACCGAAAATCCCTACACTGTTATGCTTGTCTACTTCGAAGAGTGAAAAGGTAATTGTAATTGTAATTTTGAAATGGTCCACTTACAATTCCATAACATGGACACTTTCTGAAGTGAACATTTTGTCCTTTATAGCAAACGCGGATGGATATAACTGATTTTATCAGTTTTAACAAGGGTTTACTGTATTATGAAATGTTTATTGGAAAATATTTGCTTTAGACTTTTTACCCTTCCTTTCAACATACCTCTATAAGGCTGGCTTTTCAGCCATGAGTGTCATAAAGCAAAATACAGGTATACAATGTGGCATTGTCTTCAATTGAACCAAAATTAGATAAGATGACAAAGAAGAAGCAGGTTCATCTCATGTATTTTCATTAGTTTTTCAAGATGATTAGCCTTTTTTTTAAAATTATCTATGTTCAGTAAAGGTTATTTGGTACCCGATTACAGTAATTAAACCCTAGACCAATTGTTTTCAGTGCTTAATATGAGGAGCAGTAGCTGTACTGTGAATCCTTATTTGATTTTAACCCTTCACTAATCTGATTTCGAATGTATTTATTGATGGTACTTCTACTGAGTCCTGACTCAAGTGGTGCAACTCTGGCCACTAAGACTAAATTCCTCAGACCTGGTTTGTGTTGCACCAGTAATATCCATTTATCTCCCTTGGTTTCTGTGCTGAGTTTTTTTTTCATTGGCAAGCTATTACATCTTTATTTTATAAAGTTGAATTATTTTCTTGCGAAATAATAATTATTTAAAGAAAAAAAAATTACCAACAGTTGATGTATTATATTTTCCAATAAAGATTAACATGACTATAAACGTTCAATTAATATTTGATCATGTATGCGTCATCAATCTATATCCATCCCATGTGCTACTGTGAATAATACCTCTGTCATGTAAGAAGTATTTTGCAGAGTTGAAGTTGGCACATCAACAGTAAAAAGAAGCTATCAAAACCTATTGTTGACCTCGACTGGGGCCAGTTACAAGCACAGTCGCCAACAGTACAACAACAAGCAGTTTACTCTTGAAATCAAGATTTATCCTCTAATTTTTCTTTTTTTTAAAAGGAAGGTGGTCAAAAAAGAAATTAAGGAAAATGGGTACTGGATTTTTTCAATTATTTAAAGTGCAATACTGCTAGAAAAAGGCAGCTTATCCTTAAATAAGAAATATGATCCATATCCTTGAAATAGTGGAAATAGACATTTGTAATGTGGATAATGTCCAAGATTATCTTGAATAGTTCATTCAGATTAAGGGATTAAAAAAGCTAGGTCATCTATGTTTGTTTCTAATGTTTAATCTTAAAAGCTAAAATAAAGCTTGATGTATCAGTCAGTTTTCTAATCACTAGAATTTAAAGGATTTTCAAAAAAAATTGGTTTGAACAGAACAATGAAGAAAAACAAACTATCAAATGAATACAAGATAAATAAATAGTAATTTGTTGAAAAGCCAGTTTACTATATTGTACGTAGCAAAACGTACATTCTTTTCACTGATACTGTTGGTATAAAATTGTTAACTAATTGTCTGTCCACTATGACATGTGTACATCCACTTTCCTTTCCTAAGTTTCATTGACTTTACTATGTTTTGGCCTGTCTTGTGCACTAATGGAATCAGCAGCTAATGCGATTTTACTGCCAAGATATACCACTATAATTTACTCCAAGAATGTTTCTAGCCGTAAAATATGACCAAATGCCATGTAGGTCACTGGCAACAATTATTAGCCGGTCATTAAATCCTTGTTTATGTCTAATTTGGTCTGACAATACTAAACAAGGGAATTCATAAATTTTGAGTGTGCTATTCTAACACTTCAGAGTTTACACTCGTAAAATACACGGTCAACCCTAAATTTCGTATGTATTTGGCACTCAAATTATATTTATAATCAATTTTGGATTAGGTAAGATTTGACAAAATGCCGACATTCGGCAAGGGAGATAATGAGGAGAGATGGATGCTACTATTTATAGACCAAATCTTTAAACTGACCATTTTTAGTGGCTAAAAGTAACTGGATTAAAGACATTTTTATTGAAGAAATTGCTAAAAGTAGCTGAATTTTTATAGAAAATGTACCGAAGAAATGGAATTAAAAAAAGATATGAACATTTAGAATTGAATTTTATTAAATTAGCGATGAAAAGAAACAAAAAGATTAAATCAGACAATTCATTCCAATCAAATAAGAGCGTCACTTTACTTCTCTTGGATAATAAAGTACCTCAAACTCCATACCTACGTACTAACTGTAATTCCAAATCTACCGACTAACTATCAAAAATAACGTTATTGGAACATCGGTAAGAAATTTAGCCATTTTTAGCCAATCTAGAATTTACCAATACATTTTTTTAAACATTAGTAGCAGCCATAGCATCTCCGTCGATTACCTCCCTTGCTTAATAACGGCATTTTGTTCATTCTTACCTAATCCAAATAATGACCGACTTTTTCTAACCTGATTGCATTTTAAAGATCTGAGTAGAGTTTAGATTGGACCAGGTGAGAAAAAGTCATTGAATTCAATAGACTTGATCCTTGCAGTTTCCCCTGTGTCGAATAATTAAAAGTTCAAATTGTCTGATAGAAAGATTAAATTTGAAATTTTAATTTCTCATTCATATAGAGTGAATTCAAATATCCAATCGTCCACAGAGACACAATCGATGAATCGAATTATTTAAACACTCATGTGCAGAGGGATGAATTTAGGATTTTGAGGTGCGGCGAGGGAGTCAAAATGGAAAAAAAAGCAAAAAACAAAACATCTATATCTATTAAATAGGTGAAAAAAGTAAATTTCAATTATCAAAAACAAATAAGTAATTAGTGATCTGGCATTTTCACTTACATCGGGCCCATAGCTTTTTAGCACAAAACTTGATAAAAATTAAATAAAATAAAATAACCAAAGAAAATTTACCCAAGAACCAATACATAATTTCTTTGAAATGAAGAAGAATAAATTGTTTGTTAGGTTATATTACGATTACTTTTTTTCTCATTTATTTACGAAATTTCTTTACGTAAATAAAATAAAGAAAAAGTAAAATAAGAAATGCAGGTGTGCTTTCCGCGAGCAGAGTGAGTCCGGTGCCCGACCCACATCCCTTGCACCGACTGGATCCGCACCTGAGTGCACTGCGCGGGCGAAGAACTTTCCAAAATCAATGTATTTAAAATCTATTCAAAATTATAAGTGTGACAGAGTTTCAATTGATATTCTGTATTAGTTATATATTTTTTTTAACGAGAAAAATAATTTAAATAATCACTAACCGGAAAGGGTTATCGAATAAGTAACTGATCGATTTAGTTGTAATTATTTCACATTAAATGCCCATGAAAAAAAAAAAGAAAAGAAAAAAGGTCATCATGACATTAAGAATAAGTTGTATGCTTCATTTCAAGAAGGGTGGGGGCTTAAAACCTTTTTAATGAGCATATATAAAAGAAGACTCTCGATGGGAAAGAAATCAGTTTTTATTAAGATGAGTTAATATCTCGAGAACCCCACGATCTATTCGAAGATAAGCTATATCTAAAAAAAAAACACTTCAGTTTAAAAAAACGAACATGATATGATATATATGAGAGCATGCTTGACAAGTTAAGATAACGCTAGTCACAATATAAATTACATTGTTCGAAGGCATCTTCTTTTTTTTATACACAATCGACCTTTTATCGATTATTTTGTCGTATTTGCTGTCTCAGTATGTATAATTAGTGTATTTTAATTGCCAAAAAAAGGAAAGAATAGAGAAGACGACTCATTGGATATTTAAATGTTAAAACGTAAAATGTCTCCATTGTTTTTTACTTATAAGGCAAAATATAAGAAAATGGTTGATAACAAAGAAAAAAAAATGATTAGAACTAACATTAAAACAATAAACAATTAAAGACCGCATTGCGCATCAAAACAAAAAAACATAAAATTTTCAAAGTTTCTTACTTTTGCCGGCTTTCCCAATTGTTTAGACATAACCTCGGTCGCCTTGGTAAGGAAATCTGCAGGAATTTTATCCTTAGACACATTAGTTTGAATAGTAAGTGCGGGCATCTTTGCAGACTTCGAAGACTATGAGGAATTCAAGTTCGTAGCGTAACGTCCCGGAGAGCACACTAAACCCGCCTTAACAAAGAGAATAAGGGGAATAAATGATGTCAAGGACGGAGAAGGTTCAAGGTAGATAATTCAAATAAATGACAGTCGAGGGGCGAGAAAGTTCTGTTTCATGAGGGAAACCGGTTATCCTTCAGTGCGCGAGTTCGTAGGATGCAAGAGGCATAACTCGTTTTGTGAAATGGGCATATTTTAAATTCATTTTTGTACTTGACTGTACTTGAGATAGGCATTTTTGAAAGCAGTTAATTGTATATTAAGCTAGCTTCAGTTTAGTTGCGGAAGAATCATACTAGTAAGAAAATTGTTAGTTAAATTTGGTATGAACGATATCAGAATAAGGGTAATTTTTTAAAAATATTGATATTCTTGGATGTGATTTAAAGCTTTCAGAATGTTTTCCCACGGAAAATTGTTTGGTTTTCAAGGCTTTTCTGGTTTTTGGATAAGAGATTGTACACCTATGTTATATTATTACTTTGCTATGCATAGCTTGCTATTTTTTTTAATAACAAAGGCAACACTATCTTTGATGATGATGAATCATTTTACTCCTTTTTTTCGCTTCACATTGGTGTAATTTCTGATCCAAAGTTCTTACTTTTTTCTTGTTCAATTTAGGGAAAATCCAGAATATTATTCCTCATTATAATAATCATTGTTGAATCAGCAGAGCCATAATCACTGACCCAACCAAACAACAATAGACATGGGCTGAAGATATTCTTCCCTTTTCACTTCCCTGTCTATCCATCACTGTGACTATTTAAGTGTTCCTGGTCACATATTTTGGCATAGAGCCTTGAAAATTTCCATGTGGGATCCAGTAGTCACTTTCTGAAAACTGCTTTCTCATCTTTCTTAAGTTTGTCTTTTTTTCACTTGTTTTCAGGGGTTGCTGGATTTTCAATCATAACCGATCGTAGAATTGACACTTCTTTTCGACAAAAGCCATGATGTTTAGACATTTGTAGAAAAGCTTGGTTGGAAGAAAAGATATATATATATATATATATATATATATATATATATATATATATAGATAGATAGATAGATAGATAGAGATATATATAGATATATATAGATAGCTAGCTAGAGAGAGATAGATAAATAGATAAAGAGAAAGAATATGGTTAAATTTTGATTTAAAAAAAGATTTTATCCTGTTTTGGCTTACACCTGTGGCCTTGAAAGTGACTACTCCAGCCGGTCAGCGCCTTTGATCTTGTCAAGTCATGTATTGATCTCTGTAACTTTATATCGCTGACCGAAGAGTCGGGATGGGGTAGGTGGGTTAGTAAAGTCTTGAGTGACAGAGAGATGAGAACTTACTATGGAGTTTCATATTTAGTTAGAGGTAGCAGCAGCAACAATATTAATAATGAGAAGAAGAAGAAGAAAAATAATTAGAATTTAAAAAGAAGCATAGATTTAATAATAAAATAAAAGACAATGAAGGCTGTCCCGATTGTAAATTTAAACACACTCACCAATTTGATGTTAAAAAAAGCAAACAAATGAAAATAAATAAAAGAATTACTGAAATAAAAATATAGTAAGTCCATATTGTTATTGCTTTGAATGAATTAAATTGTTAAATTGTTTTACAATATGAACTATAATGAATATAGATATTTCATTTTTGCCGGTAATTTAAAAGAAAAATTTATAAAACTTTTATCACCTTTGAAAATTATCAACTTTTTTTTTCAACGTTTTAGCAGTGAAGGGGTCAATTTATATTAGAAAAGAAAAAAAAATGAATGAAGGTGGTGGTGGTGTTGTTGTTGTTGTGTTTTTTGGGTTTTTTTTTTTTTTTCAGGACAAAATTTTTGCCCTGGTGACACACTTGAAATGAATATTTTGTATCATATTATTGGAGTTTAGTAAGCTAAACCAAGTATATAATGTCATCCGAGCAGTTCAGCTGACCCAGAAAAAGTATCTCTTGAAAGATATACAAAATTGTACTTGAATTCTGGACACTCAAAAGTGTTACAACACGCAGTTTTAAAAGCTCTGGTCCAGAAATACTATCAAATCAAATAAAAGTTCTTCCATTTTTGGAATGTATCTACACATATCAATAAGACACTTTTTGGTCTATTGCTCACAGTTATGCTAAACAACAGAAATAGAAAGGAAGGAAGCAAAGTGATGTCATCAAAAGGTATAATGTCATTAAAAGATGTGACATCGTTAAAAGTTATAACATATATTCCGATCAATTTTTTTCATCAGCTGCTAATGATGTATCAGATTATCTAAGGTCTGCATAAAAGCCAAAAAGTGCCCAAAATGGCCATTTACTATTTTTTGTAGAAAATGATATTTCATAATACTACAGAATATTTCCATATTGCATTATTTTTTAAGTATGAGAATCAACTGACTCAAAGAAATACTATTTGCTCTTCTTCCTCCTCTATCTGCTACTACCATAGATAGTGGATGCATCATTAAACTTATGGTTCTTGTTATTAGATGAATCATTTTAAATCACTAATATTAATTCTTTTAAAATCATTTTTACCTTCATCTTCATTCCATTAGCTGGTTTTTCTCAGACCGATTACCAATTACTCACTGTTGAAGGTTGATCGGTCTCAGCAAAAGTTGTGATAAAAAGCAACTAATAAATCAAGGTGAGGGTAAAAAGAAGAAAGAAAAGTAAGGCTGCTTTGAATTTCTAAATATGATATAACAAAACAAAAGTTTCAATACATTGTATATCATCGTTAGTCAGAATTCAAGTGTAAAAAAACTTTCAAAACATTAATGGTGCATTCTATAATGAAAACCAAAATAGAATTTATACATCAAAGTTCCAAAAATATGGTGCATTTTTGGAAAGAAAATGATTTTTAAAAAATGTTGAAAAAGTGAAATAAGTGTTCTCTCAGAGAAAATTTTTAGAAAATATGATTTTGGAAAAGTGAATTTTGAAAAATGATTTAAGAAAAGTGAAATTGAGAATATGATTTTTTTTAAAAAAGTGAATAATTTTCCTTGAGACATTTCTTGACATTTCTGTAACAATCACTGCAAAAGACTCATATTCAACTGAGTGGCTTTAGCAGCTTGACATGAGCTCACATTCTTCATTATACATAAGTTGTATGATCCCTTGTGGACTCTGTAATTGGAAATTAATAACCGTAAGTCTTAGACATGCATTTTTAGAGTGTCAATTTATACATGATTAAATTAACTACTCAAAAACTGGTGGTCTGATTGGACTGAAAATTCCTTAATTCTTTAAGAGCATTTTAAGAGTATTTAAGTTAAGAGAAATTTCATTACAATGTACTGTTTTTGTTGTGTTAGAGTAACAAAACCAATAACAAATAGAAATCAGATCGTCATAATATAGATGGGAATGGGATTTTTGCAATTTCTACTGAGCAGATGTAGTTGTTTCAAATAGAGGCTCGCTTACTCCTAACAAGGAATATGGAGGCAGCTTGCCATGGGGCAGTAGTTAGCATTATAATTTTGCAAGTCATCACTATTGTAACGAACTGGATCCTCACTGGGTGCCTCCTACTTTTGGCCTTGATCCATGCTAAACTAAGATTACTGAATATCGATCCTAATGAGAAATATATGGTTGATTCAGGTATGGGGTGATTTGGATCAATCTTTAGATTAACAAAGTTTGAGGTAATAACAGTTTGGGAGTTTTTGTTCATATCTTAATGCGTTATCTTAATGGTTGATAATGACTTTGCTGGATTTTTGCAAAATTCACTTTATCTTTATCATGTGATTGTCATTTGTCTGAAAAAAAAGATGATATCAATATAGAGATAATTTAATATCTTTCTTCAAATACGTAAAATATTAATCTTTTAAAAGGAAATTTCATACACTCTCAATCGAAATTCATCTTGGTAGCTTCTTCCCATAAGAAAGATAGCTATGGCATGTTTTCCCTATTGACTTGGCAGTCAGTACATTTGTGTAATTGTAAAATTTGCAATAATGACAGAATAGATATCTACCTATGTAGAACAGCAATTTTAGATGAATCATTTTAAGTCACAATTATCAATTCTTTTGAAACTTGCAACAATGGGCTTATTTCTTATCTATTTATTCATCTATAATTATTCATCTAGATCAAAAGGTATGCCTATCTATTTCTACATCTTCACCCCTCTGTATCTATCTATCTATCTATCTATCTATCTATCTATCTATCTATCTATCTATCTATCTCTCTCTCTATATATATATATATATATACATATATATATATATATATATATATATATATATATATATATATGTAATATGTGTGTGTGATAATTATAGCAATAATTTATTTGGAAATATATTTTGTCTGGCACCGTGATAAACTGAGCAGCAAATCAAAAAGCTAACCATGTAAATAGAAGAGAAATATGAGCCCTGTAAGGGACTCAAACCCACATCCACCAAGAAGCAATCTTAATATGACTCTGCTCTACCAACTGAGCTAACAGTATCTTCGGTAAGCAAGAGTTTGAAATAACACACTTGAACCAACTATCTCTCTACTCTGTGGTCATAGGTATGGATATTCATATATATGGATATTTATACATATATATATATATGTTGATGATTGGAAGATGAAAAGAAAAAACTTGAGAGAAAAGCATTGTGAAAATTTTTATTATCACATCGGCATGTTTTGATGCATTTCAATGTATACTAGCCATCTTTTTCAGAGAAAACTTGCAGCAGTGCAAAGAAAATTGAGTACTGTTTACATGTTTGTGGTTGAGGAGAGAAATGGGTATATTCCTGTGTTGTGGATTGTTCATTAGGAGTGGGAGGGGAGGTATTTGTATCTATGTAAGTAAGTCATGTTCAATTATCACATTCTATTAAACATAAACTGTCCAATCTAATAGTATATACATACTGTTGGCTAAATGGGAGTACACACACACATTTTATATATATATATATATATATACACATATGTATATATATATATATACATATATATATATATATATATATATATATATACATATATATATATATATATATATATATATATATTTATATATATATATATATATATATATATATATATATATTTATATATATATATATATATATATATATATATATATATATATATATATATATATACACATTCATATGTATATAAGTATACATGTAAATATCTATGTCTATGATCGTAGAGTAGAGAGATGGGTAGTTTATATGCACAGTTTCAAACTCCTGCTTACTAATAGCTTATTTGGTAGAGCAGAATTATATGAAAACTGTTTCCTGGAGGGTGCAGGTTTGAGTCCCACATGGTGCTCATTTTCTTTCTTTATTTATGAGGTTGGCTGTTTGATTTGCTACTTGGTTAATTCTGGTGTTGGATGAAATGTTTTTCTAGTAAATAATAAATTGTCTCTATAATCATCGCATTCTGTCAAACATAAACTGTCCATTATTATTGATTTGTCTAGTTTTTACTTTCATCCTAACTCTGTTGCTATTTATCACAACTTTGAATTGGACCGCAATCCTACGGCATCAATTAGACTGTGTAATCGGGAAATAAAGAGCAAGAAAAAGCATCTGGAAGTTAAGATGAGAGTAAAAACTAGTCAAAATTAATAATAATGTTGCAATACTTCATCCAAGAATAAAAATTTAAAAAATAAACTGTCCAATCTAATGACACACACTCACACACACAGAGGGCTGTAACTGTTGCTGAGCCAATCCAGATGGCCGCAGGGAAAATCCAAGCAACAAGAGGATGAAGGGAAGAAAGATGGAACGAAGAAAAAGGAACAAGAGAGGAAAGATGTAAAATAATGAATCAAAGCAAATTTGATCATTTGTTTTATTTTTTGTCCATTCGTATTTATGAAAACATTTCAGTTTTTAAATTTGATATTCTTTGCTTTTTTTGCCATGAAATAAAGTCAAGATGAGTTTGAATCTCAACAATAACCATCCTACTGAATTGTTTGTGTTCATTTGTCTCTGTATGTTGCTTATCTCATAAGCTATGCGATTTTCTATTTTTTTTGGTGTCCAGGTTTGAGTTTGCACTTGGGGTGATATAGGGTTAAAAATTAACTCCGTGGGGCATTATTTCAGCTTGCTAACATGCAGAATCATCAAATAGACACTTCCAGGATTTTAAATAAAAAAAAGTTGCTGAAAAAAAATCCAGTGGGGGGATCCCATGGACCTACTTTTCTGACTAAACTAATATGTTTGTAGTTGTGCAGTGTGCTGTTTGATCTACTTCCTGGGAATCAGCATCCGACGAAGAAGAGAAATACCAAACTTGTATAAAAGTTGTACTAACAAAATATTTTACCGTTTGTAAGGAAACAGACAGAAGAAAAATCGGATGTAAAAATTATCTCTGTACATCCTATAGAACTGGAGGGAGTTTGGAAGATAAATAGTGTAAAGTTGTTACAAAATTCAAACAAAACATAAGTCAATTTGCGTTAGAACATTCACCATAATTTTACACAAAAAAGAAGAAAAAAAGAAGAAAAGATAGGAAGAGAAAGGAGGAGGAGAAGAAGAAGAAAGAGAAAGAAGAACAAAAAGAAAAAGAAGAGGAAAGAAAAAAAGAGAAGAGAAATTGAAGAAGGAGCGATGGCGAAAGGTGGAAGCTCTCTTGTCTTGATCGTACTGGCGTCTGAGTTGGAGCGGAGTTGTCTGAACACGTGGATTCTGTATGGTTGGATAGCTCCAAGATGATATGTGGAAACCGGGTTCAGTGTGTGAGCCTTACTGCCAAGTAAGTGAGTTAACTTGGGGGCTATTCTCAGATGCTCGACGAACAGACTATGAAAGACATAGACCATGGAGTTTTATTCATACGTATTTACCGAAGTGAGGATGGTGGTTAAGATTGGATCGGCCAGTGGGTCGGTGAAATGATAACGATCTGAGGGAGAAAGAAAGAGAGTAACCGGTAGCGAGGGCTAGGGCTAGAGGCATGACCAACTAGGGGTCCTGGCGCCAATGAGCCTTGGGCCAAGGAGAAGGAAAGAGAGAGAATGGTTGGCCGCAGAGGCCGGGGCGAGAAGCGTAACCAGCTAGGGGTGCGGGAACTAATGAGCATTGGACCATGTGCGTCCAGGGGTTTTATAGGGGTCGTCGGAGGAAGTGACGTTTTGGATATCTAGCTAAAAGAAGAGTATCGTACTAAATTCCTAACTAAATGTATAGGGGGCACTACAGTAATTTTACCACTGAGAAAATATTTTATGCTGTCTGTATGTTTTGAATTTAATGCGGAAAAGGTAATTGTTTCCAAGGGAAACATACTCAGGAGTGTTGTCCTGGGGTAGGTGGAGGTGATTTTAAACCCCAAACGATTTACGAATAGCAGTTCACCTACTGCAATATCTACTAACATCATACAATAATAAAGGCACCAATGGTCTCCAGGTTTGGAACCTCTGAGCTTACTCTATAATATGAATTTGTGTTGGGCATACCACACACTTAGCTTAGCTTAGCATAGCTTAGCTTAGCTTAGTCCAACATAAAAAGTCAATGAACATGAATGGATGTGAAAACGAATCTTTGCTAAAAGGCAGTGGAACACTAAGATAATTAAAATCAAAGTTGAGTTAATGAAATAAACAGACAGAGGTTGACTCTCCCGGAAGAAAAAATAAGGTAAAAATTCCCCATTGAGCATTTTTTCCCCCTCGCATCTCGGAAAATTTAAGAAAAAAAAAATTAAGCACGACAAAGTCACAATATGACATAAAACCAAGAAAAAAAATCTCCAAATCTGAGGGCGGTTAAATTCCTGAGATGACAACGAACAAACAAAAAGATGAACACGTGCCTAGTCTGATACATGGACACAATAGTGGGGGCCGGGCACCTTTGAGAATAATAGATAAGCAAACAATATCATCTTTAATGATTCACGAGGGTAATAATCTGATAGTCATTTATCCTCATTACCGCGTGACAACACAAAGATCTGTTTGGAAAATAAATTGGGAAGTTTACTGGTGCAAAAAAAAAAAAAAAAAAATCTGAACTTTTGCTTCAGAGGCTCTATTTATTTTTTTTATCTGGCGTAAAATTGTAGCTAGAACCTAGGACTTTTTTTTCGAGCGCTTTGCTCTAGTTAGCTTGAAATCAGATAATCTCTCTTGCCAGAGTTTGTAGATGGTATCTAAAATGAATTAACCCCACTTAAAAAATGCATTGAGATGCTTTCAGAACTCCTTTCGTCCGATCATTTACACCGGATTAAGATTAGAAAAGCCCGCAATGAGAAAGAAGTTGCCATGATCACTGTTACAGTTTCCTCTCAATATGTTTATATTGTCTATGATAAGGATCTTAGATTGTGATTATGGTGATTTGAAGAGCTCTTGAATGGCTCATTTATTTCATTACATAACATTGTGCAATCTGATTATCAGTATATAGATGGTGGTAGCCAGGAGGGAATGTGGAAGTGAAGATTGACGATGACAGACAGCCTTCCGAACTTTGCTTTAAAACATACAGATTCGTACGTCTGTGTACATTGAAAAAGAATCTCTCATATTTTTCACCCCTGTTTACGAAAAAGAAGAGTTAATTTATCAAAACTCAAAACTGTTCAATCCTCACTTCATCGTAACAAATGACCACAGACGGATTTTTCAAATTTTGCGGTTCACCTTTTTGGGTAAGTTACCTGCTTGTTTATTTCTTCTTTTAAGATAAAATCGATAAAACGATTTATCGACAGTAACATGTAACAGATTTGTTTTTATATCATTACTTCAATATTTATTTTCATCTTACTTCATATTGCGATATTCAATTACTGGTCGGTAGAGGCACGGTTGAACAACAGAAAACTTTATCTAAAAAAAAAAAAAAACTGCGGAGAATCCACTTATTGGAAAAAATTGAATTAAATTCTGAAAAATACTTCTCTCGATTACATTTATTGCTATTTTGCACACTTAGTTTGAATTTCTCCATTTCGTTCTGTTCCATAATTCATTTTCTTCACCCAATAAAGATAAATTTTGTGAGAAAAACACTCCCGTAAACAAATTCCATGCCATGCACGTAAAAAAAAAAAAGGTCACCAAATATATAGCCGACCTAGTAATTTTGTCAGCGGATTAGAAAAATTGATAATGTGTACATACATTTTACTTTTGATATTTAATAGTGAGACTGATTGCACTCATCAGTAATCTTGTTTGATTTGAAATAAAATTGGCAAGTTCTACACTTGTCGTTTCCTCGAATCGGTGAATACGGTGGCATATTAAAAAGTCAAAAGACTAAAGTGTAGTACGGACGACGGCAAGTTACAATTGCGTTTGCTTAAAAAGGCATCAAATCAAGATGTACGAATATTCCAACTGAATTTGTGCTAATTTAGTAATTTGATTTAGTATTCTTTTGTAGATTAGAATGAATAAACGTTTTATTGTGATTTTATTTTTTATTTCTTACTGTCACACGAAGTAGCAGAATTGGTAATTATTATCATTATTATTATTTTTTTTAGTAAAATTTATATAAAATAAGTTATACTTATATGTAATAAGTAATACCGTAGGATAAATTTTACAACTAAAATAAGTAATTTTTGTTTCGGAGTAACCCCTAAAGTTCCTAGAAATGATAATTTTGAATTAAAATATGATTATGTCTTCATTTGATTTTGCCGCCACGAAAGCGTAGATAGAGAAGGATTAAAAAGTTCCAATTTTTTTCGTCAGTGTCCGAAGAATCTGTTTTTTTAATTATACCTTGTAATTAAAAATTACCTTTTTTAGCCTATGTATGACACAAAAATGAAATTGAAGCCTTTTTTATTCATTCATTAAAAAAATGTATAGACGTTTAGCTCCAATATCCCAGAGTGTGATAAACTGAATAATCATAATAAAATGTCGTGTTAAAAAGATTTTACGAAAGTAAACCATTTTTCAAAAATGAAATTATCAACACCTGATTCGGAGATTGAGAACTAAAATATGTTATAACGATTTTTAAATTCTTTTATCCTTTGAATATTCAAAATCCTTAACAATTTAAGCAACGAAAAATTGTTGAAACCTATTATACCCTCATATTTTGTCGATACAAAAATGACAATGTTTAAGAATGACGAAAATCAAGAGCATTTTTGAGAATCTTTTTATGAAGCAGATGTTATCAATAAATTGAAATAGAAAATAATTGTTACTTATTCTTCCTGCAACATATAGTAGGAAGCAAAAAGAATGACAATAAAACGTTTATGCACTCGAATTTACAAAATTTACTGAATCAAATTACTTAATAGTACGAACTCAGTCCGTACTACGCTGTTGTCCTTTTGACTGATGCTTTTTGTCTCTTTACGATCCTTCTATAAATAATTTGAAAAGTAAAATTCAAAACTCATAAAAATGAGTTATTAGCTTAAATTTGAGTTTCTCTTTATGGTCATTTTTCTTGAATTTTCTGAGATTATACTTCTGTACTTCTGGTTTAATTTGAAGTTATTTTTTATTTTTACTTTTAAATTTAACTATTATTGGATTGGTTTGTAATTCGAGTGCGTTATTTTTATAAAAATGGGTTTGAGGAATTGGCAAAATTTTGAAACACAGTGTCATGATTGTCGCACAACAAAACAGATGTACCCTTTTTACCAAACGAAGTTTTTTTTTTTTTCAGTGAATAATCTGATTGTGGTGTTGGGGAATTTTACGTTCTAACAGTTCTCGGTTAGTTTTTTGTTTGCCCCAAACACTTCCACTTCATCCAACAGTTCAAAATGTCATTTTTCTCTTTCAAATTTAAAGTTCTGATGAATTGTACAGGAGGAGGGATTTTTTAAATCAAATACTTTAGGTCAATATTTGGATTTGCCAATAATGATTATCTTGATTGACCAAACGCCAGTTATTCATCGGCTAAATCAAGAACGTCTGTAGCTACGGTCACCAAATGTTCTGTGGTTAATGGTACCATTAAGTATGCTGGCCTGTTGAGTTTTTTTTTGTAGATTCCCAAACTTCAAGTTTTCAGCTAGTTGGTGTTTGATTTACAAGGTAAATATATCAAACTGGACCCATACCCATCTTCCTTCATCAAAATCAAATCTTTATCTTTCTGTTTAATCGTATAATCCATGGAATAAAAACGCACTTACGGTGGGTTTTTAGCTTGTTAAATAAAAAAAATTCTTGAATCTAAACTTCAAATTACGTAGCAAGTTATTATCTTAGACAGAGCTTATCTATGAGAAAATGGTCCTCTTAATCGTATGCGATCGATTGCACAAGAAGAGGCAATTTGATTTAATTTTATCGCTTGATATCACCGACTAGTGTGACAGTATCTCACATGTTATAATACCTGTTGTCAGAGGGAGCGGTCTCTTCAAATTAATTGTTGAACATATCAATTTACCTCCTTTTTCTTTAGCTGTATTCATTAAGAAAAAGTTTCATCTAGAGCGCTGACTAAAGCAACTGTGCCCCCCCTTCATTTTTTTCGATGATGGTGGAAGAGGATGAAATTGAAGTGAGGAACTATGGTAAATGATATCTAATTGAAAAAAAAAGTCTTTAAGGAATAAAGTTCGCACAACATTGAAGAAGATTCAACCAAAACCAAATTACAATTGGATTTTTTTTATTGCTGTTGTTCTTCAGTTACACGACTGTGGTACCATCTCAAAGAATATTCTCGCACTCGTTTATCTGCCAAAAAGCACCCCCCAAAGCCCCAAACATATCAAAAAGAGGCTAAAAATGGCCAGAATGCCTGCGTTGGCAACACTGTACCCGAATCTGACTTAGGCACGTGACTAGATGGACTGAAAGGCCTCACGAGCAACGCTTTTGTCATGAGACTGTTATATTAAATCACATTGGCTCTGGGCAGATGTTATTTCAAATTAACAAACAAAATAAATCTTTGAATTTACAGATATTGAATTAAATGAAGAATAGTTGCTTGCATTTATTTATTCATTTATTGAATGAGTAATACCAGAAAAAGCACATTGTCGGACGTAGAATAAGTCGGCGCCTGAGGATAGAAAAAAAAAAAAAATTAAAAATTTTGCATCGATCTTTAAAATCGTTTTTTCTAAACAGTTTTCCTTTTTTAAGAACTGAGTTGGGCAAAAGAATCTTCTTTTTATTTTTTGTAAAAATGTCAGCCAGTAATAAATTTGGGAAATCCACGCGTATTTGAGTCTTTTATATATATATATATATATATATATATATATATAATTTCTGAAATTATTAAAGATATAATTTTGTTGGAGAATTACGTATGTGATGTACGAGGTCTGCCTAGACAGTATCCAGCCCCTCTGAATATCGTGAGAACCAGTCGTATGGCCTTGATGTAACTTCGCGATCAATCAGAGGGGAACTTATTGAGCATGCGTTGACACTCTCCCGTGGTGTTACTTGGTCAACAGTGAGAGGACTTCTGATGACACTTTTTAACAAGTTGGTTTTAACCTGAGCATATATTCTGATGACACTTTTTTAGAAGTTGTTTTTTTACCTGATCTCATATGCTAATACTGGATAGTGAAGTGTGTGACCATTTTGGGTACTTGTTGCTTTTTAAGTCTATTTTCACTTGTCGCAAAAATCTTAAGGAACTCTGAGACAAGGAGAAACTTGTGTCATGTAAAGCCAGGGCAGTGCGCCTGTTGCCATGGCCAGTGTAAGGGCATTTGCTTACATATCTTTTTATGAAGAGTTATTTTTTTAACTTATCTCATACTCACTCATTCTGATAACATTTTTTACATTGATTTTTTTTTTTGTATCTAAACTAATATTCTGATAAGTTTTTTTTTCTCTCTCTGTCAGAGGTCAAAATTGAAGGGAAATTTTTTTATGATCAAAAATGAGGGAAACATCTTTTACCTTTTTTGGGGGGGAGGGGAGACCAATTTTAGTGTAGTTTCCCTTATTTATTTACAAATAATTATACTATCCGATACAAAGGAAATGATTTGGCTTTGAGCTTAATGGCTGGCAAAAGTGGCCTTTAAGCCTGTATAAATAGTGAATAACAAAGACTGCAAAACTGCTTGTTTTATGATTTCAGGAAAAGCATTGTGTTTTTGCCAACATAATGGAAAGCTCATCGTAAAACTGTATTAATTTTAGATCAAATTTTCGTGCCACATCAATTACAACTGGTTATTCAATATTTGCCAGACTCAATCAAGAATCATATTAACCAAATAACTGTGGCAAGTGGCAAAAACAATGATCTATTACAAGATAAAAGCTCTTGTCCATTCCAAGTTATCCATTGCAAGATAAAAGCCCTGAATCAAATAGAACTGAGTTGCCATCAATTTCAGTAAGTTAGCCATAGAATTGCAGTCACTGAAATTTCCATCATTTGCAGTTAACGGATTGAAATAAGGTTCAAATCAATCACACATGTTCACTGCACAAAAAATTGAATAAAAAGTCTGGTTTATCAATATTTTGCCAATATCGACCAGAACTGTCAACATAGGTTTCTTCAGTTCTTGAACTGGTTTGGCTAGATATGTATGGTGTTTACAGGCTGCACCTATGGAGTTGGAGAGCTGAAAAATTAAACATTTACTCATTATTTCTAGGGTTTTTTTTTGGGGGGGGTGCTAAATTTTCAATCTAAGTTTATGCTAAATTAGTCCCTTATTTTATATCCAACAGCATTCGCTTGTTTTTAAAAAAAAAATCACTTTTTATGTAATCATTGCCCAACAAAAGGCGAGAGAAGTGACTTATTCATTGATCACCCCTTATACCAATTTAAATTATCTCTAGCATAGTATGCTGTCAAAAGATGTTGTGTATTATCCCATGATACTAAGAGACTAATATGAAAAAAATGATTATGAAATACTATAAATACAAGATGATGGTGCAGAGTGGCGTAGTGGTTTCTAACAGAAAAAAAGAATAAGTAAACTGAGTTCAAGTTTCAGCTGAGGTTGCTTGTATTCACTTTGCCCTAATACTCTTCAAAAAGGCATAAGTTGTCTCCCCCCCCCCAGTTCTGGGTAAATAATGAGGCAGTTTGAACCCTTTATCCCAGTGAGGCTGTTCAACTTAAGCCCAGTTGAAGAGGGAGGGTTAGATGTGGGACTAACAACTGTATAATGTAAAAAAATATCTACCTGTTACAGAGACCACAGCTGAAATAAATTAATTCCAATTTTTTTTAATTGATCACCCCCGACATGGCATGTGGCCAAGAGATGTTGGTCACATGAGGGTTTCTATTGAGTGACCAACCAGACCTGCTCTGGTATAATCTAAACTGGTACTTGACACCTCCTCAAACTCATAATGGTTGATGAACCAGGAACTTGAGTGAGTGTTTTAACATGCAAATTAATACAGATTTAATATTTAAGATGGTCCAGAAAAAAATGTAGTTTTCGAATATAACATTTAAGATTGGATAATGCATAATTCATTTTTTGGAAGGAGTTCAAGACAAATCTTATTGATAGAATTTTACTTGAATATGTATAATTATATATATGTATAACTATGTTGTATTGTATTCCTGATTTGTATTATATGTATGAGTACATATATGTGTGTGTGTGAATGATTGGGAATGAGACAGACTTGGGAGTAAAAGTATATGGAGACTTTTGCTTATTAATTAATTAATCCATAAATGAATCAATCAGTATGCTATACATGTTTTGGGAGGGGTTCTCATCTTCAGTAGCACGTGGTGTATGTATGTGTGTGTGTGTGTGTGTGTACCTTTCAGTGGTTAAAAGGTTCCCGTAGAAAATGAATTGCTTTGAAAGGAAAAATGAAAATCAAAAAGAGGATTCCTTTTGAGTCATCATGATGCATGGGACTTTGTTCTTTTTGTGGTGAAGTCTGTGTTGGTCTGTTCCAAGATATAGCTGTAGCAGGTCTTGGAGGGGCCATAGGCTGTCAAGGTTACTGAGGAGTCAAGTGGTGGTGGTAGTTTAGTATTAGACTGAGTTGGTGCTTGGTAGGTTGGAGATAGTACAGAAATATAATGAAGTAAAGATTGTAAAGTAGAGCTTATAATATAATGAAGTAAGAATTCACTACACAAAGACGTTGATGTAGCGAATTCTTACTTCATTATATTATAAGCTCTACTCAACTTAATGTTGAATGTTCAAGCAATTTATGAAATAAACACATCGGATATCGTAGTATATTATATGATATGTTATATTTGTATTTTATATATATATATATATCGTTGTGGGAATATTCAGGACACAAAAATATAAATTTACATAGAATATGAAATATACATAAATTGAGACACAAATGTCTGGAATGCAAATAAAATGGACACCAGTGTCTAGATATGCTGACCAGAACACATTTGACTGAGACACAGTTGTTCTGTCATTGATATTGTTTCCATCATGTTTTAATTGTTGCAACATCATGACATGGTAAAATAACTTATCAGGTGACACTACAGAATTTGCCAACATTTCTTAGCAATGAACTTCATCACCTGACAATGACTAAAGCTTTCATTATGTATGTTTATAAATATGTACTGATATATATATATATATATATTAGTCTGGGAAGCTTTACAGCTTTGAGTACTAAACATTAAAAAACTTTCTTAATAGATTTTTTGTGTCACTTCAGTCACTCATTTCCCAATATTCATCAATGCAATTTATGAAATCTTCCAAACTGTTTTTTTTTTTTTTTTCCCCCTATACTTTGTTATTATTGTACTATAGACGAATTGTCTTTTCTTGAGATTGTCAGTTGTTTACCATGTAACTGTTTAGGGAATTCATATATATATATATATATATATATATATATATATATATATACACAAGTGTGAGTATACTTTTTCAGTTCAACGATTCAATTTATTCACATTGATAGAGAAATCCTGTTTTCAAAAGTTCAGGCCTTCTAAACAAGTTCAGTGAAGTGTCTACTACCCTTAGATCCATATCTGTGATTTCTGAAAATGTATTTATCACAAAAAACATTTAGGTTAATTCAAAGTGGGTTTACAATTTTTCTTTGTATATGGTTAATTACCTGATAAGTGGCTTCAAATGAGTGTATATAATGTTTTTATCTATACAGTTGGCTGGAATTTGAATAGTTTAGCCACATTTAGCTATTTTTAAGCCAGTTTTAGTTTTTTGTAAAAAACAATATTTGACAGCACTATAA
Organism: Thysanoteuthis rhombus; assembly: GCA_963457665.1. Taxonomy (NCBI): domain Eukaryota; kingdom Metazoa; phylum Mollusca; class Cephalopoda; order Oegopsida; family Thysanoteuthidae; genus Thysanoteuthis; species Thysanoteuthis major. The sequence goes on along the minus strand of OY735207.1, from coordinate 21,596,407 downwards.
AAACAAACGCTCGACATGTCATCAATTGATTGAAATAGATTTTTTTTTCTAATGATGTCACACCTTTTTATGACATCACACCTCTAACCACATTAATATTAGATGATAAATAAAACACAACCCCCTCCTTGTTCAATGAAAACAGTCCTATTAAGATGTGCTGACAATTCCAAAAAATATTTTATAACATGAACAACAGTCCTTATTATTACCTTCATCTTAATTGTTATTGCTCTCTACGGCGACCTGACTCAGGTTGGGTACTCTTCAATAATGAATAAATAGATTAACAAAGTGAATTGGAGTAAAGAAAAAGTTCCAGAACAAGAGTGTTTTTATCACAATTTATATCCTACAAAATTTGATTAGCTGGAAATGCTGCTCATCAAAATATCACTAACTAAAAATTGGATATATCTCCAATGCCAAGTTTGTTATATTCATTGATACAGGTCTGGCTAGTCACTCAATAGAAACTGTCATCTGACCACCATCTTTCAGCAGCATGCAGTGTTGGGGATGATCAATTGAAGAAAATGGACTGGTCACATTACAAGAATGGTAGACAACTGATGAACATTACGACTCACAACATGGATCCCCAGAGATCACACGTGCAACCAGGGGGCCAACAAAAATACAAGATGGAGAGACGAACTAAACGAATTCAGAACGTATTGGCTCTGCGATGCTCTCGATAGAGAAGTCTGACAAATCTTGGAGAAGGTCTATGTCCAATGCCAGCGTTGAAAGACTGATGCTGATGATGAAAAAAAAAGTCTGAATGCTGCTGGACACAAACTAAAGGATCAATTTAACAGAAACTTACTTTGAAAATAGCCCCCCCCCTCTCTGAGTAAAAAAAAAAAAGCATTTTGGAGGAGAAATTTAAAAAAAATAAAAAATAATTTTAAAAAAATTTTGTCGATCTTAATATTTTCTGCTCTTTAGTTCCTTTGGTGCAGCCTGTATATGTAATACATACATATATACATACATACATAGCCTGCCAATCAAACCAACTTGAAAACTCAAGAAACCTATGTTGACAGTTTTGGTTGATAGTTTCTAATATTAAAAACCATCAATTCTCACTGATCGATCACAGATGCTAGGATTGTGATGCTCATCACTAATCATCTTCCTTTGATACTTATACAAATATTTTGGTGTTTCTATAGTGTGTGGTTTACTGCAGGATCTGTAGTCTACAGCAATGTTATTAATATGCGGTTGACGAAGACCCCATCTGATTTGATTAGTGATGTGTATTTTCCAACTAAGCTTAATGATAGATAACAATCTTTTTTGGCTAAAACCTGAAACAGATTTCAGGTGTAAACCCTTAGCAAGGGACGCCTGACTTGAATAATCAAACCTGACCCGATTACTCAGTTGAGCCTTGTCAGCTAAAGGAAAATGTGCCTGAGGTGGGGAAAACAGGCCTGTTCTTTGCTGTCCCCACAAAGGGTGCCAAACATCTTTCTTTTTTTTTTTTTGTTTTTTGTTTTGTGTATATTGTTCATTAATAAATTCTATAGCACAATTTTTTTTTTTTCTTCCCATCATTCTCTAGAGTAAATACCCCAGTAGACTGCACGCTATAGTAGAAATATCCTAGGAGACCGCACGATATAGTAGCACAAATATTTTTTTTCCTATTTTGGTGAAATTCATGGCCAGAGAAAAGAAAAAAAAATCCCGACATCTAACAAAGATGATAAAAGAGATTCTCCCCCTCCAAACACTCAAGCTGGTAGTATTGTACTTCGAGAAGTTTATAATAACCAAATGGGATGGGGGTAATAAAAACTATTCATCACTGCAATATAGATATGTAACTGAGAACTGTTCATGTAATTATCTCTGGCATTGATGAAAATGTAAATTGATTCAAGATATAATGAGAAAAATACTTCATATATGAACTAATAATGCTTATCTTGCGCCCACATCACTAATTAAAGTGTTTTTCTTAATTCTTTTCATTCATCTCTTATGTAATGTCTATTTTATGGTCTGAAAATTACAATTATTCATTAGTCAAAAAATTACCATGCTCATCTACTCAGGTTATTTTTCATGAGTCATTTATTTTTGTTTATTGGTGCAAAATTTCTCTTCATATTAGTTTTTTAATGACATTGCATAATACAAAAAAGAAAAGAAAACAAAGACATTGTGTGTGTGTGTGTGTGTGTGTACTACATGGAAGATTGTATTTAGGAAATTATGATAATAATGAAGGAACTATAAATATAATTGTTCTATTTTGCTTTTGCTATTGGGGAATTTTAGGAATCCATTGCATGTGTAGAACACACAATGCGAGATTTTAAATAAGAACACAATTATTACTTTTAACTTTTTTTTTTTTTGTTTTTTGTAATAAAAAAAATTTGATGCCAAACTAAACAAATTTTTTAATAAAAAAAAGGAAGATTATATAAAATATCTTATTGTAACCAAATTTTTATTTGTATTTATTTATTTTTTATGAACTCTCAGTAGATTGTGCACATGACTTGATTCATTTTACTCATTAATATTAGTTTAATGCGAAAATTTCCAGCATCTTTTTGACAAAGAATTTTATTCATGTGCATTCATGGCATCATTACTCAGTTGTCAAAGTAATTTCTTTGGTTTTCTATGAACTTACATTGCCTTATCATTCATCACAATTATTACTGATTGATCTTGCCGTCAATAAGTGATAATTGATATCTTGAATTAATCAAAAGAAAAAAAAACAAAAAATCTAAATACTTTCATTTATCAATTCAATCTTTAATTCAAATTTCAGAATTCATCTCTGACCTGGAGCTCAGATGATAAAGCCTGGCTAGAATTCACAGAATGCTTTCAAAACAGTATACTAGTTTGGGGGCCTTCTGCTTGGCTCCTATTTACCATGCCTTTTTATATATACTACCTTCACCAAAATGCACAGCGGAGGAGACGCTTAACCACTCGGAACATCATAAAATCTGTGAGTATACTCAACCATTTATGTAAATGAAGCGCAGCTAATGTTTGAATTAATATCCGATATCTTTTGGGATTTTTTAATCCTGATTATTACTAATGCTAGATGGTACTAATCACTATTTACAGTTAAAAAAGAACAAGATTCATTTGTTTATCCTTTATATGCAAGCAGAAGATGTTTGACCTTTACAACTTTTGGTATAAGAAACGTCAATCAAAATAAGTTATTTCCAATTTCAATGTGCCATTTTTTTTCCTTTTTTTTTTTTCTTAGGATCTATGGGCAACAGAAAAAGTCCAAATTCATTTCAGCTGCATTTCTGTAAGGAGTAGATTTTTTATAGGATAGATTTACTGGCCCCGTGCCTAATCCTACTCCTTCGCCCTTCCTTAAGTTTTAGTCTTACAGGATTAAAGGGCTCTAGCTGCCTTGTTATTTATGATTCATGCCTTTCCCAAGAGTATTAGGGCAAAGTTAACACAAGCAGCTTTAGCTGAAGCCTGAACTCAATTTACTGATTCAATTTCCTGTACTGGTTACTGCTATGCCACCATCTTGTATTTATAGTATTTCATAATCATTCTTTTCATATTAGTCTCTTTGTATCATGTGATAATACACACAAAAAAACAAAACAAAAATAGAAACCGTTACATAACCAACATCATGACGATGGGCAGTGATAAGAAATGCTAAAACCTTGCTTATGCATGCCAGGATTAAATGCAGTCTGATATATTTGTTTAATTAATCCTACCTGTGATATTACCGGTTATATAAACAGCTACTAAATAATTCTTTATTTTTGTTTCAGATAATCGCTTTGCTCTTAGCCTTTCTTACATTCTTGGTGCTCGTACAGAAAATTTCATCAACTGGTGAAGATGCTCCTCCAGTGTTCTTCTTCTCCAATGCATTACAAATGTTTTGCTACGTATGTATGAAATACACATACCTCTTTGTATTTTTCTAATAAAAAAACATATCCATCTTTGATCAGGGGAGTTAGTTTAATCTCAAAATTGAGTTAAAAGTTATCCAAGTAAAATAGAAATAAAATTTTCATCTCTAAGAAGTGATTTACCATCTTCAATCATGTACAATGTGATTCTCTATCTTTGTATGTAAAATAAAACCTGAATGTTTTCTTTCTGTACATCATCTGATACCTATTTTACTAAGCATAAAATAGTTTTCACTTTGTTACATATCATTTTATGACAATTTTGGGAACTGTGGATGAGTATGTCTTTGGATGTTTAAGAGGGAATAAAAATGAGTCTCTACCATGAAAAATATCAACCAGTTGTATACTGCATTTTATGGTTACTTCACTGACAGAAGTGAGAAAAAAAAATTTCAAAATATCACTTTATATTGATAATGTTTGCATTTCTTATCATCTAAGGATTATTTTGAAAATGGCAATTCAAGGTACTTTTCTTGATTGAGTCAACTCCACATCTTTATCAGATAAAATGTTGATAACAGGAAATTTCTTGTGTTCTGATTGTACAGGTTATTGATATAAGACTGGAGATCATGACTTATCTAGTAAAGATATTTTTTTGAATAATCGTGATTTGTGTGAGTTTGAGCCTTAAAGCAGGTATGAACATGTTGAGTAAGCCCTTTAAAATCTGCCACAGTGGTAGCTACAAGCATATTGCTCTGCTTTTGTACAGAGGTTTGTCTTCCAATGAAGAAGTTCAAAAGAAACAAATACAGGAATGATTCATTTAACAATAAAATTGCAAGTCATTTAGCAGTTGTGAAATCCTTTATTTTCTTGTATTTAATCATTTAGCATCTTCAGTGCCAATATGTAGCTCAAGTGTGTGTAAACCAAGAAAGCTCACACGAGTGTGTGAGAGACAAATGAAGACAAGATGTGAATGAAATTGTTAATCAAAATCATTTGGTGCTGAACATGTAAGAATCTCATGAACAATCTTATTCTAATTTCTTATCTCAATTTTCATGGAAAAATACTCTGACCATCAAAGTAAGCTGGATGAATAATGATTAAGGACCCTTCAATGAGACTTGAATTTGCATGTTATAACTTGAGAGCTTGTCACTACCCTAAATCTTCATATCATATAGTTCGTTTTTATTTTCTAATAATCTTCTACTCTAATATTAAACTGTGTGAGTTTCTTGGTTTGCTGGTTGTAACAAGGGACACTATTTGTCAATGAATTTTGTATTTAAAAAAAACAAAAAAACCCATCTCACTGAATTTTTTTCATGCCAAATTAGTATCTATTATAGCAATGAACAGTATGATTTTCTTGGTTTACTGTCCATAGCACTTGACTCTCACTCAACTGAAGATAAAAATTTTACCAATAAAAGTACCTCCTTCCCACCTTTTGAAACTATGGACCCTTTAACTTGAACAAATTTGTGATATTCTACAGAAAATAGTTTCAAAGAAACTCAAATATATCTGTAAATTTTTTCACAGGTATTAACTTAAACTCACAAAAAAACCCAATTTTGATCTCTTATTTGGCCTTCAATTGGAACTGGCCCTAAATCACACTTGTAGGACAGGTTTTCTGTCTACCTTTTTAATTCACCAAAAGCCTGTTTGTCTATCCTTCCAAATATAGCAGCCCACAGCAGAAACCATACAAAAAAAACCCCATGAAACTTTCTGTGTGTACCAATGTGACCCGGGAAGTCTTTTATTGTTTTCTTTGTTTTCCTTTTCCAGGCATTAACAGTAATCATTGTTCAGGTGGAACGCTCAAAAGGTGCCATCACATCGCCCACTCTCTTTATATATTGGCTGTTCACAGCAATTGCTGAAATAATTCCATTCTACTCTCATATTATCCAGAACGTAAGTTCAATACTACCAATTCATTGCGTTTTCATTATACATAGCTTCATCAATAAGTCTGTAGCCTAACACAAATATTAACTGAATTTTGATCTGGATGTTCTCTGCATAATGTTCAATCTAGGAAGAAAAATTGGGTTAAGTTCATTGATAAGGAAGAAGACTATGTTGAAAAATTAATATTATCTGAAATAAATGCTTTTTTTTTCATCATTAGGCTATGGACTTATTGATTTACTTACATGAAATTATTTACTCTGTCACATTTAGTGCTTTGTGATGCAGAAAGATTAATTTTGACAGTTTTTTTTAGTTTGCAAAAAGTTGTGGGAAAAAATGGCTTTTTACTCTTGTATAATGGTTGTTGGCAATAACCTTTTAGCGATCATTCATTTTATGTTGGTAAAATTGGAGGCTATTCCCACTTTGTGGATAGCAAATATAAAAATAAGGGTTACAAATTACAAATTATGAAAATTCATATATTGACGGTAAAAAATTGATTACCCTAGAATGATAGTCTAATCCAATAAATGAAATTCATAAACCAATTGTCAGTAAAAACTTGACAAAACACAAAATCTTGTAAAGATATCTGTTCCATAAGCCATGTAATTTTCTGTGTATGTTCTGGTACTTTGTTTTGATGTTGGACAATTTGTCCTCAATGGTGTTCATGTGCACTTAATTGAAATTTAAATCATCTTTTGCAGCAAGAAAGTTCTGATCTTGTCAACTTTGTCCTTTTCTACATATCCTATGCATTTTTACTGATTCAACTTATTTTATCTGCATTGGTGGAAAAAAGTGAAGATACAGAGGTGAGACACCATTCCAAAAATTTATCAATTTTATGAAATTTTTAAATGAAACATTTTCACGATTATTTTATCATTATAATCCTTTAGTCTTATTATTGTGGTTTTTAGGTTAAGTACTTTCACTATTATTATTTTATTATTAATTTTACTACATCCTATTGTTACTTCTTATTACAACACACTGGAGCAAACAGCATTAAATCAGAAGTAGAGAAATAGTTTCCAACAAGACTTTAATTTGCATTCCACACTCCTGGAGCCGGTCTTCCATGGATATTGTCTTAATCACTTTGGCCATAGAAATGTTGAGGATTAATTTCTTTTATTTTAAACACCATTGCTCAAAATGATTGTTTATTCTCAAAAATAACTGTTAGATTTATTACTAAGACTAGAGTTATACAACTGTTACCTTTCCCTGTTGGCAATAGCATAGACCAGGGGGTAGGGGGCAGATTAGAAATGTTTTCATGTCTGACAGGCCTAATCAAATAATAAATGAAACAATGATCACAGAAAGCTATGGAAATTAACAATATAATGAGTAACAGTCATATGCAGGGCAGCACAATATGTATAGAAAGAATCACTTAAAAGGAAAAAAATCAAATAGATGAACATGTTTTTACTGAGTATGATAAAAATTTTATTTTTCAATGACCAAAGATAGAGAAGGAAAAAAAAGAACTGTTGTATACAATGTTGCATATTCAACAAAGTTTTTATAAATAGAATGAAAATGAATTTATAAATTTGATCCGCTACAAAATAAAATGCCTGAATAGAAATAATAGAATATAAAGAAATAAATAGAAAAAAATAATCTTATATCTCCTGGCAGTCAAACTCTGTTGAATGGAGATATTAAGACATGGAAAAAGATTATGGGGAACAATGAAATTCGCGAACCCTCTAAATCGGAGATCAAGTTGATTGACTCAATTCGTTTAGTTTCCATGGTAAACCACTTGCTGCTTTACACTTTTACCAATGCTTTGTTGCAGAGGTGTAGTTAGAGAGTGTGTGTGTGAGAGGGAGCAGTTGACCACTCCTCCCAGCACAGGTATGAAAAGGCGCAAAATTTTGTCTGGCTTATAAAGCCTATTATGCCCTTGTCTCATGGGTATAACCAGTATAATTGCACAACTGCCCCTGGGTGCTGTCTTTGATCCCTGGATGCTGAGAACCCTTGTTATGCCACTGTTTTGTAGTCCTGTCCACTAAACCTTCTCTTCCATTTGAATCTATTTGTATTTGCTGGTATGTACTTGTTTAAATACCAATCACTGTAGCCCAGTGGTAGAGTGCTCGTCTCTGGTTCAGTAGGTCATTGGTTCAATACCCAAGATTTTAAATATTACCTGTGCTGAGAAGAAAGGCTTGAGACAGGGTTATATGTACTTGTATAAATAGAATGTGAAATTTTATTCTCTTCATAATGTTCTGAAGATACGCGCAAGTATTAAGAAAATCAACCATAATTCTTGTTCGTTAATCAAATAATGTTTGCTTACCATCATGCTTTTCTGTGTTATCTTTGATTGACTATCAAATATTGTTGTTTCAGAATTTAGTAAATAATAACCAATCTTGATACTAACAATGAAAAAAATAATAAACTGCTATAATTGTAAGAAAAAGGAAAAAATTAAGACCACTTAGAATTAATCTCATTGAAATTGACTGGCAAGACTTTCTTATTTCTTCTTCTCAATGATAAGAACATGCTTACCAAATAAATAACAAGCTTACAATATCCAATTCATTCTCTTGATAAAGAATTATTGATAATTATTATTAGAAAATTGATTTTCTTTGTAAAATTGCATTCTAACATGACTTTTTTTCTTAATTTTTCAGCATTTATGTCCTGAAGATAAGGCATCAGTGCTATCTTTTTTACTTTTCCATTGGATACATGAGTAAGTTTTTAACAAATGATGGTACATTGTGATACTGTATGTCCGTAGGAAAGAATAGATATGTTTTTGTGTGTCTTGCTTTATATATATTTGTTTATCTATTAGACACTGCGAACCAAGTCTGTCAACATCAACATAGTCTTCTTCAGTATTCAAGGTGGTTTAGCTGACTGGCTATGTATCTATCTTGCATAAAGGTGAGACTGATGGAGCTAGAAGGTTGCCAGCTTAAACATTTGCTCCTTCTTATGACTTGAAAAAATAAACTTTAAAAAAAAAAGGTGGGGTGAAAGTTTAACTGAAAGAAATACTTACTGCCTACTGTTTCAAAGTAAACACTGTTCTCTGTTAATGAATCCAGTGTTTTTTTTTTTTTCTATAAAAATCGCAATCAAAATATATGTGTGTGTGTATATATATATATATATATATATATATATATCTCACTGAATATTTTTTACTGGGATTAACGAGTAGATCATTTGAAAAGAAAACAGATTGGGACAGACATCATGTAGCAAAGATTAGCTGATCTTGCTGGCTATTGTTAGTTGGTTTGATTCTCATTTGATATCCCAGTATAGCTAGTTCACTATGTTTACAAAATGAAGTGTGATTTTTATCTTTTTTGTTTTGTCTGGTGTTCATAACACTTGACTATATCACTTGGGGGTAAAATTTTGCTGATAAAAGTACCTCCTTCTCACCTTTCAAAACTATGGACTCTTCAACTATAACAAATTTGTTATTTTTCCTAATGATATAGTTTTACAGAAAGTAAGATATATCTGGACTTTTTCGCAGGTATTATCTTGTATATTATAAGTTTAAAATGAGATTTTTCTTTTGTTGAATCTTGTGAGATGTAGACAGGGAATTTTTTTTTTAATTTTCAAATTGTGATCCTATCATTATCAGTTAAAAATAGTTTATACAAGATATTTGCATGATTTGTTAACATTCAAAACCAAAATGATTTCCCATGAAAAGAAATAACTTGTCACTTTCTTTCCTCATCTTCTCTCCAGCGTTTTATGGCTGTCTTTTAAAGGAAAACTCAAAGACTCAAATATTCCAGACTTGCCTATTAAAAACCAGAGTCAGAGTTTGATAAGCCGTTTTGAGTCTTATTGGGACAAAGAAGTCAGGCGATGTGAAAAAGCCAAGTGAGTAATTTTGCGATTTTATTAGAATTATATCATCTAGATTCTGGAGATTGTAGATATTGAACCCACCAAAATAGGGCCCCAAAATTTTCCAAAAATAAAAAAAGCATTTCTAGAAGGGGTTTAGTCGAGTACTGATGTCAATTTCCAAGTACACTAAACACATAAGGACATGAAAAAAAAAATGTATCAAACCCTTCACTATCTTAGATGGCTACAGTTATTTCTATTAATATTCGGACCATCCCCATCTTCAGATGAGGATGGTCTGAATATTAATAGAAATAATAATAATAATAATACCTCATCTCAAAAATTCAGAGATATGGCTACAGTTGTTCAACAAAATAATATTATTAATATAAAATACATTCATTGAAAAAAGTCTGAGTCTAAACATTTTTTCTTTTCTCTTCTGTACAGCTTGTAAAAATGCATATTCTCTTTCCATTATGTTGAATGTCTTTTTTTTCTGTTTACATAAGATAACATGGATTGTAATAGTAATATTTTTCTCCCTACAACTCTTTTTTTTTTTTTTTTTTTTTTTTTTTTTTTTTAAAGCCTTTTTAGGTTGCAATTTTTTGTCTTTCTTTCAACTTTGAAAAAAGTGTTAATAAAAGAAAATGCTTGTTCATGTTAAATGAACTTGCATTTTTGTAACTGGTAACATCAATTGTTGCTTAATCTTTACACGAATTTTTAATTTTTCCCCTCAAAAAAGAAAAAAAAAAACAAACTGTATATCCAAAGTGAGCGACAAAGCAAAAAATATTAACCCTATCTCTATTTTTTTTTTTTTCTTTTTCAGAAAAAAAACAAAAACAGAAGACTCGTTTACCTCAAAAGAACAAGAATTCAATGTTTTTAATGAGTCCACTCCTCTGTTAGGGAAATACACAAGTTATGAAGATAAATACAGTGAAGAAAAGAAAAGTTCTCTTTTAGATGACAACAGCAAAGATCCATATGCTCCCTCACTCATCCGAACTCTGATAAATAATTTTAGTGGCAGTTTCATACTGGCCCTTATATGCAAATTGATTGCTGATGTCATAAACTTCTCGAATCCGTTATTGCTCAAGTGAGTTACTTCAATTTGTTTAATTTTTATAACAATGAGTCTCCACTGTGGCCTTAACTATTTTCTCATGTTGTCTTACCTGCCTTCTTTGCCTCCCTGTTGTTCCACCCACCTTTGTGCACCTTTCCGTTTTGTCGCCTGTTTTTTGTGCATCTTTTTGTTTTGTCGCCTGTCTTTTGTGCACTTTTCCGTGGTGTTGCCTGTCTTTTGTGCACCTTCCCATTATCTTACTCACCCTTCTTCTATTTACAAGTCTGTTAACTTGTTATCTATGCCCCCATCCCTGCCACCCTAGTTGCGAGTCAGCCTGTTGCCTTCCTTTCTTTTTTTTGACTCTTGTCTTACCTTTTCTTTCCGTGTGAACTTTCCTGTTACCTCCTGATCCTTTGATTCTAATGCAAGCATTCTGTTTGTTTTTTTGGGGTTTTTTTGACATTCAAAGATATTAACATACCAAACAAATCCCAATTATATTTTACAGTCTTTTGATTGCCTTCACGGACAGTGATGATCCCCTCTGGAAAGGTTTTGTGCTTTCTGTTTCTCTACTGCTTGCAAAAATCCTCACAGTTTTCATTCTCACACAGTTTGATCGGATGAATCAGACCACATGTCTGAAAATGAAGTATGCCCTGATTTGTGCAATCTATAAAAAGGTATATCTCAAGATAACGTCTTTTATAAAATTCTGTTTGCTATCCTATAGGATATTTGTTTTACAAGAGCATTTCATTTATTCATCATTCACTTGGTTTCATTTTCTTTTTGTCTGGCCAATGGACAATAACAGTATCCCCCCCTGTAGATAATCAAAGGAGCACAAGCTGGATGCAAAATTTTTCACTAGGCTAACTCTGTATTTTGTTTGTGTTACACACATGCAATTCTGACATTATACCTTGGACTATGTTAGAGAAATCTTGCAAGCATCTTTGAAGTTTACTCAACTCTTTATTGCTTTTGCAATCAGTCAAACTACAGTTATACTACAATGTATGTTCTTTCATAATCCTTGGGAAAAATTTTAAAAAATGGAAAATGGCACCATTTGTAGGAGAGGAAAACTAGGAAAATGGGTTCCACAAAAATACATGTGAATGTGTTTCTCTTGCTCAACGCACAAAAGCAGACCATCATTTTTGGACAAGAGTCATTGATGCTGTAAAAATAGATTTAAGAGAATTTTGCTGTAAGTTCATAAAAAGCCAGATGAAATACTTTGATCAAATGATGATGCTAAGAATAAAAGATTTTGTCAAAAAAAAATACTGGAAACTTTTTGCATCAACTTAATCGTATAAATATATTGTTTAACCTAAACTGATTATCATTTTTCTGTAAGTTTAAAATAAAATTCATTATTGGCTTGTAAAATTGAAACACAATATGCAGGGGATGATAGAAATAATTACTGAAGTATTAACAATCAATCATATTTCTTGTTTTTCAGTCCCATATCGATTTACCAACAAGCTTATTTTTCAGATTTATTTTCATCCATTATATACTTCATCAAAATTAATTTTTTGAAGATTGTGTGATTAAGTAGTGAAATGCTTATTATGTCTAATTAATCAGTATTTAATTATTTTCAAGAAGTTTGTTTAATTTTTGTTTTTGAGTTATCCACCGTATTTCCAACCATATAAGACACCCCCCCCCCAAAAAAAAACTGTAGTGTTTTTTTCTATGTCTTATAACCCAATGGTCTTAGAGGATGTGGAAATTAAAATTCCCTGTGATCTTATATTAATGTTATTTCAATTAGCATATATGATTTGCTTGGATTTTTGTCATGAATTTCTATTACCATATACAATGGTGTATGAGTTGACTCTTTAAGAATAAAGAATTTTCTCTAATGGATCATATTAGTCTATTTAGATCCTATGAATCGATGAATGTACTGCTGCATTATTTTGAAAAGTTGACTGATCTGGTGAATATTGAACTAAACTTGAATTAAACCTTAGTTTTGGGGTTGACTTTTATGCCAGAATATATCGTACAGTAAATTTTCTATTTCTGATTTGTTTCTATAATGTTTGTAGGGTTTTATTTTATTTTATTTTTTTTTCTAAAAAAGTATTTCTCATTGAATTATACGCGGTAAATACTGTACTTCCTTTTTTTTTTATATAATGCTATGAATTATGATATATTTCAGTCTCTCAGACTCAGCAGTGAAGCCAAGCGGAGATTCACAACAGGAGAAATTGTCAATCTGATGTCTGTTGATTGTGAACGAATTGATGAAAGAATGCAGATTCTCTGGATCCTGGTGTCAGCCCCATTTCAGATTTCTATCTCATTGTACTTCCTCTATGAAATCCTTGGAGTGTCTTCATTTGCTGGGCTCGGTATCATCATTGGTTTCATCCCACTTAATTTGCTCATGACTAAATACATGGGGGCTTTTGCTCTGGCCCAAATGAAGGTGAAAGATAACAGATTGAATGTCTTTGGTGAAGTTATAAATGGGATCAAGGTATGGACTATAACATTTTGCTTTCTTTAATTTAGATTAATCCTGCTTTTTACTGTATTTTACTCTAAAAAAAAAAAAAATGTTCACTTGGCACTAATGCCCCCAAGAAAGGCATGAATTAATTTCTCCCTGCACTATACCCTATTGCCAGATATCTTGACAAAATGTCTTGTCATTGGCGTGTCGAGATGGTTGACAGAGAGGAGTAAGTATATGACTACTTTGGCGAATCAATAACTACCTTACCTGCCCAGGCAATAGCAGTAAAAAGTTGTTACACCCTTAATCAACCTTTTTCGTATGCCAACACTTTCTGAAGAGAAGTGACCCTTCTCTATCTTATAGATCGTACACCTGGGGAGGGCTGCAGAAAGTATTTGTCTGGAACATAATAGTAACAAGTATAGCAATGTAAAGAATGAGTTCAATATTCTAAGCAACTCTTGATATAATGATGTCTCTTTTTAGAATTAGACAGTATATATTTCAAGTTAACTAATATGTAAACATATCAAATGGGTTCGCAATTTAGTGTCCTCTTTGAATGAAAATTCGAGGTTACTCATAAGAATATTAGAATTTTCAGTTATATTCAAAGATAGATACTTAATTAGTGTATGGTCAACTTCAGCTTCATTATTGAGAATCAAATCATAAACTTTATGTAGTAACAACAAAAGCAACACAAAAAATGAGTTCAGAAAGCAGATCAAATTATGTATGGACACTCAAGATAAGGAACATGCTTATTAGTTTTATTTGCTAATATACTTTTATTCACTCTATATTTCTGATTATACTGACTTTGGGCATAAATGGGTTTAGGATCAAATTTCTCAAACAGGACTGACAATGCAAACTATATTTATTCACAAAACAATTGCTATGTGATGCATGCTACCAAGGCTTTATTGCAGTTTTAAATCTATGATACTTGGACCCTTGATATTATAATCCCACAAGATATCAAATTTTGAATTAGAATTACTGAATGAATTGTAAAAGTCTGTATTCTGACTCGTATTGTCTTGCGTAATATCTTCCTAATTTCTGTCCTGTGATATTAGGCATAGAATTTTCCTTTGTTCGTGAAATGAGGTGTAGGATTCTTTTTTTTCTTCCTCCTTTTTTTTTTCTTTTTCTTTGTTGAATGAAAAGGGATGTTGGATATCTCTCTCTCTCTCATCCATTTTATTTACCTGATACTCACTTTACACTATTTTATGATGTATAACATAGGCTGTAGTATTTTCTTCTTTTTTTTTCTAATAAGTGAATGTGTTGACTACTTGCGTTTCTAAATTTACAGTGTAGCTCCCTGGCTATTAAGATGCACATCCTTCTCTCCTATCTTTTTCTCCTACACTGGAAGCCAGCCACTTGAAGAAAAGCTGATGAATCTATTACATCAAATGTAATCATAAAAAGCAACAAAGATGGGGATACTTGTCATGTCTCAGAACTTTTGACAATTATTTACTTATTTTCAATATCAATTGTGTATTGTGCACCAGTTTAACTTTCAAATTCAATGCATAATTAATCTGGTCATTATCATTAGGCTTGAGTTTTGTGATAGAATTGATTTGTATATTTTTGATGTGACTGAAATATTAAATTTTCTCCTCTCTTCAGGTCCTCAAGCTGTATGCATGGGAGGCATCATTCGAGAACAAAATAAAAAATATTCGTCAAAACGAAGTGAATTTGCTCAAAAAGTCAAGTTTCTTTCTTGCAGTTCTATGGTTCATATGGACCGTCTCACCATTCATGGTATGTGAAATGATACAAAATATTTTCCTAATTTCCGTCCTGTGATACTAGGCATAGAATTTTCCTTTGCTTTTTGTGAAATGAGGTGTGGGATTCTAATTTCTGCATATTATAATATATAACATAGGATGTAGTATTTCTTTTTTTCTTTTTCTTCTTTTTTTTTTTCTAAATCAAGTGTAGAATTTTCCCTTGTTTTCGTCTGAAAAGTGAATGATTTTCTTGTTTGTGAAAAATAATGATTTTCCAATGTTTCATCACGTGTCAACTTTTCCTCTCTCTCTTTGACTATCGAGTAATTTTTTTTTTTCTCTTGTGATGTGGAGTATATACTTTTTAATCCATCTCTTTGAGTACATTTTTGGTTGATATATTTTGTGATGGATAATTTTGGTGAGTATCAATCTGACATTAGAACCTTGGGCATTTTGAATAAATCTCAAATGTGATTCAAAAGTTCTCACAACAGATGATTACCAAAGTATTGGATAAATTTTACACTATTTCTAATTTACCTCCTGCCAAAAAAAAATGTATTTAAACGATTTTACAATTGCATTGTACTTGAAAAATATTAAAAAAATTATGTTGCTCTGTATTTTCTTATGTTTAACAACAATGAACCTGGATCTTTTATAAGAAAAAAAAATGATTGAATTAGCATTTGATAGTTTTCTCCCATTTAAAATATTGCAATATCTTTTATACATAGTTTTTTTTCTATATACCTACCTCCTTTTGAGTATGCTGCAGTTTATAGTTTTTATTGGGGGTAGGAAAACCTTCATTCTGATTGTCTAATTCTCCACATCAACTCAAGCATCTGGAAACAGTAGTCCCAATCATTCCTGACTTTGTGAACTATTCATCTGGTCTTCAAAATTCAAATGAACATAAATGTCACATATAAAGCAGAAAACGTACTATTTCTATTCTTCAGGTTATGCTGGCTTCATTTGCCACGTATGTGACGGTTACAGGTAATGCACTCAATGCTCAAACTGCATTTGTAGCACAGGCTCTATTCAATATGATGAGAATTCCTATGAATCTTTTACCAGAAATGTTCATCAACCTTGCAGAGGTAAGTCCAATTCTGATCATGAAAATATCAGAAAATCTTCCATGTCAATCATCTTCCAGTTTTTCTTGATAGAATGAAAAAATTGCTCTCATGTTTGGTAAAAATCTTTGAAAAATCATCTTTTCAAAACCACAACATTTTAGCAAAGAAAAGTTGCTTTTGTGCTTTTATGATACATATCTGTATTTTGTGAATGATCCCTGGAGACCCAGTCTTTGTAACAATTGTGGATTTTTATAGGGCTGGGGTGCTAGCCTGACACCCGTGATGGCCTGTCTTGCTGTGCTAAAAATCTCCTCCCTGCTATTTATCCATACCATAAATGGACTCATGCCTCTCCCATGGGCATAAGTGCAAAGTAATCGCAAACTGTACTGGCGACAGTTTTAACTCAGTTCACCAATTTTATTTTCTAAGCTATCAACTGTTAGATTACGTGCATCACATTTTACCTATACGTTAAAACATAAATATTCTTTGTGACACTGATTGCCTATAATGGTTACCGGGGTAGAACTGGATGGAGTATATACTAGAGGAATTTAATCGAAAAATTCTGCTTTAATGATAATCCATTACTTCCATCCTTCATTGGCTGTACTTCAAGTTATACTACACTTCTAGCATAAGGAAAAAGAGTTTCATTTTTATTTTTATCAAATAATTTTATATATTATCTCTTATCTAAGAAAACCAAAAGGAATTGAACAGTTCTTATAAAGACTATAAAATCTTATTTGTAACGTCTTGACTTTCTTAATTGTTTCCTCAAGCTATTGTCTTTGTTTGTAGTGTTATGTCTCCCTTAAACGTCTGAAGACTTACTTCAATGCAGAGGAGATCAACCCCAACAATGTTCTGTATGGAGCATCTGAAGGTGAGTTTTGCTCAAAATAACATTAAAAGTGTTTAACTCTTTCCCAGATTCTCTAGGCGTCTTGCTATGATTATCAAACAGAGAAATTCAGATCAAATAGTCATACAATCCAATACACCTAGAGAATACAAAGTACTACCCAAAAGCTTGGAGAATTCAATCGGATTGGTCAATCTGATCATATCAAGTTAGTGAGCATTTCTCGTGTTTCACCAGATATTTCACACATTTCCTAAAATAATTTCACGAGTGAATAACCTCATTTTCTATTGATTTTTCTCTCTTTTGTACCTTAACTTCTATGAACTCTGGACTGGCACCTTATTCATGGTACTATCTTTGTTGTGTGGATGTAAGCTAATCTGAAAAAATGGTGGAAGTGAAAGATTTGAAAGAAAGTGTGTTACATTACAAATATTTTCATGATGGGCTTGATGCATTTTGCTGTAATTTTGCATTTTTCATAACCACTTTCGCGATGCAGAGAAACTGTTGCAAAATGCAGTTCTTCATAAGTCAAATTCTCCTCCCAAATAAGGTTTTTTTTTGGGGGGGGGGTTACAATGTAAGTTTATGCTGAATTGGTCCTTTAGTTTGTATCCAGCAATGTTCATACTTACTTTTTTGAAAATTTGGATTGTCTGGTGACCCAACAAAAGGCAAGAGAAGTAATATAATCACTGACCATCCCTTCTCCAATTTTTTTTAATTGATCATCCCCAACATGGCCTGCTTCCAGAAGTTGTTGGTCATATGGTGGTTTTTATTGTGATTAACCAGACCTGTACATTATATTTGAAAAAAGTTGTTCATGCTATAAAGTCAACGTACACTTTAAAAAACTGTTACAGGAGAACCAGTCGTTATCGACAATGGAACTTTTTCATGGAACAAATCTGGAGATGCTATTCTTCAAGGGTGAGTTTTGTACTTACTTATATAACATGTTTATCACAGATTTTACAAGTACTAGATTAACTAAAAAGGGAAAAAGATCACTCTCCCCTTCAGAAAAAAAGGGCTAAAAATTGGAATACCATTAGTTTTGTAATAATGTTTAAAGTATTGTTTTTAGAGGAAAGATTTTTACCATTTTAAATATTACTGCTTTCTCAAATCTGCCAATCTGAGCAGAAGGTAATAGAATTTGAGTTATTTCTTTTTTAGTGCTGAATGATATTTTTGATGCATTGTTCTATTGTAATGTAGAATACTGATTAATACTTTTGAAACGCTGTTAGGTGGAACAGATTGAACCTTGAGATGGTTATTGGATCAGTGTTCTCTATTTTGAAAAATATTTTTTTGAAAACAAAAACAAAATATGCATGTATATAAGTATACTTTTTAAATTTTTAAACTACAGAATTAACATCTCTATATCGGAGGGTTCATTGGTGGCTGTTGTTGGGCAAGTGGGAAGTGGCAAGTCCTCTTTGCTTTCCTGCATCTTAGGTGACATGAACAAAAGATCTGGAAATGTGTATGTGAGGGTAAGATTCTCAAATTGTATTTTATATATAATCTGCGCTGCTCATCAAAGATTTAGAGCTAGAACAATTTCCTCACTTTTTGTTTGATAATGAAAACATTTGGGATAGTCGGGCTCATTAATTTGATATATTTAGTTACCTTTGAATACTGTTTTTAGCCTGAAGCAAAAAACTGAATATCTAGTTCCATAAGGAGGTGGTGGGGAGCGTCTCTCTCCAGGCTGCATAAAATGGTAGGATCAGAATCAATCCCTGACCTTATGCATCCTGAATTGAAATTTCTTGGGGATCTTATTCCTTGTATTATATAATCCAGTGAATAATTTTTGAGATAATAGAACAACGAAAGACCACAATTCTTGTCTGAATTTAGTTAGACGGGGAGTATTACGTTTGAAATGATCAGACTATTTTCTATGTTCATTTGTTCACAGCATTTTGTTCATATACCCTCTGGCGTACAACAACTGAAGGGAGCGGCACATATTATCTCGAGTCATTTAAAAAAAAAAAAAGAGAAGCAAAACAGATAACCAATGCATGGGAGGTAACTCGGAAGTTACTCTCTAACACAACCTGGATATTCAAAAAATGGATATGACGTGTCCAGTCCGATTGAACATGTGCTTGGAGTAGTGATTTATCATTCTAGAACCAGAAACACCCAACAGAGGGTACACAGCTAGAATGTTATGAACACATGGACAAGGGAAATAGTCCAACCGTATCATACAGAGGATAACGATTCCTAGCTCTCTGTTATCAGCTGTTGAAGTTGAAAAAACTAGTAATCAACCATTAATTGCTTTTCAAAATAGTTACAAAAAAGAAAGAATTATAGCCAGTCTTGTTGGATATACTGGTTTTCATATCGTCGCCTGGTCTGTACCTAGCTGGGTGACCATCTGGGTATACCAGTTACTGTAACCAACTGGGGAGGCATCCCCTGCTGCCATGCTGATCTCTGAATATACTGAGTACTAAAGAAATATTAAAAATTGTCAACATAAGTGTCTTCAGTTTTCAAGTGAGTCTGACTGGCTGGCTATATGTGTATGTATCATCTCTACAGACCACAACAATGAAACTAGATGGCTGAAAATTTGAACATTAACTCCTCATGTCTTGAAAAAAAACAACTTTTTTTGTTTTTTGAAAATTAGCCAAATAGATTTTTAGTGGGGGAGTCAATTCACAGTGTTAGTGAATGCAAAATTGGTCCCCCAGTTTATGTCTGGCTGTGTTCATGCTTATTCTTCAGGAATATGGGCTCACATATGATGTTCAGCTCTACACTAGGTTAACTGAGGAGATTATCTTTTAAAGACATTGCTATTGCATGCTGAAATAGATTAGATATGCTCAAGTTTTTTGACAGTTAATCATCTGTAGTTTTTTTCAAAATCAAACCTATCAAGTGTCCACACAACTATTTACTAGTGTAAAAGCTTTTAAAAACTTTTGTTATGTGGTATGATGACAGTATTAATCTTCTCTCTCTTTTTTTTTCCTTCTTTCTTTTTCAAGGGTAGCATTGCTTATGTGCCTCAAGAAGCGTGGATCCAAAATGCCACAATCAAAGACAACATCTTGTTTGGAAGCCCTTATATCAGAGAGAAATACAAGAAAGTCCTAAAAGCCTGCCAATTATTACGTGACTTAGAGATTTTACCCGGAGGAGACATGACAGAAATTGGTGAAAAGGTGAGAATTTTTTTAATTGTTTAGTACAACTTTTTTTTCTGCCAAGTGTGTATATATATATATATATATATATATATATATATATATAATATATACATATGAAAGTGCACTTTGTAATTCTGTTGTCCATTCTTTTTGAATCCTTTTATTAGATTTATTCATTTTTTAATTATTAGGTTGATGCAAAAGTTCCCAGCACTATCATTTGAATAATGTTGGTGAAATCTTAGTATCTTTGACATGAGACAGCACGATATTGCTTGTGCAATCAGTCAACTGTATGTTGTTTACAAGTCTTAGGAAAAATTCAGAAACTAGAAAAATGGGTTCTATATCAAATTATGAAAAACATTGGTTAGTATTGAATCCTTGTCTTCCTCTTTTTGCTTGATACAAAAATTCTCTACTTGGTGGAATCCAAACTGAACTCTTTACAAATTTGCTGAACCTAGATGATACAGTGATCAATTGGCTCATTTGAATGATGTATAGGATTGATAGTTCCTATAATATGTGAGAGTAGTAATGGTAGTTGTTTCTGTATAGCGAGAAGATGGTTGTAGTTGCTGAGGACAAAGGAATTTGCCCCACGTGTTTGAGTTTACCACTGCATGCTGTGATATCAAGAATGCGTTGAGAAAGAAGGTAGTCGTTCGTTGCAATGACAGAAGGGAGAATTATCCGCGCTGGGTTTGAATATGGACATGAAGATTAGATATTGTTCATTGTAGAAATAAAGACAAATACAAGCGTTTAGACGAATAAAGAAGTACATTTAATGAGTCGACAATGAATGCATGTATAAGCAGAGGACAAAGACACAATAATTAGAATAAAAAGTGAGAAGCTGGAGAAAGTAAATCTCTTCATCTTCATCAACCTCACATGGAGAGATCACAAGACAGCGCAGTATATTAAAGGAAAGAAAAATTAAGAAAGCAATGGGCTGGCCATGTTGCAAGAATGACAGACAACCACTGGACATCATGACTCACAATATGAATCCCAAGAGATCATATGCCAAAATGTGGCTGGCGGAATATGAGATGGCGTGATGAACTAGACAATTCAGAAGGTTTTGGCTCCGTGACACTCATGATAGAGAGGTCTGGCGAATCTTTGGAAAGGTCTATGAACAATGAAGGACATAAAAGATTGATGATTGTGGTAGATGGCTTGTATAGAATAGATCACTACATGGCATCTTTATAGAGAAAGAAATGTCAAGGAGAGAGTTGATTATCAGGTTATTCCTATGCATTAGAATGTAATATAGGAAAGAACTATGATCTCTTAGGGAAACATGATTCAGCAAGTCTGATGATGTTTGGTTTATCTATCGAATGAAGCCTGATTAATAGTGTTTTCAATAACAAGTGGTATAATCGACCAAGCTTGATTATCTAGAAGGCGGTTAGTTCAGTTTTAGGCACAAGAAGCTAAAAAGGGTGAGAGGTGATAAGTGAAATAAATGCAGCGTTTGCGTTGAGTCTCCAGGAAGCTTTTACGGATTTTCATATTATGGATAGTAAGTAAAGGAAGTGACGTATTGCATATATGGATAGAATAAAGATTTTGTATATAAAGCTAATACTTAATTATTTTTGTAGTTAGTTTTGACTAAAGATAAAGGAGTCATTACAGATGTATTGAAAGAGAAAAGACTTCTTTATGAGCAAGGGAGTTGACTGGTGATTTTGTTGCATGATAATGCCTATCCTCACATTGCAAATCTGATGCAGCAAACAATCACGGGATGGGAAGATCTGTATGGCATATTTTCCAGTTCTATCACCTTAATGCATTCAATTGTTTCACTCCTTACAACACTCTTTGTCTGGTCAGCTGTTTCAACAAATTCAAGTTCAAAAAATTACTCTAAAAATTCATCAATTCAAAACTGAGGTCATTTTCTTATTATCGAATATACAATTTATCTGAAGAGTAGTTTAAGGTCTTAGAATGTGAGGGGAAAATGCTTTGATGATCTAATATTGTTGTGTTCATATGAATAAAAGATTTTGTCAGAAGATGCTGGAAATGTTTCTGTCAACCAAATGCATGTATACCAGCTTACAACAACATTTTCAAAAAGACGTATCCTTTGCGTAGAAGAAAAATTAGCAATCATAATTTTCCCTGACCCCCCAAATACTCTTAAACAAAAGATCAGAACTAATATCAAAATGAAGGCAAAAAAAATAATTTAATTCCCACCCCTATCCTCTGTATAAACTATTCAAATCCATTCTGCTTTACTACTACCCAAAATCTATATTCATCCCATTCAATATCATTTACTTACTTATGTAACAATTTCATTTAACATTATTATTTTGATTAATTTTCATCTTATTTTGATCCTATTTATGATTTTATGTATTTTCTCATTTATGACTTCTTATAGACTATCCAAATCCCTATCTATCTCTTCCTATATATATATATATATATATATATATACACACACACACACACACACACACGCGTGTTTGTGCATGTATGAGAGAGAGTCTGTACTCTGTTATTCTGTTGACCATTCTTATTCTGGTTTATGATTGTTAGCCAAGTATTGATTATCTATAAGCATATTTTACAGACATTTTTCATCCATCCATATTTATGCATGTTTTCCTTACAAAATTTTACCAGTCACTGTCCTCTGATGAATTTAGGCAAATATATTCAACTTTGATTGTCAAAATAACATTGCATTGTCTTATCAGTTGGTGCACATGGCTGGTCAGAATCCCAAGAACCTCATTATCAACCCCAAAACCATAAGGATCATTGAATTCTAGTTATAACTTTTCCTATAATCTTAAAAAATCATAAAACTAGTTCTCAAGTGTCTTGTCTCTATTTTTCAGGGTATCAACCTTAGTGGTGGTCAGAAACATAGGATATCCCTTGCTAGGGCGGTGTATGCTGATGCTGACATTTACCTGATGGATTCACCACTTAGTGCAGTTGATGCAAATGTTGGCAAAGAAATTTTCGACAATGTTATCTCCTCCACAGGTCTTTTGAAAAAAAAAGTGAGTTACCACAAGAAGTTAATTTTTTTATTTCCTGATCATTCTTAAAACCACAGAAAATATTGTTCAGGTTTTATTCTCAACAGTAGGCATCTGATTCATGAAAAATTTTCTCTTCCTCATGCATTGAGTTTAAAAAAAAAAAAAAAAAATAATGAGCACAATGTGGGGTGACTTTTGCAGTTATTCATTGCAAGCAACACTCAGGTGGAAATCACAATGAGTTCATAAGTATCAACTTGAACAAGTTGATCAGGCAGACAAATGACAGAGGCTAAAGAGAGGGAATGGATACTTGTAACTGGTATTTGGTAGCTGATATTTTGACTAAATAAACTTTGTATATACCTACAATCTCTACTTGAAGCTTTTACTCAAAGGAAGGAATAAATGCACTGATTGTGCGGATTCTGCTCTCATTGGTGATATTACTTGTGCCAACATTAACTGATATAGATGATTTGAAATAAGTTGACAATAGACCAGGTTTAGAAAGAAATCGAATTTAGGTAATATTTTGTGAGGATCAAATCCACTATCCACTTTTAGAATCAGTATGTTGGTCATTACATTATTTGTATGCAGTCAAGTATTTGATCAAGAGAGAAAAAAAACACAAGTTTTTTTAGGGCCACCATTTGTATTTGATGTAAATAAACACTGAAATTGAAAAAAGTTCATCTCTCTTATTTGAAAATTAAATTCTCTTAACATAATTTCTTTAGGATTA
Organism: Thysanoteuthis rhombus; assembly: GCA_963457665.1. NCBI lineage: Eukaryota > Metazoa > Mollusca > Cephalopoda > Oegopsida > Thysanoteuthidae > Thysanoteuthis > Thysanoteuthis major. Next base: position 21,572,384 of record OY735207.1, on the reverse strand, counting down.
TCTCTCCCTCTCTCTCTTGTTAACTTATTTTGAATTTTTATCTATTCAACTTATTATTTATTTAACTTATTTTCTGTTTTTTTTTCATTTAACTTTCTGTGTATAACATGTTTTTAATGCATATTTTTTGTGTGTTTTGTATAATGTGGATTTTTTTTGTGTGTTGTATAAATGTTTCAGAAAATTAAGACTGGAGGTCTGTGCTGTCAAAGCCTGAGGATATAAGGTCTTCATTCTGCTGTCTAATTTTGGGTAGAAGTAGTTGTTGTTCAGAAGATGAACTGAGATTAGAACAACAGTCCAAAAACACTTATACATAAAGATAATCACTCGATTGAAAAAAAACTCAGATGAAAATGTTTTGTGTGTAACATATTTTTTGGTGTTTTGGTAAATAACATGGTGTAATATCCGTTCATATTTCAAGAAAATAGTTGTTATATATGAATGTATCATAATAGGATACACACGTGATTCTTTTGATGTTTCCTTCCAGACCAGAATTTGGGTAACTAATGCTATACATTGGCTTCCACATGTTGATACTGTCGTTGTGCTGAATGGAGGGTTCATAACAGAAGTTGGTCCATATGAAAAACTCCTCAATAAACGAGGCCAATTTTCTGAGTTCCTAAATACATACATGTTTCGTCAATCGGACAGCAATGATGAAGATCTAGAAATTTGTAAGTCTGCTCATCTCTGCATTTATATTTTATTGTTACCATGTTTCAATCTATAAAATGTGAAAAGAAAAAATGAGAATGTTACCTATTTGAAAATCTAATCATGTAAAGACTCCAACCTGAAAGAGTAAGACAATTGGATGAAAAATTCATCTGATTTTAGAAGTGACCAACAGGAATGTTGTGATGTATAACTGAAAAAAAAATACAATGAGGGTGAAAATTAGGGATTTTTTTTTTCTTAACCCTATGAAATAAAAAAAAAAGACTCTTAAGAATTCAATGACATGCAATTGTTTTACTTTACTTTTCTAGCGCAATCTCCAGGTGATAAACTGGGTAGGCAGACATCAGTTATATCTGACATTTCAGAATCTTCATTTTTGTCACGTAGGTAAGTATAAAACCATTTATTCTGTTCTCTCATCTATTTTGTGCAATTTAACAAGCAAAAAACTCATCAATAAATGAGACCAGTCTTCTCAGTTCCTAAACACGTACATGTTTTGTCAGTCGGACAGCAATGATAAAGAACTAAAAATTAGTTTGTTCATCTTTGCATTCATACTTTATGTACACACAATGTGGATAATTCAAAAGTAGTTAATCAGGATGAGAAGCCATTTTCTAGGTGACAATATCACATTGTTTGGATTCTAGCACATTTTTGTAATATCATGGGATAATTTGAATGTGTACAGGTATTCGTCAAAACTTAATCCCTAATTACAATTGACCCCTGTCCCCAGCATATAGGAGGCATCACCTGATGACAAATCAGGAAATACACAAGAGTAGCAAGTAGAGAGTCTTCACCTAGGCTTGGAAGATGCAGTACACTTCCTCTTATTCCCCTACTATTTGTACATTTTTTCATCATTGTCTTTTCAGCACAATAAATAAAATAAAAAAACTGCATATACTGGTGTACATTGTATTTGTTTTGCTGTTGACAAACAGATGCAAAAATTTCATCTCATTTTGAAGATAAGTTCATAAAGATGTATGATACTAAAATATTATTGTTACTTTTACAGGTTGACTAAAGAATTAAATAAGCTATTTTGGAAGATATTTTTCACCCATCATATTTCATAATTTCATTTCATTTGCAGAAGTTCAAAAGATGCTGAACATGTAGGACAACGTCTTACCAGAGATGAATACAAAGAAGAAGGGTCTGTAAGTTGGTTATGAAGTATATTTAGAGAAACAGAAGGAAAGGTATAACAAGTGGGCCTCTCTCTCTTTTTCATATATATATATAATATATATATATATATATATATATATATATATATATATATATATATATATATATATATAAAATTAATAATTGAGTCATCCACAGACAGCTGTTTTGTTGTATTACAACTCTTCAGTATGGCTATAGACTATCCAATATCCCATCCAGTACCATGAGGTAGGATTGAAACCTTCGCTTTAGACACAGAACTGGACGGTTAGTAAGACTGAATTTAAGCAATATATTCACTTATGCACAATATATATACATACAATTGTTTGAACCACAAGTTTGTTTGTTTGTGCCCTTTCTCCTCAGAAAACTACAAGGGCTATTGACCTGATATTTAGCATGGAGGATCAATAAAAATCGACTTTCCACGTAAGTTAGCATTCAGGATCACCTGTGGTCAATCTCTGATTATTTTTCAGACTAGGATTTTTCTTACAATAAAATCAATTTCTCAGAAGTTTTCTGCGGTTTTTGCTCATATGCAGGGATTATGATCTACAGTGTAAGTAGTAGTAGTAGTGGTAAGGCAGTTGTCTCGTTCTATGAGCAACTTCCCTTGCCTATTTCAAGTAACAGCTGAAGCTGTGGTCAGCTTGTCACCCTTTCCCTCTTCAAATCTGTTTGACTGTCTCTGACTCTGTCTCCCTCTCTCTCTCTGGCTTACATATTTTCTTTTTTATTTTATCTATAGCACTGTTTACCTTTACCTTTTTTATTTATTTTCTAGGGTAAATTTTGTTTTACCAGTGAAAGCAAAATAACGCATGATTAATGTTTTTCCGATTATCTATTAAATTATCTATATAATTATAATGCTATAATTTCCAGCCATAGTATGACCATTCGCAATCATTTTCTTAAAAAACGCAACTCTATCTTAACATAATTGATATTGCCTCCTTTCTAATTTTTTTAATGCTAATTTTTAAAACTTTCTTCATTTTAAATAGCTACTATGTATTCCTTTTTTGAAATATTGTTTGATTCTGTGCTGAATTAATAGAGAAAACAAATTCCTCTCAATAATCTGATAGTAGTATTGGTTAATAACAAACTTCCATCCTGTAATTGCTTCCCTGATTTTTTTATTCAATGTAAAAACCATTTCAATTCTTTAGCTAGCATATATATTGTTCAAGTTGAAGTATTGTTGTTATTCCAGGTATTATTATTGTTAGGACTAATATCCTTATCTTTGTTGTTTGAAATTGTGTGCAGTTTTATCCAATACTTGGAGGAAAAATTCTGTTCATTTATGTTCTTTTTTTGTTGTTGTTTTAGGTGAAAATGAAGGTCTATTTCTCATACTTCAAGGCAATGGGACTTCATTTTACTGCAGGAATGGTTATCAGTATGATACTGTACCAAGCTAGTGATGCCGGTGCATCTTTGTTTCTTACTGACTGGACGAATGATCCTTTCCTAACCAATACTACCAACTGGAACACTTCTGAATATTCTCACATTACCAATCAATATCTTACTGAATATTCATTGTTTGGTGTTGGTCAAGGTAAGACAAAACTTGATCTGATACAAGGCCTTGGACATAACAAAAATCTTGATAATAGCATTATGAGAGTTTGATCCCCGGCACTTATCACTTACTATCAAAATCAGTTAACCATCACCAATCTTGCACTATTGTTACTTATGCAATGTTGAATTTGACATAGATAGGTTAGTTAAACACCTTTAACAATGTAACTATTAATCTAGTCATTCCTGTACATTTCTAAATCAATGTTACTTTGATGATCATAGCTTGGCTTTGTGAACAAAGATTTGGGAGGATTTACTATGTCTTGCAGGCCCTCAAGTGTGGTGTACATGTTACTGACTTCTCCTTTTGAACTAAGGGTTTGCATGCCACGGGTCATTGAGGTGGGATGATGGGAACAAGGTTCTGCGGCTGTAGGTTTTTTCTTTGAGTTTCCTTCATGTGGACATTCCACATTAGGCAGGTGTCTCAGTTGGCTGTAGAGGTCTGAAAATCAGAATCAAGAGTAGTTTTTAATAAAGTAAAATAAAAGATAATTACAGTGACTTGCATAAAAAAAGTGACTTGCTCATTAAGTTGATCATTGAATAACCAACTTTAAAAGTAGCAGTGTGTTAGAACATGGTTATTCAGGGAATAGATATGGCCATAAAATGGAATATATTGCTATCTATAAGTTAAAGAGGAAAATATGAAATAACCTGAACTAATGTTACAAAAAAAAAACAGTATATCCACTTTTGCATATATCTACAACAACCAGTGGACAGTTTAACCAGTATTTGACAATGAATAATCCTGCAGAAAGTTGATATAGACCTTCTGAACCTTATGCATTTCGGACCTATGTACTAGTCTCCTCCACCACAGAAGATTTTTTGAGGGGGTGGATGTTGCACAATTCTCATTCATTAATATTGAAGCTTGACAGGTATATTGACTTGTACCCAAGAACCTGGTTACCACATTGAATACCAATAAGACTATTTGCAATTCTGCAAAAGTAGTCTTTAGAACAATGTATACCAACCATTACAACACAGGCACACACACCACTCAGGCAAAGCATGATAAAATCTTTTCACTTTACTCTTTTGTCAATTCTAGTGCTTAAAAGCTATGATTCAAAAGGAAGTAAGAAATGCTTAATCGCATGTTAAGTTCTTGCCTTTGATGTTTGAAATTTGTTTTCTTTTTCATATATTTGTCAGTTAAAATACATTTTTCTATCTAGACCCCCTCACCCCACCCTGCTGAGAATTCTGGATTCACCCTCGAAAGTGAGGACTTGCCAACAACTTTTGCTGTTGGTTGTGGCTTGATTTCAAATGATGAAATCTTTTTTCTCTAACTCTCCCCCCACCCCCCGTTATTGTAATATTATTTACATCTATTAATTAATGTTTGCTTTGTTTCCAGCTTTTTTTATCCTGTTGTTCGCTTTCATTGCGGCGTTTGCTTATGTCCGTGCTTCATTTCGCTTGCATAACAACATGCTGCACAGCGTCTTAAGAACCCCACTTTCATTCTTTGACACTACCCCAATGGGCCGCATCACAAACCGTTTCTCTCAGGATATTGACATCATCGATAATGCTCTTCGAGATCAAATGAACACAGTGTTCCAAACAGTGTCTACGATTCTGACTGCTGTTATTGTCATTGCATACAGTATACCAGTGTTTGCGGGTCTTGCCATCCCACTGTCCATATGCTATATCTCTTTATTGGTAAGTATTATCTGCAGCATCACAAGAGTCAATAAAAGGATAATGATGTTCTTTTTTTATAAGCATAGCCATCTCCACTTTTCTCTATATTTTCAAGTCCTTATCTTCCTAAAAGTTGTTTGAACTGTTGAACCGGTTCCTTGTATTACTTTTGTAGATACCACAGCAAAGCTATTGTCTGTGGTTATGAACTAATGTATGCATTACTGACAGAAAAGGGCTATTATATGTCCTAGGGCTATGCTAGTTCCTAAGGTGCATGTTTAGAAGGAGTCAGACTTTATGATGTGTGGAGCAGCCTGCCATAATTATCATGTAAAAAAGGTGGGAGCTTTCATGTCCTGGATAGTACTAGCGTCGGAGTTGAAGTGGAGTTGTCTGGACAGCTTATGAATCTGTATGGCTTGGATCGTACCAAGGTGAATGTGGAAATCATGTTCAGTGTGTGAGCCAAACTGCCAAGTGTCTGTGGGCTTGAGGGTTATTCTCTGACTCTGATAGACTCTCGACGGACAGACCATGAAAGATAGAACATAGAATTTCATCCATGCATGTTTCCTGAAGTAAAGAAAATTAGGAAAGATTATTGTGTCTATCGGAGAGTAAAAAGTATTGCCATTTCATTCATGAGAGTGAGAGGTGTATATGCGTTTGGAGCATGTGGTGAAGACACAGTCATGTAGTTGTATAGCTGTGCGTATGTGTGATACCTTGACATTGGTCAAGTGAAATGGGCAGTTAATACTGAGATAGGTCACGGTGGAAAATGGCTAAGATCGGATCGGATCGGATCGGATCGGATCGGATCGGCTAGGCGGTCAGCGAAATGATAACGATCTTAGGGAGAAGGAAAGAGATAGAAAAAGCAGCCAGTAACAAATGCTGGGGCCAGAAGCGTAACCAGCTAGGGGTGTCTAGCCTATGAGCATTGGACCATGTGTGTCCAGGCGTTTTATTGGGGTTGTCAAAGGGAGTATCTTTTTCGATATCTAGCTAAAATGGATTCGTATTTGAAAAGTAAGTAAAAATATAGGGGGCACTACTGTAGAAATGCATTAAAAATCAGGAAAGTGATGGTCTGAAATTGAGGTAAATGTTACCGACAGAGTAAGGCTCATAAACCCTTTGGTAACTGCCCCAAAACTGCTTATTTTTGCCATTGCTCATTCAAATGAGTATATCTTGGGATTGATCCAAGTATACTCATCATGCTATTTATAATTTTAAAGTTTAATTAATTACTATTTGCATAAATTCACAATACTATCAAATATGAACTTGACTATAAAAAATTGCATTTTGTTATACTTATATTGGAAAACCTTTTATTATTAATACAAAGCTTATCATACAATTAATAAAACAAAGCTCATCATGCAATGGATACGCGTGAAAAAAATTTCAAATAAGTAGATCTCTTATACCTGATGATTTACTGACCAATCTCTAAGTGGTGTTATGAGCCTATCATTGTGGCCTCTCTATCATACATTTGAAGTAGTATTCATGTTAGTGTATGCTTTCGCTTTCAATAAACTTGTCTTCTCCCATTTCCTCCTTGTGTTGGGGGGAATCAGTGTTGACAACTCAAAAAAATATTTACGTGCTAGTTTGACTGCTAAAAAAAAGCCCCAAATTGCCAAAATAACACCCAAAAGATGCGAAAATAGTCAAGAATGCTTTAATTCAGCCATTTTTGCTCTGCAGAAACACGAAAAAGACTAAATTGGCAACACTCCTGGGACAATGACTGCTGACCTAAAATGTAGATAGAAAATAACAAGTTTTTTTTTTCCCTCCCCAATGATCCTATACTTTCTTAACTATTGTTTACTGTTTGACCCATTTAGGTGCATGAGGGTTTTTTTTTTTTGTCTTTTGTCAGAATCTGATTGGCTATAGTATGGCAAGTATCTTAATCCAATTTTTTTTTTGCTTTCAATGCATTTTTTTCACTGTCAAAGCAATCAATATTTCATGGTAGAACAATCTTTAAAGGGGCAGTCATCAAAGGGTTAAATGCATGATATAGTTTTCACTATTTCGAATGAATGAATGAATTTATATACTTCATTTTTACTTCTGAGTCTCGTTTAAGTTTTTTGTGGTTTAGGAGATTTTTGGCATTTTGAATTTATATTGACTTGAAAGTTGCTTTTTTTTTTTCTATTGGCAGTATTTCTACATTCCAACTGCCCGGGAACTTCAGCGGATAAATTCAGTGACGAGGTCCCCCATCTTCAATCATTTCAGTGAGACATTGTCTGGAGCAGCATCCATTCGGGCATATGAAGCTTCTGAACGCTTTATTCAACAGTCCCAGAAACGAGTTAACGACAATATAAAGCCATTTTATTGTCTATTGTTGGCTAATCAGTAAGTCGAGTTTTTTTTTTTTTTGTCTTTTATTTTCCAAGACAAATCTTTCTTTTCCCTGTACATATACATATATATTTATCTGAATGTATGCAGATAGTAAGTTCAGCTTTGTAGAGCTCCACAACGAGGACTGAACAGTAGCATAGCAAGGGTTCTCAATGCCTGAGGGCAAAGACAGCACCGGGGAGGGGGGGGGGGCAGTTGTATGATATCCCAGGGGAGGGCATAATAGGCTGGAGGAAATTTTGCATCCCTTCATAGCTGCGACCGTGGGTGACTACCCCACCTCCTCCTTGCAAAGCCTCTGGGACTAAACTTTATAAATTTTACAAATTTTTTTTTTTTTTTTTTTTTTTTCTTGACATATTTTGTTACAATATCATTTTCAGAATTTTAACACAAATTATGTTTGCTACCACTATATCTGATAAGTTCCAAGATGAAGATGCAGTGTGCACCGGGGATGCCAATTTATCTTCACTTTCTATTTGTGTACAAGGAGAGTCAATGAGCACGTTGGAGTGTTTCATTGTATTATTATAAGACAGAACAAGCATATGCAACATTTCAGATAAAAAGCAGACTCGATCTTGTACCAGGCTGGAAGAGTATGGGACCTAACGGTCATCAGCTATCCAGCGTATCCCATGTGAGTGGGGTGGGGTAAAAAAGAATGACTGTTAGGGGCCTCGTTGGAACACATTACCAGTTGCTGCAGACAGCTGTGACAATGTAGACGCAAAAAGGCAGCAACACAAATTAGAGCAAGTGCCAAAAAGCAGTACTTCTTGTTTGTCACTGTGTGGCTGTTATGGAACAAGTGCAGATGGTAGTTTTTTTTTCATTGTAAAGATAGTCCTGTAACTATTATAATATATCTGCTTCTTAATGGTAGTTTCTAGATGTTTGAATGTGATTCAAGTGGAATGTAATTCATCCCAGTGGCTCGATTTCGATATGTTGCATTTCACAAGGTGATGACTATGATCAAAGGTCAAGGTCATTGTTTACTTTGCCATCTCTAATACTTCCTATTGTAATAATGTTTTGTATGTATCAAAACAGCTTCTTTATTGCATAAAATATAAGTATCAATGTTATGGAAATATATATATATATATATGTATATATATATATATGATATTTGATGGCCACAGTCAAGGTTATTGCTTGATAGCATTTGTGTATAGAATGTCAAGTATTTGTTTAAGCTAGGTCTATACCAAGACTCATGTTTTTATGACAAAATGAACGATTGGCAAGTATATGTTTCATAATGGGCCCCACTGTTATCAAACTTTCTTGTCCTCTAAACTTTCTATCCTGTAAAATACTCGGAAGGTGAAGCTACTTTTTCATTAAAATTACCTGTATTTTTTTCTTTTTTAGATGGATGGCCCTACGTCTGATGATGATCAGTTCTATTTTAATATTTTCTTCCTGTGTTGCTGGAATTATGTCTCGTGGGACATTAAATGGTGCTCTTCTTGGCATGGCTATCAATTACTCTTTTGAAGTGAGAGAATTTTCTGTTAATTTAACTGGTTGCTGCATTAGTTGTCTTTTTTAACCCATCAACTGCTGATGATTCAAAATTCAATCATTTCAGTTCTATGGTTCAAGTGCAAATGACAGAAATTTCTATCAGTCATACATATACAGTGTTGCACAAAATAAGCTGAACAGTTTTTTTTTTCTTTGGTAATGAACTCTTCCTCTTACAGATAGAAAAACATAGAAACTAACAGAAAAAGTTGTCTGTAACTTCAAGTGGGAGAGTCCATTGTTTACAGACAAAACAAAAAGGTTCAGGTTACTTTGCACCACCCTTTATAATCAAAGTTACCACAGCATTAAAAAATGGCAATGAGCCACTTGTGCCACAGTTAATCAGTTAACACTTTTTTTTTTCATTCCTGTTCACACTATCTCACTTTTAGTGGTCAATATGGAGGGGAAATTTCTTTTACCACTTTCCCACTGTTATGTGTCAAAATGAAGGGGTTAATTTTTCCACTTTTAAAGGTCAAGATTCTTTTTTACTCTTAAGAGTAAAAATTGATTGAGAATTCTTCTTTCTTTTTCTTCACTTTATAGGGTAAAAATGGAGGATAAGTTCCTTTCCCACTTTAGAAGGCAAAATAGAGGGAATTTTTTCCACTTCAGGGGCAAGAATCAAGAAGAAATTCTTTTCACTATTTGGGGAGAGAGTGTTTGACTGTTAGTGATCGATACAGTGGATTTTTTTCCCACTTTCACAGTTCAAAATCTAGGGAATTTCTTTTTTACTTTTAGAAAATAGTGAATTTTTTTTCTACTGGTAGTGGTCAAAATGGCAGGGGAAGATCTTTTTCACTTTTTCAAGGCTTAAAATGGAGAAATTCTTTTCTCATTATTGGGGTCAAAATGGAGGAATTTTTTCCCACTTTCAAGTGTCAAAATGAATTTCACTGAAAGTTTGGAGAAGGATGGGTAATGGACTACAGAGTAATTCTTTACATTTCTTTGCACAGTTATCTCCTTTGTATTATAGCTGATTACACACAACATAATATCTCAGAAGGTTTGAAATGAATTTCACTGAAATTCTGTGAAAGGGTGGGTACAAGCGTTTACTTGTTGGTGCGGATCCAGGAATTCTCCCCTAATGAAATCTAAAATTGTCTAGATTTTGATGTGATTACTATAGCAAACTATCTAGATTCTATTTTATTGAGTCCCATTCCATGGCTATACTTAATTTTTTTTTTCTGTCAAAGGAAAACTGTTTTTCAAAAGTTGAAATATTAAAATAAGATTATTCTGCTCACATGTCCCCCTACCTCTGGTCCTACTGCTGGTGAAATCCTCCTTTGTTCTCAAAGCCAAGCTAAGCCAATCGTTCATTCATTCATTCATATATATATATATATATATATATATATATGTATGTATATTGTGTGCTATTCTGCATGTCATTATGAAAGATATGCATACAGTACTTGTGTATGCATTAGGTGTTATATCTAATATATATATATATTATTGTGTCATCCACGGACAGCTGTTTTGTTGTATTACAGTATGGCTATAGACTATCCATTGTCCCATCCAGTACCACGAGGCAGGATTGAAACCTTCGCTTCAGACCTGGAGGCTGATATCCTACTTCTGCGCTAGGGAACTGGACGGTCAGCAAGGCTGAATTTAAGCGATATATTCATTTTAGCTTCAATTCCCTATCCACCAGAGTCCTCTATTCCTATGGCAGAGCATTGCATAAGCTTATAATGAATGAGTTACCTCACTTTAAGAGTGCTCAACCCTGAATAAAGAAAGTAGTGGTTGTAATGTGGTGTAAATGTTGTGATGCGACAATATTTGACTCCACAAAGGAATAAAATGTGATTAGTAATTGGTGATTAGATTTGATGTCTGTAACAAGTAATTGTGGGCCATGCTTATCAGTTGAGCAATGTACCAAAAGGTAAGCTTGTAAGCTGTGCTTTTAGCAGTAATCATTTATGAGGGAGTAGGTAAAGGAAAGGTAACATTGTTGACATGACAATACAATGGGACATGGGACTGGCTGTGTTAGTAATAACAAATTGGGCGTATGCATCAGAATGAGAGAAATGCTGAAAGGTAAAGTGGACAAATGAATACAAAGGCTTGTTTATCATAGGATATATTTATAAACTATTATTACAAGAATGCCAATGTTGAGTAAGTTGTCAGAGTTGCTATTTGGAAAGTTATTGAGAAGTTTAAAAATAGAAATGTTAACTATATAGTTGGTATATAAGAGTGTATGAAGAGAGTTTTTTGATTGAAGATAAAATTGTCTTGGGTGTGTAGAAATGTGTATATTGTGCATGTGTGTGTGCATGTGCATAAACTACAGCTCTCATGATATGTATGTATCAGACAGTTGATGAAAATTTAGGGCTGCCTATTTGAACAGAGTGGGCTATTACTTTTATGATTAAGTTAGCTGTGTACTGATTGGTCGATTTATATCTACAACTGAGTCTGCAATGTTTATTTTCATTGGCTGATTTGATAGAAATCTCCTGGAGCCAGTTTGTTGACTGATTAGCTCAAGGTTTGATTTCAATTTATGGAAGTATGGAAGCCCATATAAGTATCCAGCCAGTTGTTCAATATTAATGAAAAAATAGCCTACTGAGGACAATATTGCCTCTCAAAATGCTCTGTGGTGTACTGGAAGATTCAACAGCATGTTTTATTTTTTCAGATCACTCAAATTTTGAATTGGTTGCTTAGTGTTTTGGTTCAGTTCCAGACAAGTTTCATCTCTGTGGAACGTGTAAATGAATTTTGTAACCTTAAATCTGAGGTGAGTTGTAATTGCTATTTAGATGTAAACCTCTTAAATTCTAAAATTTTGAATAAGTAAAGTATAGATATATCATTGGAATATATCATTGTAGTAATTATATTAAGACAAGCTTAACTTTTTTGTATATCAATGAATATTTTGAAGAAAATATTCTACTGATGATGATGATTATTATCATTATTGTATGTGGCTGGTTTGGATCAGTCAGGGAATAAATGTCTAATAGGAAAAATGTATCCCATCATGACTTTGGTTCTTCAAAATATGGACAGTTTTTGATTCAATTAGAGAATACTTTTCTTAGAACATTGAATAAAATTTAATGTTTTTAGCTTGTTTATTTTTTTTCTTCCATACCTTTTAAAAAATTTATGCATAAAGCACCTCAATGAATTAATTTTGAAACAATTAATCTGTCAATTCTTGTGATACATGCACATCAGCAAATCAATGTTTCTCTATTGAACTGGGAAAGATACCAAGGAATAAGAATAGGTTTTGAGTTATTTAGTGATTGGAAAAAAAAAATATAGATTTTGTTGTAACTTCTTCGCTCTTACTGTTAATTTCAGGCACCCTGGAGTATTGATGATGATGATGTAGACCCAAGTTGGCCAAGGAACGGTAGTGTGGAGTTTAAAGATTACCGCACAAGATACCGACCAGGATTGGATTTGGTGCTCAAGGGAATTAACTGCCACATTAATTCTGGAGAAAGAGTAATTAAAAATTTGGGTTCTTATTATGACAGAAGATGGTTTAATTTCACATTGAGTCAGCATATTTTGTTAAGTTCTATTAATTTCTTCACGTTTTAGGATCAATGTTTAAACAGACTTAAAATTCACAGCTATGTGGAATTTTAGCAGCTTATCTTTTATAAATTTTCAATGAAGGATTTTAATTGTATATTACCCTACAGAAAGGATGAGTTATCTCTCTGGCACTATATGAAAACTATGATAAAACATCCCAATTAAAAGAAAATTGTTTTATCAAAATATATTATGCCTTATTTGGAGAAAATATTCTGTATGTACAAAAATGACTGCACTTTTAAAGAAATATTTTATTCATTGAAACTGAGAAAGACAGCATGAAAACCTCTCTATAAATTATTTTTTTGATATTTAATAATCTAGAAAAAACAAAAAAAATCTGCCTGACCTTTTTATTATTTTTGTCGTCACCAGACTATATCAGGTCACTTTATCATGAAAATTCTAAAGTCAATTCAATGTCTAGTTTTCCTCATGAGATTCAATACCTGTACTTTGTACCATCTTATATAATTTTTATATATATAATACATATATATATATATATAATACAGTAAAAAACAAAAAGGTTCTGGGGGATTTTGGTAGTTGTCTGGTAGTTTTTCAATGCTTAAAACCAAGTAAAAAGCCAATATTAATGAACGTATCAATGTTTTATAGGTTGGAGTTGTTGGTCGCACGGGTGCTGGAAAATCTTCTCTTACTCTTGCATTATTTCGAATCATTGAAGCGGCAGATGGATCCATTTTGTTTGATGGCAAAAACATTGCAAACATAGGCCTTCATGATCTTCGATCAAAACTGACCATTTTTCCACAGGTCAGTGAAAAATTAACTTTGAAAATATCTCAACTGGCATTTTTCTAAATGATTTTATTTATTTTTTTTTTTTTTTGAAAGATTTTTTAAATTGGATTTTTTTGTTTGTTGTTTTTTTCTTTTTAATTTTCGATTAATTTTCCATATCACAAAGTTTCATTCTCTAGAAAAGAATTTGTAACAAGTTTGATAAGATGTAATCATTATCAATTATAAAAAAATCTATAACAAGATTAATGAGATGTATCATATTTCCAAGTGTTGACAACATTTCAAGGATGCCACCCAATTTTGGCTGTTAAAATTTTGAAAAAACATGAATTCAAGGTCACTGCACGTTTACGTGTAATTAAAAAAAAAAAATATTTATGATACTTTTGTTCATTCAGTATTTTTGTATAATTTATGATTCAGAGGTCATATATTAAAGTTCAGATCACTTTCTAGCATAAATTACTTTTCTCTGGGGTCAGGATAGGCCCATGAAAATGTAACCTTTGGCTTGTAAGACACAGTAGATTTTTTAGACTTATTTTTTGGAAAAAAAATGTTTTTGAAATTGGAAAATACAGCATTATAAAAGGATTCATACATTGATTCTTACATAGGTTTATTAATTTTTGGGGGGTTGGGTGCTAGGATCCTGTCTTATTTTCAGGCTCCCTGAGGAGTAACCTGGACCCCTTCCAGGTGTATTCAGATCCTGATATTTGGAGGGCACTCGAGCATGCTCATTTGATAGATTATGTGCAAAGACAAGCTGCAGGATTGCAATACGAATGTGGAGAGAATGGGCAGAATCTCAGGTAAATAACTATTGTTTCTTCCTCTTTTTCTCTTCAATAAAGTATAGTTAGCACATCTTATACTGATCACTATTCTTAGAATCTTTGGAAATTTCTCAGTACATCTCTGCAATTTAACTTCAATTCATACAAAGAAAATAGATCATTTTCAAGATAAATAATTTCTGGTTAAAATCATCTCCTTTTGACTATTTAGTGATTTAAAAAAAAAAAAAAAAAAAAAAAAAAAATTCAGTCAATTCACAGAAGAGTTCCACTGTCAATTACAAGTGGTTTATGGATTTAAGAGTTAAAGAAAGAAAAACAATACTTAGAAGTTAAACCCTGACAACTAAGATATCATTACATTCACGTATATATTTTTGTTGGAAGAATTTATTTGTTTTTTTTTTTTTCTTCTCTCTATTCTAGTATGGGCCAGAAACAGTTGGTATGCCTTGCCCGTGCCCTACTGCATAAGACAAAATTGTTAGTATTGGATGAAGCCACTGCCGCTGTTGACTTAGAAACAGATGCTCTTATACAGCAGACTATTCGAGAAGAGTTTTCTGATTGCACAATCTTCACTATTGCTCATCGACTGAACACAATTCTTGATTATGACAGGTGGGTTCCTCTTTTCTGCTACATTCAAATTGTGTCTATCATCACGAACAAATGTCTTTCAGATTGGGTTGACATACATGTATACACTATAGTCTCTTTATGCTTTGGACTTTTCAAACTTTTTTCATAGGTGACACACTTCTTGAAAAAAAAAAAAGATTTTGTGATATATTTCTTGAGTTCTATTTGACTAGCCGAATATATGTCATCCCAGCAATTCAACTGACTTAGGAAAAGTATATTTTGAAAGATTTACCAAATTATTCTTAATTTTGCGATATACCAAGAGATTATTGGCAACATACTTAAACGCAGTAGTCCAGAAAATTTTCCATCCTTTAAAAGTAATTGGCCCAATTACAATAAAATTTCAAAAGTGGTCTATTAGTAAACTTTAGTGAAAAATATTTTTGTTGTATAAACAAATAGAAAATAAGATTGGTACACAAATTATGCATTAATTTTTTTGGCTATGCTTAATTGAGTATCCAGTGTTTTCAAGATGAGTATCTTTTTTTAGAATTTTTTTTTTTTAAATGTCTAAATTTTTTTTTTTTTTTTTTTTTTCCAGAATTATGGTACTAGACCAAGGCTCTATTGAGGAATTTGATTCACCACAAAACCTTTTGAAGGATCAGAGATCAAGGTTCTATCAGATGGCACGTGATGCAGGATGTACTTAAGCCTTTCCTTTAAAAACAGACCATACTCAAATACTACTGTATTCCAAAGAGCTAGTTTCATACTTGATAACATATCTGGAAGTTTGATGTTGTACAGTACAAGTTTGAAGAAAATACACGGACTGAATTTTGAATCCAGAGAGAAAATTGATTTCAAAGTTCTCTACGACTTGGAATTATATCTGTATATATTTATTAAAAAAAACAAAAAACAACCAAAAAACAGAATGCCAAAGTCTTCTTGGATGAGTACTGTTCAGAATGATTTATTTTTCACACTGCATACTTCTAAGACACCATAAAAATGTTCAATCATTTCATAGTGTTCTTTTTGCATTTTGGGCTTTGTTGATGATACAGAAAGTTTGAAATCGATGATGATATCTCTCAGAGGAAGTGTCGGTGTATTAACACATTCCTGTTTATGCAAGCTAGCAATACAGCAAATAATGAGAACGGATCAGCGGAGAAAACGTGATTCTTCAATTTGTCATGAAAAAACATACTTTTATTGAGTCTTAATTTAATAAATATCAAAATTAGGTTATATCTTTTTTGCATGCAACAAAGAGCATTAAAGAAGCCAACAGTTCTTCATGGAATCACATTTATATTGATTCTTGGTTGGTATGAATTTGGGACGGGTAATCTAATCTCCTGAAAGGTGCATAGACTGAGATTCTATGAATTATTTATGTTTAGTCAAGACATATTAGATGAATTATTTTTGATTTGCCATCCTGAACAAAATACATTATTAAGCTAGTTATAGTATAATAATTATATCCCAGAAGTTGAAAGTAGAGTGAAAAAAACAAGAACAGACTTTCTCTTTTTTTTTTTTTTTTTTTTTTCAGAATCTACAACATTGTTTATTACAGAAATTACAGGATCAAAAAGTTTTATTATAGAAACAAAAGTCGCAAAATCTTACCAAATGCTAATAATGGTTATCAAAAGTGGGAAATATGGATGTTTTCAACTTTTACCAATTAGGTCTGAAAAAAAAGTGAATTTGACTCTCATAGCCATGGTGATTCTTCTCCTCCCAACACTCTCTTTCCTCCTTCCACCCTCTCGTTCCTCTCCATCTTGCAAGCAATAAGTAGCTTCTTTCTTTTCCCACTCTCTTAAAGTACCTAACCTGCATCTGCAAGCAGTGCAGAACCTTCAGTTTGGTCTGAAAGATAGTGAATTTGGATCTCATAGATCTGTCTCCCTCTCCTCTCTATCTCTGTCTGGATGCTTTCAATCTTTTCAATTTGGTCTGAGAGAAAATTTGGTTCTCGTAGACCTGGTGATGTTTGTCATACGCAAGAAGAGAGAATCATTATCATAAGTAAATAAGAATTTTCCATTATCCCTTTAAATGTTTAATATTAAAATAAAGACCACTTTTATATTTTAATTCAAGAGTAGGTAAGTGTTTTGTGATGTTTCTATCAAAATATCCTCATCTCAAAGCTGCATTTCTCCTACAGCTATTACTAAAGTCAATTTCCTGTAGAAATACTTTAGATATTGAAATAAGTATCACTAAATAAACTATCTGAGATTTGAAGCCATTAATTAATTGATTAATCCCCATTTTACACTGTTTATCCCATACACTTATTTTTATAAAAGAAAATTTCTCAAGAACAATGATAAAAAATCTTCGCTTTTTAAAATATAAAGACACTAAAGTTTTTACAAAAAGTGTGTTAAAAAAAAATCATAGCAGATATTTTCGTTTCATAAAAAGAGGAAAGAAACTTCCCCCATCCCCATTTTTTTCTTCATTTCACATTCCAGTCCAATTACTATCAGTATTAAGAGTCAAAATTGCAGATGGACTGAAAATTACGGACAATTTTCTGTATCATGATTTGATTTATCCAAATAATATTTTTTGAGATTTTAAGAAATTCCAGACTTTCTGTCTTGACATTCTGAATTGCGTACATTGTATATACTTTCAACAGGACTGTATGAACAATACATTCTAATAAATTTTTGTATCAACATGGTATAAAATCTTTGTTTTTAATGCTTTATCAAGTATTTTTTCTTGTGTGTTTTCATAATTTGAAGGCCTATTTTTTGTGGTATAGTATATTGCTTTTGTTCTTTCATTAAAACAAAAAATCTTCACCGATTTCATCAAAATTATAAATATAAGTCTTTTGTCGCTTTCTACCTGTTGGGGCAAGGGAAATAATTATCGTTATATTTGAATTACCCGAAAATGTGCGATACGTAATTATTTCCCTTGAAATCCAACCATTCAACCAAGAAGCTGTTGAATAGGAGTAAACGTCGGTCTGATTATTACCCCTTACAAAATATTTTGCCAACATTATTGTTTTATTTTATTTTATTCCATTTTCACTTCATGTGAAATCAAAAGAAGCAACTGCTATCATTCTTTGATTCAGAACTTATTTTAAAGAATGAATCAAACACCTATTGCTATCAAAAATAAAAAGAAAAATCTTGATTTTTTTTTTTTTCTTTTTTTCTATCTTTTTTTTTCTCTCTCAGTTCAACTGATAGTCAATCCTGACAACCCTGTCGCCCTTTGAAAAAAAATTATTGTAATTTGAAATGACCAGAATGGACTTGAATTTGTGTACATTTACTAATAAAGAAGGGAGGGTTCTATGTAATTACCATTCAATAGTTATTTCCCTTGACAAATCACTCATCACGATATATACATGGGGTAAGCGCAAACGCAAACACTGCAATATTCAGTTGCAAATCATACAATTTTTTGATTTGCATTTTTCATGTTAGCACATTTTGATTTGATACCTTTAGCTAAAATATACCATTTCAACAATTCACTGATTGCAGATGAAGAAAATCAGACTTTTAGTATCGTATAGTTAGATATAATTATCTCCCATGAAAATTTGTTGTTCTAGGTGAGTGTGAACGCAGACCCCATGGAATTATCGTTCAGCCTTATGAAATATTAATGAAATCAACCACAACATTCTGCTTATCAATCAAATATTGTATGGTTCAATTATTCTTGTAGACTAGCATCCTCATCTTTGTTTTCATCACATTGTTTTGGTCAGTGTACTTTTTTGCCTTACTCTCTTACATACAGTAATCTTCGAAGAAATTCAAAATGGAATCCTTTATTTCACTTTCTAGTATGTGTTGTTCTCATTCTTTGCTTTTCGTCGGGCCCAGCATCTGTCCTAGGCATCTCAATTTACCCTCCTTATGTCATCTCGCTGTTCCCACAACAAGCCCAGGGATTTATGATTAGACAATGCAGGGGAGTACCAACTGAAAGATAAAAAAACAAGGGCGGTTGTGATTTTGAATTTCTAAAAAGATGTTGGATGTCAATATAAAAAGATTAAGAATAACATACATTGAAACAAAGATGAAGACACTAATCTGACTGAATCATTGAATCATAATACCTTGCCATAGAGCAGTAGTTAGCAAGCTAATCCTTTGGACCACTACTATTGTAGGGAGTTTTAACTTTAGCGAGGTGCACCATCCTTGTACCGTTCTAAGCTAAGCTTTGTAAATACTAAAACATAGTCTTAGAAATTTGTACTTGAATTGATTGCCTACATATGTTTATCATCGTAGCTTCCATTCTTTATATTTTGAAACTAGTTAATCCCAAGGGAACAAGAAATTGAATTTTCTCTTTGCTGTAACAGAAAATGAAAAATTTCATCATTTCCAGCATTGAGGATCATAAAAAAAGACTCAATTATTAAATAGTTGTGAGGCGAAGAGAACTTTGATCTTGCTGGTTTGCAATTATCTACTATGCATAGCTTACTTGTGGCTTTGTGCCAAAACTATGGGACACCCAGTGAGGATCGAACTTGCTAGTATGATCTCCAGACCAAACCTGTTGATCATTATGACACAACAAAGTGTTGAAGCACTGCTTATTTTGGTTTCAAGGCCCTGAGTATGGGATTGAACTCGTTTATCCAGTAATAATAATTTACAAGAACATCTTTTTAACCACTATGAGACATCCCAGTGAGTATGAGGTTGAGGAACAGAGAATGATTAATATATTCTGATCAAAGAAACCATGTAAATGTGCTTTTAAATACTGGTTTGATCATTTATTTGGTTGCCTGAAAAGTTTTTGTTGGTAGATGGGATTAGGTGCGTTTTTTTTTTTAACTAATTTAATTCAAAAAGATTGTTTTTGATTGTATTGTGACATCAGTTATAAGGTACATTAAAAAATTGTCAAAATTTGTGTATTTTTCTTTAATGATTCTAACATTGAGAATAAGGAACATTTCTTATATGCTGTTTATATTTTAAGAAAAATGCAGCTCACATACACACACACAAAATAAATTTATATGGCTTATGGCAAAGGTATTATGAATGATTGAATGTTTCAAAAGTGGTTTGCAAAGTTTCACAAAATTTACTGTCCAGTAATGCTCCCCAATCAGTTAGACGTTGCTTGAGAATCATCAACATTATATGGTGAGGGAGATAACCAACATACACAAAATATTCTAATTGAGTGCTTAAAATCATTTAAATCAGCTTGGTTATGTGTGTTGCCTTGATGTGTGGCTTCCATTTAGGTGAAAAAGCTTACTGAACCATATTTCTATGTGCAATTTATTACTTAAAAAAAAATGTTCCATTTTTTAAAAAGAAATTTTGACAAACGATAAAAAATAGAAACTCAACAAGAATATAGAATGCAAACATGGTGAAGAAAAATGAACCATCACTTACTGAACCAAAGGCCAGTCTTCCTCCAGAGAAGGTGATTTTGTGTATACCATGGAATCACAATGGAGTGTTCTACTATAAGAGTGAATCCTAGATTTTTGAAGTATTTTTTTTCTGCTCTACTTGAAGAAGATAGTAAAATATTTTTTTTTAAATTTTGATTTAATACTTTATATTTTTCATTTAATTTTATGAATTAAATATTGTTATTGTTTTTCATTCAATATAAAGTTGATTATACATGAGGCACTACCCAAAATTTCTGGGAATGATCATGAAAAAAAAGAATTATTCACACCAAGTTTCCGCCCTATTTCCTTCAAATTAGTCTCTTTGTCTGCTATTTGTGCACTTGCTCACAAAAGATAGAGGCAAAATTCCATACTAGATTGAGTTTATGCACATTGTTCAAATTCCCCAAACTTTTGAGTAGCACCATGTATATGCAAAAAGTAAATAAGATTATTAATCAGTATTATTAATTTTTGCTACATCACAATTGCATCTTGATTGTTGTTGCTTTTTATTGCAATTAAACTCAAGTTGGGTACTCTTCAGCAGTGAGTGAATAAATCAACAGTGGACTAATGAATAAGTTCCAGGTGAGAATCGAACTCATGACCATCTATACTTATAAAAATAAGTTCCATGTTTCCGGCATAGAGGGTTGTTAATTTGATTCGCACATGGTAAGTGGAATTTATCATTCATTCTGATCTGTGTTGTTAATTTATTTACTTACTGCTGAAGAGTACCCAGCCTGAGTTTAGATGCGATAAAAAACAACAACAATTAAAATGAAGGGAAATAGAGGCAAAAATCTATTATGATTTACATTACTTCATCTACTAGAATAAGATATTTGAAAATATCAAAAAAAATAAGATAGTAAATCCTGATTGTTTTTTATTCACTTGATAGTTAAACATACATTTTCATAACTTTTGCTTTTATTGTTTCATTGAGATGATGGACAACAAATATAGTGGAATCTGCTTGATTAATTTAGCCTTTAGAAATTTTATAGAAATAAAATTAATTTTCATTAAATTCATACTATTTATTTTCTTTCTTGTCAGATTCAGTATATTAATATCTTTAGTAAACTGTGTTATCAAATTTCAGTTGTGTTTTGATTAAAATCGGTTACAAAATGCAAAGTGAATCAAAAACTGTGTCAAGTTTTCACTGAAATTCAAAAAAAGTATTTCAGATGTTGAATGATTTAAAAAATGTTCAAGGATTGCCACATTTCAAACAACACCAAATTATTCCAACTCTTTAGGTATCATTTGTAAAATATGATTATGAAGAAATGCAAATCTTTAGGACTTTTTGGCACAGATAACCAAGATATTTTAAAAAATTAATCTTAGCTTGGCACTGGGCAATGGGATATAATCAGAAACTGTCACCAAATCTGCCAACATAGGTTTCTTCAGCTTTTAAGTTTGTCTGGCTTGCTGGTAGGCTATTTATGAATGTATCATGCAAACGGGCCATACAAATGGAAGGGAGAGTGCTAAAAATTTCAAAGAAATCACAAATCAAAATGAAAATTATTCCAATTGAAGAGCTAACTGTAACTTGAAGTAGTCACTTCGATATCATGGGTAGGATTTTAAAATATATATC
Organism: Thysanoteuthis rhombus; assembly: GCA_963457665.1. NCBI lineage: Eukaryota > Metazoa > Mollusca > Cephalopoda > Oegopsida > Thysanoteuthidae > Thysanoteuthis > Thysanoteuthis major. Next base: position 21,550,423 of record OY735207.1, on the reverse strand, counting down.
AAAACTTTTATTCACTCTACATAATTATATTTATTGTGTGGGTTTTTTGCTGTTGGGGGTGGTCTCCACAAACTATACTAAACCAGCCGTGGTTCTGGGTTAGTAAAAGAAGGCAACAAAATGGAATTTCGTTTATATGTTTTATATAGAATATTGATTATCAATATCTCTGGAGATGGGAAATGCCTATTCGCAGTTGAAAAGAGAGGAAGCCGATTATCATCTAAGTCAAAATGACGACTGGTCTCTCATGTCACGAACGGTAGTCTACTGAATGGTAGCAGCGGTTGACGGTCACTAAGGGCGGACGGCTGACACGAGAGAGAGCTGGCAACGACTCTCTTCCCCAAACTCAAATTTTACTCTGACTGCAGCGGTTGACGGTTACTAAGGGCGGACGGCTGACACGAGGGAGAGCTGGCAACGACTCTCTTCTCCAAACCCAAATTTTACTCTGCCTGCTTGTTACGAAAATTCTTCCTATTTAAGCCCTTGGTATCAACACTGTATCTCTTGTCCCTTCTCTTATCTCTCCCTCTCCTGCAATCTCGACCTTTCCGGAAAAACCCAAAACATTGACCCTCATTCATCTCGCGACCCAGATCTGTTCAATATCATAAATTAGTCTCCCCTTCTCCCAAGGACTCTGCAAATAACTTTTCTTTCATAAGCTTTTACTCTCTCTCTCTCTAGACCCCAAATACTGACCCTTATATCTGGCTTAGTTTTCAAACCCAGGATTTGACAGATGACACTAGATTGAAAAAGTACAGATAACTCAACTTCCCATGACATGGTCATCGAATCGGGAACAAAACCTTTTTCCAAAAGCATTTGTTTTTGCAACCCAGGATTTGACAGATGACACTAGATTGAGAAATCGCAGATGCCCGCACCCGGAAACACGTAATTCTCAACTTGCTACAGTATCCTCAAAAAACACATTATCCCTTTTAACACAGATAACTCCTTTTGTAATAACAATAGTAATTACTGGTAATAACCATAGTAATTTTTAGTAACAGCCATAGTAATTTTCAGGACACGCGGGACTCCTGGCCCCCTAGTGTCACAATTGTAGTGACAATAAATTTTAACTGAAGATGAAAAAAAAATCCAAGTTGCAGTTTAGCACCAACTACATTTGAACTAGATAATCATCAGAAGCAAAGTTTCAGCTTTTAGCACTGCCCACTGACTTTACCATAACTCCTCTGGTTAGCTAAAGTTATTTTCTGCTCTAACAAACTGAATATTTTAGTGGTGTTTGAAAAAGATTTGCATTGAAAATCAGGAGAAAAGGCAAATTGAAGGTGAAGTTTCAAGACATTCTCAAAATTGTTCAAACTATACAACATGGGATGTTTCATCAAACAATCATCACTGTTATTACTGTTTAATGTTTGTTTAATAAATACAGTATTTCCTCACGTATAATCCTCAACCATAGATAATCTGCACCCCACGATCAAGCTTCTATTTCAAATGAAAAATGTATTATCCCATGTATACTATAAAGTATAAAAAAAAGTAAAGCAATTATGTTCAGTGGCTTCCTAGGGTTGGTGTCACCCAGGATGACAACTCAGGGTGTCACTCCCTCCCCCCTGTTGCCAACTCAAAAAATTTTTTGTGCTAAATTGACCTAAATAAAAAGGTTAAAAAAAAACCAACAAAACATTGTAAAAAAAAAAGGTTAGCCTTTTTATGGCCATTTTCAAAAGTTGATCTGTCTAAAATGGTTAGAAAATAGCTAAAGATTTTAGAAGGGGTCTAGTGGAGTAATGATTCTAATTTTCAAATCCATAAACAAAATGGTATGGCCAGGAGTGCTGGAGGACACTAACAAACTTGTCAGAATGAGGCGCTTGGTAGGTTGAAAAGGCTTTTTTTCTGAACAAAAAAAAAAACAAGCTTTTAGAAGGGGTCTACTAGAGTACCGATACTATATCTCTAGAATGTAGACAAAACAGTATGGCCAGGAGCACAGGAACAAACAAGCAAATGAACACACTCATATATAAAAAAGATAGAACCTTTTGCTGTCTCTGATGGCTACGGTCGTTCGATATATCATAAGGGAGATAACTCAATATATACAAATATTGAGTTACCTACCTTCTCACTTACTGTTCTTGGCCTGAAAGATCCATCTATCCTGGGACACGTCTGCTAGAGAATAATAAAAAATATATTTCTCAAGCGAGATGGAATTCCCAAATTTTCCCCGAATTCGTAATCTGAATAATCCTTTCATTTCCCATCAATCACCTTTTCACAAGATTTCATTGAAATTCATTCAGAAATTTTGGAAATATTTGGTGGACAAATAGAGATACAAACACGAGAGAAATACAAGCGCAGAGGTAAATAAAAATGTGACTGTGAAACTTGCGGGTTTCCCCGTTCTAATAATAGCGACCAATCAGAAAGTGCAACGTCATCGACCGGTCGAGTTATAAAATACCCTCAGCGGTTCCGACTCACTCAAATATGGCGACTACAGGTACAAACATGTCTACACGTAAAGTTGCATTGATCACCGGTATCACCGGACAGGTACGTAACCTTAGCTTTGATCAATGCTCATTTCATACTATGATTATATCTTTTGGCCCTTATCGTGGTCCTCTGAATTGCTATCTTCATAATTTTGACAACTACATTCAGTAGATAGGCGTGGATCTGACATTATTATGTATACATGCGTGGCTCTGATGTCCAGAGCTTAAAAAAAAAATCCAACCCTTTTTTTTATTTCTGCGTATGTTTTTTTCTCTTTTTACCCCCAGTCTCTCTCCACTAGACAAGCTTAGTGCCTCTTACTACTTCTTCTTCTCTTCACCCCTGCTAAAACATCGACACGTTGCAGATTTTTCGAAATTTATATTTTGCTTTGGTGAATATTTTGTTCAGTTTTCTGCTTGGAAAACCGAATCCAAAATATTCTTATCGGCCTTTTCATTCGCATTTTGGAAATCAACAAATAATCAAAATTCAGACTGCCGTGTAATTTTTATTAATTTGTGTATGGCGTGACAACATAAGCTAAAAATTAACTTCGTCTACAGTCTAATAAGTAAGTTTTAAACGAATTTTTAAAAAATACTGGTTTAAATTTATGTTATGGCTAAGAAATTGTTATGATTATTATTCGCAATATTACATTTTTATCTGATTTTTCTTTGTTTTTTTTAGTGTACATAATCTATAGTCATTTTTTAAAATTTTATTTTTATAGTTTAACCAAACAATTCGTTAATCAAGTCTCCACTGATAAACAATAAACATCAAACTGTCGGTCGCTTGCGGAAATGTTAAACATTTGTTTTACATCGGGCACTTGTCAATATAACCAACATTAAATTCAAACTTACCAGTAAACAACAAATTTTACTTATCAAATGTTATACCTGAAAATTCCAACGATATTTGTTTTCCACAATTTATATAGCAGTTTTTTTTTTTTCAAGTTCAGTCCTTTATTTTTTCTCAATCGTTAAATTTACCAGTCATTTTAGGACCGAACAACAACAATGTTTTTTTAAAATTCGAAATTCATCGTTGTTTATTTAACTATGTTGTCGAGAGCATTCGGTTTAAAATTAGTTTTCAAGATGTTTTAAAGTATATTTTAAAAAAAGCAACAGAATCGTAAAACCTTCAACTTATCATTTCACGTGGAAATGGATCTTAAATGAGGAAATATTGGATATACTCAAAATTACTGATAAAAATCGAGATCTTTTTCTCTCTGAACCGGCAAACTTCCTAGTAAAGGTACGTGTGACACTCCCTCTGACTTGAGCATTTGTGTAACAGACTTGAGTTTATGACCCTCGGCTTGGATCCGATTCAGGGTCTGGTTTCAGGTATAGAAGGAGATTCAAAGTAGGGCGCTGAAGTACCACCCAAGGTATATAAAAAGTTTAGGTTGAAACGCTTTTTGGATCTCAATAAACTGACGAATGATTTTATATTGTATGATTTACTTTTAACATACCTTGTGTTAAAAAAAACTAAACAAAAAAAAAATTGAAGATTTTGAAAATGAGATTTATTGTTTTGATTGAAAAATACTATTTATTTCCGCATTAAAGATGTGGAAAAATTGTATTTTTCACAAATTTGTGTTGCATAAGTATGTTATGTTTGTATTCCACTTATTCACTACCGATAAAAAATGACTGGATTATTTACAAAAGAATGGTAACTTTAAAAATTAATGATATTTTCAACTGAAAAAAACAAAAGAAAAAACGAAATCTGATAAAATACAAACTTGTCACTCCCTTTAAAATCTAATGTGGTACTGACTAAAATCTGATTTGTTTGGTCCCATTGTAGATTCAGAGTGTATCTAGGTTACCTGATGAATACACACACACATACTGTGGACGAATTACTGCTCATCAATGTAGGATAATAAAGTTTAGTTAAAAACCAACGGAAATCCCAAGTGTGAAAAAACAACAAAAAATACCTCGAATACTCATTATTTTTTTTTTGAGTCGGACAGGTTCTCCCCACTTGAAGATTGGTGCAACACAATCTTCCTATCCTCTTCGATACTAAGCTACTGATAGTAAGCATTTAAAGTCGAAAGTGTTAAGAACTGCATATAGCCACACCTTGGAGACTTGGATTTTAAAGAGATGTATATCTGAATCATTCGCAAGTGTTAAATGGTTCATATTAACCTTATACTTTGACATGGTGAGGGTTATCATTGTGGAAGTATATTAGACAATTAAATTTATTTGACCTATGTGGGTAGCATATGTGTTATTGCTTCAACTTGTCTACGTGTTAGATTTAAATAGGGAAGAAATGGAAAAACTTCATTGGTAGAAAGCTTTTTAGAACATGACTATCAATAAAAAATATGGTAGTCAGTGTGTTGGCCTTGCAAGCTGTCGGTAGTGTGTTTGATTCTTGTTGGATACTACATACTATAGCTATATGCCAAAGTAGGCTTAGCTCCAGAGATATCTGAACCTCAATTCTGAATGAAAACTACATAATTCCGTGTATACAATGATATCATAAAGAAATGGATATTTAATCTAACAATAATTACAAATACGTTATTTTTATCAAGAACTCTTTTTAACCATCACCATTTTCATATGGTGAATATGCTGATTTGCCAAGACAGCATAAGTAGATGAACAATCAAAAATGGACTGCTGCAGGAATCAAACCTGTGTCCACCAGGAAGCCATCTTAAAGTGATGCTGCCCTTTACCAACTGAGCTGAGCAGCCTACTGGTAAATTGAAAGTTCAAATAACTGCTTTACACCCAAATCTCATCTTGTTCATCCACTGTCTGTATCTGCTCTCTTTATGTTCCTTTAACATGGACAATTACATTATAAAGGAATGGATATTTGATCTGACAGAATAATTGATTACGTTATTTTTTATTAGGAACTCAAAAAGAGTTCCTTATAAAAATTTGTATGTCTATCTGTTGGTCCACACTATACCTCCGAAAGTTCTCAATGAAATTTTGTTGAAAGGTGGACTATGGAAGGATTGATTAAATTTTTCAGTGGAACTATGCACAGTTACCTCATCCGCCTGCCTTGTGGCTAAATGTCCTCACAATATCTCAATGAATTCCAACGACAATTTTTTTTTTTTTTTTTTCTTTTTGAAGAGTATGTCGTGGATTAAGGAAAAGTTGATTGAATCTGCATTGGAGGTATTTGAACTGATTTTTATTCAGTTTTTAGTGACAATGCAGTTGCCAGAAATATGTGCTTCTTGAGTGCATTCTAGTATTCTGAAAATTCTGTCAGGCAAAATTGTAGGTTGTCCTTGTGTGGAGTAATGCTTTTGCATAATGTATTATACAATAGTATTGTTTGGTCATAAGTTCTTTTACTCAAAGGCTACAACCAGAGTCTAGCAGAATCATTTGGATACTAATACAATCTTCTGAATACGACAACAATGAAGTGTCGAGCTTCACAAATCATAAATATTTACTTATAGATTTGGGTTGTCGTATCAGATGGCCTGGTTTGAACATAGGTCCTGCTGGCTTGGTTAAAACGTGCATATCTGTTTGCCAAGTCAATGATCATTTGAAATCAGAAAAAAAAATTTTAACCAACATTATAATGAAAGTAAAAACAAAATGACTTCATGAGTTAGCAAGAAAATTTGTATGATTTATTAGATGGAGCCATAAAATCTCTTGGTGCTGAAACTTTTATATATACATTTCTTTGATTTTTTTAAAAACTTAGCCCATCCGAATAGGGGCATATACTTAACCCCAAGGAATATAGCCGTCTTTGAATATAGCTATTGTTAGTTCTAATATAGATAATGTCTATCTAATTTTTTTTTTATTCCTCTAATGTTTTGTGGGTGGATTTTTTCAATTATATGACTAATCTCGTTTGGAAGAGCTTCATTACTTTTAGTTTGAAATTGTTTTTTCTTCACCTAAGTGAGTATTAACAAGTAACACTAACCTGCCACTTAGGATAGGACTCAAGACTTCTCTATCATTAAATTATGATATGTGTCAATTTTGTGATCGTTCATCATTTGGATAAGGAAGATATTCATTCTGTTTTGGTTCCAGAATCCATTTTTATTCCTTAATAAGCTCCATCAGTATCTGAAAAAAAAAATCCTGGCTTTTGGCTATTTATCTCCTGCTGTATTTCTAAGCCGAGTTTCAATGCTAGCAGATAGATGCATGAGGATTGAGCTTCCAGGTTGTTCCCCTGTTTACTGTCTACCATCATCGATCCCTTTTTCCACCTGTGGCAGAAGGTGTTCAAACATGGAGGAGTCCTGTCCAGTGACATTGATCCTGTGAAGTTATGTTGATTGAGATAAGGTCCAGTTAGAGGTGTCTTACCACCAACTGTTTCTCGGTCTCCCTCTTAGTTGAACACCTTCAATGATTCCCATGAGACTTGCCTTTGCTAGACCAGTCTTGCTTCTTTTAATGTGACCAAAGAGTTTGATTACTCTAGACTTCATGGTTTTACTGTACTGTATATGTTGGACTAAAAGACATGATCTACATGGGTATTTGGAGGACTACTGCCTACTGCAACTTCTCAGAGCTCAATAATTGTCCATATAGTAACTTCAGTTGGCTGCCCCCTAGTCATGACATTTGGATCTTATTTCTTTCAAATTAATATACTCGCTTTTCTTGGTTTGTCATAGTACTCTCCTCCCATACACTTTTACGTCAGGGGTGGCCTTGATTGAAATCCAACAGTTGGTTTCTCTTTTTATGCGGTCTTTGGCTATGTAGGCTCCCACTTATCTGTATATATTGATATACATGTAAATATAGCTACATTATTATATGCAAACATATGCTCTTGACAATAACTGACTCCATCTCCTAAGGTCAAGAACTTTTAAGTGGTTATTAAATACTCCAACTGGCAGACCATAAAGCAATAAAAAAAACTCTATTCATCTCTTGTACCTTGAAAAAACAAGTATTTACTAAGCTTAGCTTAATCTGGCCCAAGGCCATATGTATGGGGCACTCTGTTAGGATCAAACCCACTGTTGTGGTAATGGAGTGTGATTAGTTCACTAAACATTACTTCATGGTGATGCACCTTATCTTGTATATTGATAAGAATGAAAAGTGTCTCAAAGTCACGATTCAACTTGAGCTGTTTTAAAGGGTGATCGGCAATAAACTCTCAAGACGAAATGTCCCGTAAGAGAGGTCAACACTGATATTATGTGGTATGAGAGAAAAAAAAAGTCCAGAAGAAATTTATTTAATTAGAAATCTGACCTATTTCATTACAAAATGAAATTAAGTATTATTTTATCAAGAAAAAAAAATGGAAAAAAGTAAGGCCAAATTTGAAAAACCTGGCTTTTTTTTAAAAGCATTTGGCCACTAAACTTTCTGGTTTGGCTATACATAGATTTTGAGCCATTTTGACTTAGTTGTAATTGTATTCCTAATTTATCACAGGGGAGGGGCACGGTATTGTGAGTCTTTTTTTATTTTAATTTTTTTAATTCTTTATTTTCATGAGTTTTAGGCCAGAAATGATTCCAACTATCTGGCAGCTCTGAGTTCCCCTCCCTCTGATGTCGAGATATTTTCATGAAATTGGCTCCACCCAAAAGACGAAAAATTAGACTCGCTCAATAAATCACTTTCTGTCAGCGTTTCTGTGACACTTAATTAAATCTGTATCATATTTTTAGTTATAACAACAATCACATTTTGCAACACATTTATTTTTGTTTTTAATTTCATTTTTTATAGCTCTGTTAATGTATTTCACATGGACCAATCTATTATATCTTTAAGGTTATAACAGGACTCTGACCTGACTTACAATCAATCAAACATACTAATTTACACATGGCTTCCATGTCTGAGATGAGTCATTGTCATTTTTCCAAGAGTTAGATATTTGTACTAATATCTTCATGGTTGTTATCTTGATGTTTAGTCTAATGCCTCATTTCAGCATTCCTCTGAGGTATCCAACCAATTGAAGTATTTTCTTCTTTTTTTTTTTTTCTTTATACACAGCTCTAGATCTTGCGGACAGAGGCTATCTAATTGTTAGTCTTCATGTTTATTCAAATGCCTTCTTTCAGCTTACCTCTATTGTATAATTCATCCATTTTTACATATTTTTCAATACACAGCTCTTGAGTATTAAGGATTCTAGCAGAAAGAGGCAATTTTGTTGCTTGTGGGGTAAAAACCTGGCTGGATATACAATGCCGGACCAATTATCCGGCTTCCAGAATTACCGGAAAATCTACCATTTTTTAAATCTAGCAGCCATCAAGGTAGTTTGCCAATAGCCGCTCTTTGTTTAGAATTTTGTGGCTTGGTTGAATTGTCTCCAGATGAAGATAAGTAGTAGATTACTATTGGTTAAACAGACCCTATTTTTAAAGTGAATTAATTTGAATACGTTATAATCATTCATTCTTTACTCTTTTGGCATATTTTATATTCTATAGAATTGTATATTGATTAGTAAAGATCTAACACACCCTGCTTTAGGAGCATATTAATTTGTATTGGTTGAATACAATTTCAGTCTTTACTTGTAATTGTTTATTTTTTTTCCATTTTAATTATATACTAAGCCTTGGTCCAGAAACCTGGAACACCTTTGATCCTAAGTCAACTGGGTAAATGGTCCAGTACTATACATGTTGTTCTATTTGGTATTTGTAGTTGGAATTTTTCTTTCTTTCAGGTACATCATTAACATTGTCTGTCAATGTATGTCCACAGGAATTGCTAAAGATATGAAAATATGAAACGTTCTTTAAAAATATGAAGAATGTGGATTTGTTACTTTGGCATTTGACCTCGTAGCAAAAAAATAAATTATTTCAAAATAAAAAAAACAAACAAACCCCAAAATACTAAACTCTGAACTTTCAACCAAGCTGTTAGATTTAGCATTTCATAAATCTTAAAAATTTAAATACTATTGTACAAAACTGTCCTGCTAACAATTGTGCTTTAGAAAGCATCTGAAGTGTGATTTAAAGAAAAATATTGTTCAGATAATAACAATGGAAATAAAAACCTGATATAACAGTGGAGGAATGCCCCAAATATTTTCATTAGACTCTCACATTTGTTATTAATCCATTGTATTTGGTGATTCTATAAAACATTTAACAAAATGAGCTAGGTGTGATCTGAAATAATCTAGGTCATCCATTCAATGTGTTGAGGGACTACATGCCACCTGAACCAATCTGCAAAGGATATACATTAACAACTGAAAGTGCTTCTCTAGTACTGTATGTCATATGTGTTTATATATTCAATATCTAAAATGTAATGTGTGTGTGTGTGTGTATACCTAATAATATAAAGATGTTTTTTTTTTTCTTTCTTTCTTTTTTGTATAGAACTAATGGTGGTTGCAAATTTGTGTTCTAGGATAACTTGACCCTAGCATTAATATTCTGAACTCTGGTGACCTAAAGGTCATTCAGTTACCAGTGGTCATTTTTAGCCAATATCACTGGTCCTAAGCTTTGGAAAAAAAAATTTTTATCTGAATTTTCTACTATCATTATTCTAAAGAATGACGGAAAGTCTCTTAATTTTTTATTTTTTTTTTTATTTTGCTCATGCAAATTCCTCCATTCCTAAAAAGTATTAGACTCTAATGGCACTTTCAAGGCAAAAACCATTAATAGTCAAAAAATATGTTGTGTAGATGTAGAACAGTCAGTGGCATTTAAAGTTTTTAATGAGTCTGAAAAAAAAAAAAATGGGGTAGGGGGAACACGTCTGATTCCTTTTAAATTTTATGAAATTACTATAGAATATCATTTGCTTTCATGTCTTATATTTGCAGTGTAATGCCAGGTATCCCCCAGCTAAGGCCAAGTAGCAAAGTAATTAATGTGTATTTGTATTTTTTTTTTTTTTTTTTTCTTGCATACTCCGTTGTTGTTAATAAGCCTTTATACCTGAATTAAAATTATTTAGATTAAGAGGGTTTATTTTTTAAGCTTTTCATTTTTTTTTGTTTTTATTATTTCATTTTATTTTTTAAAAATCTATTTTTTCAATCTTCTACTTGAATCCTCCCTAAAATATCTGGCTGTTATCACACCTCAAAAGAATCTCGATAATCTTGATAAGTCATTCACAGGTAAATAGAATGTAGGGAGTGGAAGCATGACATTTCTTATCTGAGAAACTAACGTATGTATTCATATGTGTATGCAGAAACACTTTTCAATGTATATGCAAGAACAAAAAAAGCTATAATAAGCACTTTACTCAGCTCCAAGTAGTGGACTCTTTTGTTGACAGGTGGAAATAGAAAAAGTCTGACTGCTGTAGGGATAACGAACTCTACTCCTTTTATTCCAACTGGAGATGATTATTGTTTGAACTCACAGTTTAGGGTAGACAACTCTTCACTGATTGCATTTTCAATTAAAATTTGAAGATTTGCCTTCCCTAAATTATGTAAGGATTCTTGTTGCCAAGGTGGAAAATAATGTCAATTCCAGCCTCTAATTTGGACTGGATTTTTAACAGTCATGTTAAGCCTGATAAATAAAACACCATAATTATTTGATGGTGAATTAAATGTTATTTGTCAATTTATTTGGAGCAAAACATTTTTTATCTGACAAAAACAACCTGAAAACTAATGATGAACCATTTCTGTTGTCTGCTTTGCTTTAAAATTTGACATTTTTATATTCGTTGTGTGAATGTGTCCAATGTAATGCTGTGTTGTCATTAAAGTCCATGCTATTTTACCATCGAATAGTAAGAGTATATCCCAATATTGTTAAAGAATCTTATGAAACTTGAAGGGCCTTACTTCCCTGTTGTATGGGGGTTAGTTGTCTCACCTCCAATAAGAACATATGTATTGAACGGAAAGTTCAGTTTAGCTTTATAGTTACGTTATAAATAGACCTCCCTCCACTTGAAACCTCTTAAAAAGGTTTTATCTCAAAACTTGGGCTGTGTCCATGTTTAGGTGTTTTTTAAAGCATGACAGTGACACCACTCGCTCGTATTCAAGAATATACATTTTGTTGATATGGTTTGATGATGCATCTGTACCTGATAAGATGGATTATAGTGTGGAGTTGTTTTGTCTAGTTTTAGAACCGATGCTGGAAATGACAAAGACCGGTTTCAAATAATAATTTATTTCCAGCTTGCATATTCACACAAAAGGTTTGTTACTAGAATGTATTGGAAAATCAGGGTTCAGTTGTAAGAATTGTGTGTTGAGCATATAAAAAGTGATTAGTTTATGTAATACACTGTAGACCTGTTATAATTCGACTCTATATAATGCTGAATTGCTTCAAACGTTCATGAACCCCAATTTTCAAAATGTCAAATTTAGCTCTCGAAATAATCGCTAGATACAAAAATAAAAAGATCCTTACTGAATCAGGTTACACCAACTGTAAAGAGGAAATGAATTAGACAAAAACATTTTGGTGGTCAGTAAATGTAACACTCACTACATATGTATCTAAGTTTTGTAAAAATATAATCTGGTGAGGTGTCACGATTAGGAAAAAAAAAATTAATATTTATATCAGTCTCTCTGTCGGATTAGCCTCACCTTACCCCAACCTCTACAGTTTTCCCTCCATTCCTGCATGGATTACGAGGGTTGGTTCTAAAGAGGTTTAGGGGAGGAACTCTGATTGAGGTTCGTGAAATTGGCAAATTCTTTACAATGTGTACCTGCTTATAATGCACTAGAAAATTATGGACTTCCGCACTATAAAGGGTCCACAGTGGATTTTCAAGATGCATAATTACAGTTATGGTGAGAACTTAGTTCTAGTCTTGCTATAAAATGCATGTGTGTCATTTTATATCTAATGCAATATGACTTCGATAAAGGGTGAATGTATGTATGTCGCCAATCTAGAATGACCCATTTTCAAAGGTGGATAGCTGTGTACATCTCTCTATCTCTCAAAGGACATAATTACATAGAACTTAATGGACTTATATTGTCAGCAGATGAGATGTTATCCCTGTGCATAGGTTATGCTTAACAAGTAAAGTTAAGTGTCTTGTCAGTATTTGTTTGTATTGAATGTGTATATTTTTTTCTTTTTTCTAAACGGACATATGCTGATGTTTATTGGTGAATGTATCACCTTCAATACAAATTCATACAATCTGGTTGAAAATCTGTGTGGCCGTTGTGGACGCCCTGTTTTTTTTTTTTTTTTTTTAAATGCTTTCATTCTTGGAGCTGCAACAATTGTATTGCTGCTTATGTGATGGTCTTGGCTTTTTTTTTTTTTTTTTTTTCGTGGCAATAGCTGCCGCACCCTGGGATGTAAAGCGTTTACCGAACTGTCTGATATCATCCAACGGGAAGGTGGATTTACTATGTTTCAATGTGATCCCCCTTTCCTGGTATCTTTTAAGGCAGTTAGAAAGATTTTCTAACTATTCATGATTTCGCCCCACCCCCCTACACACATGCTAAAATATTATGTAGGTTGGTGGTTCCCTGGTGACTGGCGAGGTCCTCCCCGGATTTCATTGTGGAAGATGCCACTAGATGCAGTGGGACCAAAGTATAGGCATCCCATGCAGTGGAATGTGTGTTTGGAAAACTGCTTTGTTTTTCAATCTCTCATCCACCTCAATCTGATGATGTCCTCTACCCTACAAATTTCCTGGGGTATCTGTACATGGAATTTAGTTTACTTTGTCCCAGGATTCAGATACTTCCATTTTGAGGTTGGTTGCAGATTGGTATATTCTGTAATCTTGGTTGAGTAGATTGGAAGGAAGTGTCATACTCAAACCTTTAGCTTCCTAATTCTGTTTTCGGCAAAGACTAGACCTTTGAAAATTTCTATAAGAGTGATTACTTTGCTGTCATCTGCTACTGTTCTTGCCAGGACATATTCATGAGGGTGAGAAATGATTCTTGCCACCATAAGCATAATAGTTCTTGCCATTGGATGGACATTGTCCTTGAAGGTGTTCACTTGAACAGTTTTTACGGACAGACAATTTGATCCCGTCTCAACTATTCCTGTGGCTGTATTTTTACTGCTTCTGGATCTTCATAACCCATAGTGTTTTGATCATTTCATTTATTCCATCATTGCTCCAGTCTCTTTCTTTGCAGCTTATTGAGCACCTCCAACTTTCAGGCCATGTGCCCCCCTGTCTTCCTGTTTGATATGCCTGTCCCCACTTTATCAGGGTTGTGGAATTGAGGTTGGGGTCTTCTACAAGAGCTTTATTTTTGAGACATGCATCAGTCATTCTAAATATGGCTACATTGTCTTGTCTGTATAGATGATTGTTGAAGTCAAGAAGACGTGCCTTTTTCTCTAGGTTGTTGAAGTCTATCCACCTACATTCTCCTTGCTTGGTTGACTGTAGTTCATGCATAGCCATCATATGGTTGACAAGGTGGCGGAATTCATCTTGGTTGATGATCAACAAAAATGAGCTTGGCATTGATTATCATAAATTCCTTACTACCACTTATGGAGAATGATCTCTGATTTATTGTCTGTTGTGCCAGCATAGATCATCCTGTTTTCAGCCTTCTCTAGTCGTTCCTTGAATGCTGAGATGGTTTGTATCCATTACAAATGATTGCATAGGACCCAAAGCTGCAGAGACACGACCAACTTGAAGTTCTGGATCATGGTTGGTTGCTGACAGAGATTTGAACTGTTTGTTAATAAATGTAGTCATGTTTGTAAGACTTTATAGAGACATGTATGTGTCTATCTGAGCTGGATAGGTAGCAATGAGTATCAGATACCTGAGAGTCAGTGACGTGTCCAATAGGTTTACCTCTTGAAGTCTCTTCAGTGTCAGCAGTGATTCAAAATTACTCAACAGATTTCATGTGGGTTTTTCCTTATCCCATTTTTGTCACCAGTGTAATATTTTCAATGCCCAAATCCAGTTCTGTTAAGATAAAGACTTGAAAGTCTAGTTAACTATTAAATTCATGTACATCATTTCATATCTAATCCAGAACAACTTCTATAAAGGGTGAACACCTATGTATGTCTTCGATTGAGATTGGTCTATTGTCAGGCATGGATAGCTGTGGGTATGTTGCTATCTTTCAAGGGACATAATTACGCCCAACTCAACGGACTTGTATTGTTAGCAGATGAGATGTTACTATTTAATAGAAATACTTCACTTTATGTTTATTTGTCTGCCTATCTATTTGTATGTGCCCACAGACAGTTGGGTAGGCCTCTCACTCAAACACATATTCCTTTTTCTATCTGTAATCATGGAAGTGATGAAGCCTTCCTATTAAAGCCACATGCTGGTGACATAAAAACCAACAGACATCAAGATAATTATCTGTCCATCATTAAAATTCATTCTTTTCATTTCACTGGACTTTGGCAGACGCACTTTAATTTTTTTGATACTTTCTTTGCAACCATTTCTTTTATGAATCTTGAAGAGTTTGTGAATACTGTATATATCATAATAAGTTTCATTTTGCTAGCCTTTCCTTTTTCATACTTTCAACATTGCTGCTTTATTCATATAGACTTTATTTTAGTCTGCTCTAGATAGATACAGTCATTCAGTAATTTAGCCATTGTTTCTTTTAATAGCTTGTTGGAGCCTACCACTTTGTGGACACTTTTGATTCTATTTGGTCTTTAGTTCAGCATTTATCTCCTTTTATGGCTCTATAATTTACTGATTCAATTTACTGGTTATATCCTCATTTGAATGCTTTCTTTTTCATATGATATTTGAGTATTTACTCTTTTTTTAAAATGTCTACTTTATGAATGACCTTTCAATTTTCACCTTTCACCCTTCTGTCGTAATTAATATTTTACTCTGCCAGAGAATTGAAACTCAAACTGCGTTATTATTTTTTTCTCTCCTGGTTCTGAGATAGCTACAAATATTTAAAAAAAAATAGTCTCTCTGAGAAATGTTTTACAATCCAGCTTTCTTGGTTAACTGAAAATAGAACCTGTTTCTTGGTATTTTTCTCCTGATAGGTCAAAGCATAAAGAGTGAATTAAATCTAATTTTACTGTCTTACCTTATCATGCTTGTTGAAAATAAAATACTCAAAACAAGTGTTTTCTTTATTATTAGATTCAGACCAGTCTGTCTTCATTTCTGTTGTTTATTGTCGTGAGACTCGGGTCATTTTTATGTTCTGTCATCTGGTCTACATGGTCATGTTGATAAGGCATTGTTCATATTAGATGGATTTCCAAGGATGCAGGATGTGAGTTCAAATCTAGTTGGAGGCTATGCCTTTATTCCCAATCCATGCTGCTTACTTATTGAACGTTAAGATGACCCGAGTACTGTGGTAAAAAGCAATACACGATAAGAGAAAAGATAAACTAATCTAAAATTAATATTATTTCTATTATTATTCGGACTATCCTCATCTTGGTTGTTTTTCGTACAATGTTTCAGCCGTTGTACTCTACGGCCTTCATCTGGTAGGTGTGGGGAAGTAATGAACCGAATCTTATTTTTAACCAACGGGGGTATATTGACCGCACTCCTCTCTTAGCATTAGTAGCATTATTATTGTCTCACCCTGGGATTGAACCTAGAACCATCAGATTACTTGCAGTAATTTTATCTGATTCTGTAACCACTACGCTATGTGTCTGAATAATAATAGAAATAATAATAATTCCTCATCCCAAAAATTCAGAGATATACTAAAATTAATAATTATAAAAATGCTTCATTTGAGTATTTTGGACAACTTGAGACTATTGCTCCAAGACGTAAAAAAGCAACAGTAATAAGATGAAAGATAAACTGGTTTGAAATTAATGATGACGATGCTCCAACTAAAAAAAATTGGACAACTTTAGGCTATTGCCTGTTGTGGTAGGATGCAAGTGTTTTTCTTGGGTTTCATTCAACAGAGAATGAGGTAATACATGAAAGTAACTTCAAAGTTTGGAAAGCGGCTATTCGCTGAACTGAAAATATGAGAATAATGCAAAGAAGAGGATCGAAGCAAGCTGGTATATTTATATATGTATATGAAACAATGGAGAAAGAGGAGATAAGCATGATTGCTACACCTGTGTTTTCTGTTATGATAAAGTGGAAAAAAAAATCTGGTCTAGTCAAAGTATTTAATTGTGAAACTGATTCTACTAATGATGTTACTGTTGATCATCTCAGCCTACTTTTTGTAATTGAGGTTTTGATGTTTCATTATAGATATTTACTAAGCTCAAATTGATCTGCAATTAAGTTACGAGAGAGGCATCCTCAGTAACCATTACTCACTTCAGTAGTAATGGTTTGCAAGATTTAGCTTGGTAATCACTGCTCAACAGTGAGACTCTCCTACGTGTTTCATTATAGATCAACTTATCCAAGATGGTAGAACTATATGGAACCTATAAGGTAGGGAGTCTCTTGACATTTTTTGATAGCGTAGGTGTGTCAATATGTCTGTACGCTAATGATAGAAAAGCATTTATTTTACACCACAAGTACTTATTTATCAAGATAACCTCCTTCCTTAACCAAAAACTTTTTCATGAATCACATAGATCAAACATTATGTAGTGAGAACTTCAGATCAAAATTCAGCTGATAACTGTGTCCGGCTACAGACTTATAGATTCTCCCTCATGTGTGTATATGTGTGTGCATGTGTGTATCTGTTCAAGGTGTAAATACAGTGTCTCCTAAGTCGATAAAGATGATAAATCCAAAAGGATGGGAAAGATTTTTGGAAACTTAACAACAGAAAAATTCACTTAGGTGGGGGTACATACTAATATTTAATGACATTCAATTGAAAGAAAAAAAATAGAGTTTATTACACTGCATCTAATGTGCTGGTATTATGACTAGGGAGCCAACTACCAAAGCTTGGTATGGACAGTCACGAGGCTTCAATGATTTGTAGTGAGTGCTAATCCTCTAAATATTCTTGTAAACCATTTGTCTTATAGTCTAGTTGGATTTTGCCATTGTACAATAAATAGCAGGTCGGGTTTTGCTCACTATTGTCTATGAATTTGCTTTCTGGGTGCTCCTCCATCATGGCCCTATTCCTGACTAGGGTAAATAATGAATATCCTTATATGGCTAATGTTTGTGCACACACACAAAGGTGCTACCCAAAGGCTCGGTGAATTTGGCATGTAGAAACTGAATGTGGGTGTGTGACTCTGGAATTATGTCTCTCCTCATTGTGAACCGATATGTCAACTGCAGGTCATGATCAATCCTCAAATTTTTGGATAGCAACTTGGGCGTGTGTGTGTTTGCATGCACTTTCTTCCTTTAAAAGATGAGTAGTTTTTATGTACGCGTTATGTTCATATTTATTGGCATAGTATAAATGTGGCTTAGGTAATTATTAAGAATGTTTAACATGGTGACCAATACCCACACAAAATAATGAAGATATTCTTTTAGAAAATCTATATAATTCAGTTATGTAGCTAGAGTCATTGAGGGGGGGGGGCTTCCAACATTTAGTAGGTTTTGCTGGAAAAGGAAAAACTGAAATAAATAGATTTGCACAATCACTTAATTGGTGAAAAACAAATCCAAAGGCTGAATTATTCATGCAATTCATGTACGAATATATACTTCTTCAAATATTGTACGTCACTAGAAATACAGTAGCTGAACTCTAATTTATAAAACTTCTTTGAGGGGGAAGGGGGTCCTCTTCAATAGGAACCGGGGGGGGTGTCTTATAGCCCCTGCCTCCATCTATATCAGTTGAAGGATGGATCGAATTTAATCTTCTGCCAACTGTTCTCATGACTCTGTCAGTTAGAACAGCTGACACGTTTAACGGGGCTTCCTTGAGGCAAAAGGGAAGCAAGTTCAAGTCTTGCCAAGGGTTTGCCCTCTATTTCCAATCTGCACTATTCACTCACTGCTGGAGGTTGATGGCTAGAAATTAGTATGGAAGGAAATACTTGTAAAAAAAAAAAAAATTAGTTATGTAATGTACGAGTTGGATGAAGATCTGAAAGCTGTGACTCCATTCATTCTATTAAAGCTCTATAAGTACAGTGGGTTATTACAAAGAACCAAGGAAGATGGTGAATATCATTATACATATAATAGATGTATTCTTTCTGTCAATAATACTTGCATTAATTCATGACCATTGACAATCCTTTACTTCTTTATTTTCAATGTAGAGCCTACAGCTTGAGTGCTGAAACTGGCTAAAACTCATCTTGGGTGAAGGGAAAAAATTGGAAAATTTAGTCTTCTATCTTTTAAAAGATGTTCAATTTTTTAACCCTCAGAAATATTCAGGTTGTTAGTTCAGAAAATGACCAAAGATGATTGGTACAAGAGTGGTTGAGTCTGTGAGCAGTGAAAATCTGAAACCCTATATATATATATATATATATATATATATATATATATATATATATTTATGTTATATTATATATATTTATGTTATATTATATATATTTATGTTATATTATATATATTTATGTTATATTATATATATTTATGTTATATTATATATATTTATGTTATATTATATATATTTATGTTATATCATATATATTTATGTTATATCATATATATTTATGTTATATTATATATATTTATGTTATATTATATATATTTATGTTATATTATATATATTTATGTTATATTATATATATTTATGTTATATTATATATATTTATGTTATATTATATATATTTATGTTATATTATATATATTTATATTTATGTTATATTATATATATATATATTTATGTTATGTTATATATATTTATATTTATGTTATATTATATATATTTATATTTATGTTATATTATATATATTTATATTATATTATATATATTTATATTATATTATATTATTTATATTTATATTATATTATATATATTTATATTTATATTATATTATATATATTTATATTTATATTATATTATTTATATTTATATTATATTATATATATTTATATTTATATTATATTATATATATTTATATTATATTATATATATTTATATTATATTATATATATTTATATTTATATTATATTATATATATTTATATTATATTATATTATTTATATTTATATTATATTATATATATTTATATTATATTATATTATTTATATTTATATTATATTATATATATTTATATTATATTATATATATTTATATTTATATTATATTATATATATTTATATTTATATTATATTATATATATTTATATTATATTATATTATTTATATTTATATTATATTATATATATTTATATTTATATTATATTATATATATTTATATTATATTATATATATTTATATTTATATTATATTATATATATTTATATTTATATTATATTATATATATTTATATTTATATTATATTATATATATTTATATTTATATTATATTATATATATTTATATTTATATTATATTATATATATTTATATTTATATTATATTATATATATCTATATTTATATTATATTATATATATTTATATTATATTATATATATCTATATTTATATTATATTATATATATCTATATTTATATTATATATATATATAATATAATATATATATATATATATATAACTGTTAAACAATCAATAACACATTAGAAGCAACAAAAATACTATGAAAAAATAAAACAAACGGATCAATTATTGATTCAGAAAATTTTGGAACGAATCAATCACACAAATCAAGGTATACCTGTAGTTATTGTCTCACTCACTCACTTTTGTGTACACACAGAATTTGGATTTATTGTGTTACTATAAGTGTAATCATTTGACTGAAAGTTTTGCTGTATCCTGAACCTTACCCATAATATCACAGATTACATCAACAGTTAGTATAAGTTTGGTAAACAGAACAAAAAAACTTGCATTTGATATGAACCGAGAATCGATCTGTTTTTTTAACTTTTTTTATTCATTTTTTTATTTTTTATTTTTGTATTTTTGTCGCTTTGAACATGCCATTGACTGTTTAACATAGTCTCGTAAATGATTTTGTATGTTGAACGAAATCAAATAAGTTGACAGCTGTGAATTATTGGCTGTAGGAGGGGGGAACCTAATCTGGTCTTATTACCTGGCTGCTGAACAGATGCTTTGAATATTGAACTGATCATATTTCTTATAACCTAAATCTATATCCTGTCCACGTAATAAGAACATACTTATCATTATTAAATCAGAAGACTTATGGCAAAAATGAAAGAATAAAATCCTGCCTAGATAATTATTTTATTTGTTTTTATCATTTAAATAAGTATTGTAGCCTATTGATTTGATTTTGACTATTATTTGCCTTCATCTTAATTTTTTTAGTTATTATCACAACTCAATTCCAGCCGTCACTCTACGGCATGGCATTGAGCAAAAGGCATGAAATAGGAAGTATAGAATTTGCTCCCGGTGAGATCTAAACTTGCATCCCTCTTGCCAGAATCAAACCTGGCTTACACCCTGCTTTTATAACACTTGGCTACTGGAACTTTGTGGTTTTGCATAGATAATTTTTTCCGCCAGGTATTTGATAAATACTTATTAAAGTTTTTAATTCCTTGTGATTAAAAATAATGATATTGCATTAGGGTTTTGATAAAAGCCCAGAATTCTTCACCTATCATAGAATAGTTGGTTTTTGGAGAAGACGCTGATTAGAGATTTTGATGTTTATTTAAATCTGAAGAATCAGATGGAAATACATGGTACTTTGTCTTGAAAATATTGAAAGGTTCATTTTTTTTTTTCTTTTTTTTTTACTTCCTTTTGAGATCAAAGATTTTAGTCAGATTACTACAATTATTAATGTACTAATGTACTAATATTGCTTTATCTTTTTTTTTTTTTTTTTTTCTCAATTGCAATTCTTGAATCGTCATTTTATGGATGTTAATAAGCAATATAGATTAGAAATAGAGAACGAACCTTCAGCGAGAACTTGCATCCCTTTTCCTCTAGAAACCTGTCTTGACTGCTTTACCAATTCGAGCCATGGAGCCTACCGGCTGGAGTCATTCAATGCCTGAGAATTGCTATAAAAAGCAACTGAAATCAAGATGGAAGTAATACTAGTCAAAAAATGAATACTGTATATGTTGGACTATAAGACAAATGGTTTAGATGGATATTTGGAGGACTACTGCTCACTTCAACTCTCCCAAGCTCCGTGTCCATATCGAGCATATATATCCACCCCCTAATCATAATACCTGTGAATTGCATGCAGTTTTCTGTTTGCGTAGAAAAAACCTGAAAACTTTAGATCAAATGTCAGTCTTGTATATCAACAAATACAGTAATTGCCAATGTTTCATTTAAGAAATTTAAAAATAAAGTTTACTACAATGACTTGGCCAAACCATTCGTCTTCAAGAGTAAAATTCATCTTTTATCATTTCTTGGTATGGTACTTATGTTTCTGTGGAATGGATTGGTTCAATCAGTATATTTCCCACCATTTTTCTAGTTGTCACTACAGGTTGAGTGCCTCTTTAAAAGCCAACATGATGCCACAAGTAGGAAATTCTGCACTTAACTTCACTGTAGTATGGTTCAAAGACGAGAGGCAAGGCCGGTTTCTCAGGCATTTAATTCATTCTGGCTATAGTAAGAGCTTGGTAATCTGTGTTCAACTCTTTTGAAACCTAAAATTATATTATATTTACAACACAGTGAAAGACGACAAGTGTCCCACTTGAAACAATTTGTCATCGTCAGACCTCCATGCATTAATCATTCTATTTTTTTTTTTTGCTTGATCTCTCATGAATCCTTCAAATTTTTCCCACCATTACCCATTCATGCTACTTTTTTTTTTTTCACATTTCAATTTTTTTTTTTTTTTTTCTATGCAATCTGAATAGTGGGAGATAAACATACTTAAAAAAAATCCAAGATTACACCCCTTATATTAGGGATGGTAGGTATCTGTAATGTATCTCCTTATTTATATGCAAATATTCCGAAATCTGAGAAATGCTGAAATCTAAAACGTTTCTGGTCCCAGCCATCTTGTACAAGAGAGAGACCGTTTTTTTTTTTTTTCCTTTATCCCCATTCTGGGTAAGGATTCTACAATTAATGAAGGCCACTGCCTGGATCAACCTCAACATTGCAGTTTCAACAAAAGCAAAAAAAAAAAAAAAAAAATTGGGGTCATTTTGAAATTTGAATTTTTAACCATGAAAACTTTTTATTCATATAATTTATTTTCCTTCATTCAAAAAAAAAAAATTTCTTATTTTATTTTTCAGGATGGTTCCTATTTGGCTGAATTCCTTCTTGGAAAAGGATATGAGGTAAGACTGTTCGAATCTTTTATCCAGTTTTGTTCTCAGTTATAAAATAGAGACCAGAAAGTTTGTTCTATTTTTGACATTAGATAGTATCAGGAGAATTTGGGTTTTTACTCATTTCATTAAAAAATATTTTCAACAAAATTAAATTTTTTTTTTTTTTTTATTTTTTTTAAAAAATGGCATATTTTTTATTTCTTGGATTCTCACATTGAAGATGAAAGAAAATAAGCAATATTTTTGGCACATGCTTTTTTTTTCTTTTTGAGAAAGGTAAAAAATGCAAATAGTGTGTAGTTATGGAGAAGGTACTGTGGATTGTCAAATGTGTCAAAAGTAGTTCAAGTTTTATATTAGAGATTTTTCACTGAATGATGCTCTACAGTTGCGTAGACCAGTTTAGTTTGTTAGAGATCAAATCAATACATTACTCGGGAGTGATAAACTTTATACAATGTGTGAACATACTCAAAATGTCAAAATTCAAAATCATATGAACCATCTTGGATATGGTAATTGCTGTTTTCCAAAAGTTGAGTGGAGAAAAACCTACCGGATTGTATTTAAATGTCCTGTTTTTCTTTTTTCTTGTGATGAAAAGTAGATACTTTACAACATGGGATGCAAAAGAATGTGGGGCTAGAGAAAGGAACCACCCTTAACCATACTGCATATTAGAGGCTGGTTTCTATCCCCCAAAAATGATGCTATGTATATGTGGTGAGATTAGAAGGGTGTCTGCCTGTATGAACTTCTTCTAGAAACCAAATGATTGATTTGAACAAATACTGCTCTCAATTAGACCAAGTGATGGCTACAATTGACCTGAAGCATCAGGATTTGAGAAAATGTGTCATATTCTATCAGACTAATGCAAAACTGTATGTTTATTTGGTGATTAGGAAAAAATTGCTATAGCTTGGCTTGGAAGTTTCTAGTTGTTCACTCTTGTCGGCAGATTTGGCACCTTTTGGATTACCATTCATTATGGTCTTTTCCTCTGATGAGGAGAATTTGATTCCCTGGAAAACTGAAAAGGGTACATGGAGTGGTTCTGTGCCGAGAAAGATGAAAAGTTTTTGTATTATGGAATTATAAAGTAGTCTAAAAGATAGTTAGAAATAGTGAAACTAAACTGTAAATATCTTGTCGAAATCATCTTAATAAACCAAACAAACTTTTTGGCCACCCACTATTCAAGTAATTCTCTAGAGATATGCATGAATCTCCATTCAATGTCTTCTAAACTTGACTCGGTTGCATTTTTATATATATATATATATATATATATATATATATATAATGCTTTACAACTTTGAACATTTGAAAAAAATTCCCCAAAAAACTTTTCCTGTCACTTCAATCTCTTATTTCCCAATATCTGATGTAATTTCCTTCAGTGTTATTTTCTTTTTTTTTTTTTCTTTTTTTTTTCACATATACTTTGTTATGATGGTACTATGTTTAAATTTTCTCTTGTTGGTATCATCAGCTATTTACCATATAACTGTTTCAGGGATTTTAAAAACAAAACAGTTATATTAACATGGCACCCCAGTAGTGTTAATCAAACACCACCTGCCTTAATATATATAGCCCATGTCGTACACGTAGTTTATTTTATATAAAGTATTATTATAATGTATTGTATATGAATATTATTTCATACTACACATTTTTTCAAATTGGGCTCACTTTGGTTGGTTATCATATATATATGTGTGTGTGTGATTTAAAAAAAATCAATTTCAATTTTTTCTAAAGGTGTTTGTTGGAAATTTCAACAGTTAAAATTGATTTGGGGAATAAAATTCTTATTCATATAAAAATATTCATTTTAAAGGGACAAATATTGACATATATATGTATATAATATTTGTAATCATTAGGCTTTAAAAAGTCCTTGTGAGTTCTGAAAATAACTGGTGTTTTGTGAATTGGATCTTTTGTCTTCCAGATATTAATGATCTTGATGTAAGGGAAATAACTCCTCTGAGGATCTGTAAAAGCGACTGAGACATAGAGCAATGGTTTGCAAGCAGACCCTTTTTAATGTAGTGAATTCGACCCATGCTGGGTACTACACTCGTAACCTTGTAGGATACGATGCTAAGTTTAATAAATGAAGAACAAAATATAACTGGGAATTGTAAGTGGTGTCAAATATAAGATTAATTGGTATCTATTTCCAAAGTAAAATGAAACTTTTATTTAAAAATATTGCATTTGTGTCTGCTTTGATACTATTATAGGGTTTGAAAATTATTGCTATTTGATATTGTTGACCCCTTTTCTATAGAGTCCACAAAGGGCTACAGAACATGACCAAAATGCTGTTGAGCTGATCACTTTACAGTTGTGATTATCTTGAGTGAAACACAGTGCTGTGTTCTCATTTAAGAGTTTTGTAGGTTAGTTTCTATAATAAAATGATTTAAATTCAGCCATTTAATGGTTAAAAACACTTGTCTTGGACCGAATATGTCTTATTTTTATAACTGCTTCTTTATTAATCGCAGCAACATTTCGTTATAAACTACATTGAAGCAGTCTATTGTAATATAATACATTTGATATGTCATAAACAGTCGGTCACAACACTGCGTGTAATAGAAATGGTTGATAGCTTATGACCTTCCTTTGTTCAATGGTTTTCTAGTCTAGTGGTAGCATGTATAAAATTCTATTCAACTTGCTCTGGTTACGGTTGAGAGATCTCTCTTTATTTGGACCCATAATGCAGAATGAGGAGTAAGAAGTCTATCAAGGGATGAAGTTTCTTTTTCTCGTTTCATGTAACCATCTCCTGCAATGTGGTCGTAGTGCTCTGTCTAACATGGCTTTAAAGTGCTTAGGACCTGGAAGGCAGGGACTGATGAATGTCCTGCAAATACTCCCTGTACATGAATGTTCCTCTGTGGATGTTTATGGGATACTTTATATGTGTTCCATGTTCAAAGCCACGTAATCATATCTAGTTTATGTGTGTGTGTGTGTATTGCCTTCACTAGTATCACTTGAACATTCGATATATAACTTTTAGTGTTTCTCTGAATTTTTGAGATTGTTTCTCTGAATTTTTGTTCGGCCGAAACGTTGTATGAAAAACAACCAAGGTGAGGATAGTCCGAACAATAATAGAGATAATATAACTTTTAGTTTTATTAAGCCACGTTGCTGAGTACAGGTATACCTTTGATAGTACGGTTAATTCATTCCGAAATTTTCCAAACTGTTTGAAACTGCACTGTTCAATGGTTATTATTTAATGTTTTTGTTTTTGCTTATATTTGGTGTTGTGCAAATTAATGCAATGATCTTAACTGGTCTCCATCAAAACTGCATTGTTCAAGGTTTTCCTGTCTATTATACTATCCATTCCAAGGGGGTAGCTGAAAAAACAAAAACATGTATCTTGTCGGCCATCTTTTTATTGAACTACATCTAAAAATAACTGTTTCAGTGCACATAAAGACTTTTACTTCTGTAATGCATTAGCTTTTGCATGGACTTGTAGACATCTTTTGTACAGTGTTAGAACTCTTGGATATGATTTCAAGAGAATCCCGTCACAAACATATCACTGACATATCTCAGCCGGTCAAAATCTGCAGCTAATCTTGTTCACGTCAGCAGTGACTGTTCTATATTTTAAAAGGTTAATTTTTCTTTCTTTGCGCAACATCTGTTTGCAAATTGTGGACAATGGAGAGGATTTACAATTGTATCAAAAGCGCTTTTATAGAAACAGAACTTTTTTAGAAGTAAAATTGATTTCCTATGTGTGAGCAGGGCTTTGTTTTGTTGTAGGTGCAGCTTACAGAATCAAAGAAAGATGTTACTTTTATTCACTGGTCTAAACATTATGATAAAATACTTGGGGCTTCTTCATTAGTCCCCATCCAATGCTAAACATAACTTTAAATTATGGAATCCTTGCAAGTAAAAAGAAATATATAGCAGAGCTTCAGGACCAGGCATAAACTGTATGTGTGTTGTTTGTGACAATTACATTTTTAACTGTATTGGGATCATCATAATCTGAAGGTTTTGCCAAGAGCACAATTGCAGATGTATTCCAGTAGAAGCCATGTTATAGCAATACTAGCAGAGGACTTGTCGTAATCTAGCCTTGCCATTACTTTAGTACTGCAGACACATACAATATCCAAACCAAAATTCATGCATTTGAATATCAAACTTCCTTGTGAGGTGATGATAGAAGATGTTGGAAAAACAAGTCTCCTAGGTTTCCCTCAAGTGTCAAGGTGTATGGAGTAAAGACTATATTTTATTTTTAAATTTTTTCATCTGTTATACAAGTGAGAAAACACAAGGAAACCAATGTAGATCACAAACAATTTGAATACAAAAATATATTTAACAAATATAAAGAAATAAGTATAGTAAATTATTGTTAATTTAACAAGTAAGGATTGTATTTGAATTGACATTGGGGCATCAAGCATTTTACTAGTGTAACAGAAGGGAAGAAAACATGGCTCATGTATTGGAGTAAAATAAGTTTAATTTTAGCTATACTTATTAGCAAAACTAGCTATTTTCAGCTAGATTTAAAATAAACATCAAACATTGCAAGAAATCAATTGTGTACAGAATGGCATATAATAATTCAGTGGCAAATATTCTCTTACAGGAATAGTTTTTACTGACAATGAATTTCGACAACACTCATTTTGGTGTTTAACAAATTCTTATGTTATAGAAGCTTCTGCACTCTTATTGCTGCAATTACTTCTAACATTGATTCAACTCTTTCTTTCATTGAATACGTGCTTTCTTAGGAAAAAAAAAAATCAATAAATACATACTTTTAAATTCCATTACGCAATGAAACTTTCGGGCACGAAAGTTATTCAATTACTTTTGTTTCATTTCCATTATTATTCGGACCATCCTCATCTTTGTTGCTTTTCATACAACGTTTCGGCCGTTGTACTCTACGGCCTTCGTCAGGTAACATCTGACATTCCTGTTCAGATGTCGGGACCTACGGCTCATTCCAACAGGCCTAATGACAAAACCCCTGGTACGATCGAAGCGAGCTCAACTGGCTGCAAAAAAACTAGGTCATGCCCTAGTACGAGAGAGAATATGCCACAATAGATGGAGAAAAAAGCAGTTACAGGATGAGATCGTTACTCGAAAGCAAGCGCTCCTAGACCTAGCGCAAACCGAAGACAGTGCTAGAATCGAGAACTGTCTCCAAAAATCGTACATGACCGAATGCAAAAATGTGAAGATCATACAAATAAGGATGCTAGCAAAGCTGAAAGAACAATGCTTAAAGTCCAAGATCGATAATCCACAACCCGTAAAGGCAGTGATCACCTTGAGTCAACGGATACTATCAAACTCTGAAGAATCTATACTAAATAAAGGTCTCAACTTCGCAATCCCGAGTAAACGAGTCCCTTACTTGGACATCATAGCTCCAATCGAGGCAGCAGCCTTGAATAAGGATCTCCCCCATGCCCAAGGAGATGAGCTAAGATGGAAAGTGAGACAGGTCCTTGAAAAGGCCAGAGCCTCTGAGCCCAATATACAAAAGGAGGAATGGGCGGCCACCAAGACCCTTCGGAGTGACACAAGTATAGTCATACTGCCAGCGGATAAGGGAAACGCAACTGTGGTAATGGACAAGCTAGCGTACAGTGAAAAGTTGGCCAACATAATTGAGGAGGGTGGCTACTGCAAGTTAAAAAGAGATCCAACTCTGAAAACCGAGAGGAAGCTGTCACAGATCCTAAGCAAGAACAAGGATCATTTCCCCCCAGTAACATACAGACAGTTAACTCAAAGATATAGTAAGCCACCACATATGTATGGCCTCCCAAAGATTCACAAGGTAGGTACTCCATTACGACCTATAGTAAGCTGTCGGGGCTCAGCATGCCATCCACTGAGCAGGTACCTGGTGAGTATAATCAACCCGCTGGTGGGTAAGACCTCATCCTATGTAAAGAACTCAGCTGACTTCGTAGATAAACTCAGAGGGGCTCCAATTCAAACACAACGAATGTTGAGCCTAGATGTGGTGAGTCTCTTCACACGAGTTCCTACATCCGAAGCACTATCAGTAGTTCGGGATAAATTAGGTTCAGATCCCACATTGGATGAACGCACCAGCATCCCCCTTAACAACCTAATGGAAATGTTGACTTTCTGCATAGAAACAACATACTTCCAACTGGGGAATGAGATGTACCAACAGGAAGAAGGCTTAGCTATGGGATCACCGCTATCACCAGTGATGGCAAATATATACATGGAGTACTTTGAAGAATTGGCCTTAGGAACATCGCCACTAAGGCCAAGCATGTGGCTTCGATATGTAGATGACACCTTCGTACTATGGCCACATCTGGAAGACCCACAGTTACTACTTGACCATGTGAACTCAATCAGAGCTTCTATACAGTTCACAATGGAAAAGGAGAGTAACAATAAATTAGCCTTCCTAGATGTACTGGTAACAAGATCAGAACAAGGTTTCAATACATCTGTGTATCATAAGCCAACGTTCACTGGTCGATATCTCAACTTCGCCTCTAACCATCCATACAGCGTTAAAAAAAGGATCGTCCGATGCTTACAGCACCGAGCAAAGTTAATAAGTAGCAACTCTGACACATACCTCTGTGAGATGCGTAACATAAGCAAGAATCTCCAGAAAAATGGTTATCCCAAAGGCTTAACTGTCACCACTAGTGAAAGAAGAGTGACGGAGGAGGAGGATGACAATCATAAACCAACAACAGTCTGTCTCCCCTACCTTAAGAATGTGTCTGTGAAGATCCAGAAGATCTGCGCCCCATATAATATCCGGGCCGTATTCAGAAGCAGATCAACGCTACGCAGCTACCTCTCCCGCACCAAACCACCCACTGAGTTATCAAACACTAAAAACTGTGTATATTCAATACCGTGCAGCTGTGGGCACGAATACACAGGTGAAACATGTCGCCCCTTGAAGGTTCGGGTGGAAGAACACTGAAAAGCGGTGAGTAAAGGTGAAACCAATAAATCAGGTATAGCTGACCATGTATGGAAAGAAAAGGGAGACCACCTACCCCCCTGGAACAAGGTTGAGATAATTGACCAGGAAGAACATTGGAAAATCCGTAAATTGAAAGAGTTGGCCCATATGCTAGGCAAGCAAAACTGCCTCAGTAATCCTAGCATTGAAATGGATACCATATGGGAACCTCTAATAATAAAAGACAGAAAACAATAACATCAAAAAAAAAAAAAAAAAAAAAATCTGTCACCTGAGGTTTAAGGCTCCTAAAAATTAACACCGGTTGTCCACATGGACACATAGCGCAGTGGTTACAGCATCAGACAAATTACTGTTAAGTAATCTGATGGTACTAGGTTCGATCCTAGTGTGAGACAGTATAACAATACTACTAACGCTAAAAGAGGGGAGTACGGTCGATATACCCCCGTCAGATAAATAAAGGGTTCGGTTCGTTACTTCCCAAAAATCTCCTAGATGTTACCTGACGAAGGCCGTAGAGTACAACGGCCGAAACGTTGTATGAAAAACAACAAAGATGAGGATGGTCCGAATATTAATGGAAATAATAATAATACCTCATCTCAAAAATTCCGAGATATACTTTTGTTTCATTACTTTGCACAATGAAAAGATCCTAAGGGTCTGTTCTTCTTAATTGTCTATTGTCACGTACAATCCATAAATCATTCGTATTATAAAAAGCACAAAATGTTTGATAAACTTTAATCTTTAAAAAAACAACTGAAACGTAAAGAACGGATTTTTTTTTCTTGATAGAAAGAGTTGTTATATAGAAATTCACTGAACTTCTTCGAGCCACTAAAGAAAGTTCACAATAAGAAATATAGAAAATAAACCAAGTAGATTTTTTTTATTTTCTGACTTGTTTACATTTTCAGAGGAGACTGAAAGTGGTCTGCAGCAAGAAAGCTGCCCATGTCATGTGATTATTGAAGCAGGGAATTGAATAATTATTATGATTACCACAGAAAATCGAGATTATGATTAATGATTACTTTTATCTCTCAAGTCTAATCCTTGAATTTGTAGAAAATTCTTCTATCAGCATAATTATAGAATTAAATAAGTCCACTCAATTCAGAAAACTGATACAGTAGTGTAGTTTCATTAATGCAGAAAATGAGGATAACTGCATATTTCAGCAACACTGAATGCTTATTTCAACATCTGAAATAATAGCGAATTTTCTATTCGTAACATAGAAAACCTTTAGAGAAAGAGTTCAATTCTTTTCTCTCAGTTGATAATTTCTCACTTACAAACTATTTCATATTGAAAAAAGGTGTTGGAAATGATATTTGGCCTCCGTTAACTTGTGTCATTGTCAGTGTGCAAGAATTTTCAGTTGTATTTACTGTCTTTATATACTTGTATGTGGAAATATGATTTGCATAGCTGTAACTGTGCAGACAATGGAATTGGCAGCCCGAGTTCAAACTCTGATCAGTGCTCTTTATGTTCACTTTGCACTAATTCTCTTTGGGAAAGGCATGAATCCATCTCTCCCTCCTCCAGCTATGGGTAAAATGATGGGATGGATTGGGCTTTAGCCTCGGGAAGGTAACAAATCTAGAAGAATAACAACCCTGATTATAAACCTGAGGGTGGGGTCCCTGTAAGATGGTTTGATATCCTTCTAGTAGCTCCTGCAGCCAAGCTGATGCCAGACGTATTGCTCTATGGTTTCCTCAGGACTACATCCTTGAAGCGGAGGGGGGGGTCTGATGACCGGGCATCCCAGGAACCCCATACGCTACACTAGTACCCTGGATGGAATACTCCAATTTCATCTGCTTGTCTATGGAGACAATGGAGGCCATTAATACTTGTATATATTTAATAACGTTGAGTATATCTTTAGATTATCTTTTGTGTTAGCAAAAAAAGAAGTTTTTTTTTTTCTCAAAATTCGTTTTATCTTTATTGATCCCTTTCATTTCATCTTTCAGGTTCATGGAATTATCCGCCGAGCCAGTACATTTAACACTCACCGTATTGAGCATTTATATGCTGACCCGAAGACGCACAGAGAAGGATGTAAATATTATTTGGTTTCATTATTATTAGCTTGTTATGCATGAAATGTTTTTCATGAAGAATATTGTTGAAAGAGAAAGATCTACTTATATAATTGCATTTCTTTGCTGGATAATTGTGAATAGAGATATAGTTCATTATTATTGAAAGTTTTCCAGCTCATAACACCAATGGTGTTGACCCAAGAAAATTGACCAAAGTATGAATTAAAATTAGGACATAATGCTGCTTGAGCTGTTGATAACATCAACAAAATTTTTGGAGTGAATACTGCTACAATGTGAACTGTTCAGCACTGAATCAATAGGTCAGGAAATAAGGATAGCAAAAATGAATTTTGAAGAAATCTCAAACCTATTCCTAAAGAGAAATTATCGACAACAGTGGCAGATGATCTATGAATACTGCTTCGAGCACTTTCTTGACACTTTAGGACTTCAGCAGTGAACATCTCGCATAATCGCAAGGCTATAGGGAAGCTTAAAAGTTGGAAAAATAAGTCCCACAAGGACTGAATTATATTCTCTATGACGGTGCAGTGTGTCTGCACCTCCCAGCTGACTGCGTCCAAGCTTAGAGAATTGGGATATGAATTCTTGCCACATCCTTCACAATCACATGACCTTTTTCCAATAGATTATCTTTTCAAGTATTTTGAACTTCATATCCGTTATAAAAGTTCAAGAATAGGGAATCCATAATTCATGCTTTTACTGAAAATGTGATCATCAAACCTGAAGAGTTTTATGGGAATGGCATATTCTCATTGGAGGATTGTTGCATTTTGAAGAGGTTATGGCTTCAAGTGGATCATATTTTGATAGAGTATTTGTTCTTCGTATCATGTTTTGTCTTATAATTATAAAAAAAACATTTCATATGCAACAACCTAATGGATTGAACATTTTAGTTATTTTGGAAATATTTTCATTTTCTTTTATTTAATTTGTTATTTTTTTTTTTCTGGACAAAGTATTCTCTCTATTTTATTACTTGTTTTATACAATCTTATTATTTTTGCTTTTATCACAACACTCTGGATCAATACACTCTCTCTGACTTGTAGAATAAACAGAAATAAAGAATTTGTTAGCAGCTACTTCAGATTTGAATAGTATATTGACCCCAAAATATTGTGATAATAAGAAAAATACTTGTAATAGAATTGAATAGATGTTTCTGTTGTTCAAAGAATTTTTCGGATGATTGAACTTCTTGTTTGTATTGGTAACATGATGTTTCGGCCGATCCACTCTACGGCCTCCTTCAGGATTGCTATCCAACATAATAGTGGTAAAAAGATTTTTTTTTTTTTTTTTTTTTTTTTTCCCCTATTAACTCTTTGAATGATAATGAATCATCTCAAAACTATTGATAGTATTTTGATTGTTGTGTTCATTTTTAATGGAATAAAGATTTAAAAAAAAAAAATTTTAATTAAATCTTTTGGTACACTGTGTGAGGAAGGGGGGCATTTCAGTGACAATGTAATCCAAAACCTACATAAAATTTTTGAAGTGGAACTAGAATTTCCTTTTTCCTTCTTACCATTTAAATTACATAATAGTTTCTAGTTCAGTTCCTATTGCTAGCAATAGTTTTTTTTTTTTTTCCTTTAGTTATTAAGTGTAATAATTATAAGTTGAAATGCCATTATAATGAGAATTTCTACTATCACCTAATAACTCTAATCTTACAGGTATTTTATTTGATGTGGCTATTGCTAGGGGGATCTACTGCCGCATCTTCAGAGTTGAGCAACAGGATGTATTGTGGGTGGGGAAAAATATATCCGGATGTCTGTTATCTGATAACTTACCAGGAAGTGCTTAAACTGTGGCTCCCCCTGAGCCATCACTGTTCATAGTGACCCCTTGATCAAGGTTTAAGGTTCCAACTTTCAAATTCCTTTACTCTCAGTGAAAATTTGATCCGGAGTGGTGCCCAGTTTGCAACCTGTAGCCCC
Source organism: Thysanoteuthis rhombus (assembly GCA_963457665.1). NCBI lineage: Eukaryota > Metazoa > Mollusca > Cephalopoda > Oegopsida > Thysanoteuthidae > Thysanoteuthis > Thysanoteuthis major. Next base: position 21,516,528 of record OY735207.1, on the reverse strand, counting down.
CTCTGTGGCCATGGTTTGATGGTAGAAATAGCTTCGGATAAGATTAATAGGATTCCAAGTTCGTACGAAAATCATTTTATCTATAAGTGAATAAAAACTCTCTGATCAACAAGTGAGGTCATGATTCTGATATACGCTTCTCAGATCTTTTATTGGGTGTCAGGGTTAATAACATACCAACCCAGATAAATAGCAAAATAACGTTCATATCTGAAAAGAAGTAGTAACCAAGAAGCGATCAAAATATATTGCAGTAATCTCCCTTACATTACCTGATCGTACAAGAGTTACCTCCCTTAGACTATTTACCGTTCGCTCGTTCGTTTTTACTCATTCAAAATGTATTGGTTGATTTTAATGGATTTTTTTGTGTATTAATGTTAAAACCTGCTAATGTTATTCAATCATTTCATAGATGAGGATATTCAGAGTGTATTTTGATGACTTTTTTTTTTACCAAAGCAATATGCATTCATGTTATAAATGCCATTTTGTCTTGTCATTAAAAATGTTCGCATATGCTTATGATTTAAAGTAAATTGTGAAAATGATTAAGAAAAGAATATTATTATTATTATCAAAGAATCTCATATTTTCAAAAAGGGTATACGAATATAAAATTTTTATTGGTTCTGATTTAGCAATATTGTTTGTGGAAACAAGAGTAAAATTTATTATTCTGGTAGGAAAGAAAGAAGAAAGTGTTTAGTTTTCAATTATTTATCCAAGTAGATAATGAAACTACAAAAAACTCCTTGTTGTAGCAAGCGGCTAGCTGCAATTGTTTTCCGCTACAATAAATGATGGCTATACACTATACGTTGAAAGGGGAACAACTCGCACCAGTATTAAATGGCAGTTTCTAACAGGGGAGACAACTTGCAATGGTAACGTGACAATGCTGGTGAATAATTTTTCTTTTCAAAAAAAATCATCTTTGTTAGGGATACCTTTTTGATATTTGATCAAAGTGAAAAGTTAAAATCCTGGAGTTATATCGGATGACGTCACATGCTACGTCTGCAGAAAGAAAAGTGAACAAATTCATTCCATTATTTTGTCTGAATCTAACTATTTTTAGCACAATCTTTTTATTCATTTTGGGAAAAAAAGTAGTTATAATTTATTCAATTTTTTTTTTAAATGAACCTTTTTTTAATAAAAGATTACATAAAAGCATGGTAGTAGTATTTTCTGTATATAAAAAGAAATAATACCAAGTTCTGGCCAATCTACTCTCTGATTGAATTTGGGTAAATTTATCTAGAGGAATTGTTAGTCTTGGTAATTCAACTAGTGGGCTCTGTCCTGTCACTGTGTGTACATAATTTTTTTAATTTTTTAATTTTTTTAAATGTAACTTTAGTTCTTTGTTTGGAGTCTCTCAACACAGTGCTTCTACCATAACAGGGCTTGGTAGAATGAAATCATTATATTTACTGTTATATAATTGTATAAATTGTCTTGCTCTCTATGGACTCTAATTTATATATTAATGTCCTCCATTCCCAAAATATAATGAATTTCCTCCACCTCCCACTCAAACTAAAAATTAATTGTCCCCACCTCAAAAAAATTGAAAAAGACTGCCTTTGACCCCAAAAAGATTTTAAAAAAAAATGATAGAATGCTCCCACTTCCTACCCCCCCCCCCCCAAAAGAAGTAAAATTGTTTTTCTGAGATTAACCATTTTTTTCTTTTTTTTTTTTCTATTTAAGTAAATAATTGTAGCCCAGGTAAGTAAAACTGTGGGTTAATAAAAGAAGGTGTTGAAAAAAAATATATATGTATATTATCTTCATTTATTTTTTTTTTTTTTTGGCTTTTCTCTTAATGGCCTACTAATATATCATCTCAGGGTTTCTTTTATTAATAATATAATAATAATAATTCCTTTTGTGTTCACTAGTCGTAGGAACTGCTGCCTTCCTGTCTATCACACTGGCTTTATAACAATATATCTCTGTTTACTGCTCTAAATGGGATCATATCTCTCTCTCTCTGTCTTATCGGTTTTTCTCTCTATCATCTCCCTCTCTCTCTATTTTGTTATGTTCCCCCAACCTTATGAAGTATGAAAAAAATTATCAATAGTTTAGTTTTGTCATAACTAATTTCTGTATTGATAGACTGCAAACTGAGATCGCATCAGCTTGGAGGAGAAATGAAGGACACAAGATGGAGTTATCATTTTAAGGTGTATTAAATTCCCGTGAGTGTTGGCTTGAGAGAGAAGCAGTTGCTGAGACCAATCAACTATTTTCTCTTGTGCATCAAAAACAGAACACACTTCATCGCCATTTTTTCCCTCCTGCTACCTCTGTGTTCTGGCTCAGGGTTGCCTGATGTCTTTTATCACACAAGACTAAATCAAATGGCTTCAATATCAAAATAATCAAATAACTTGAAATTCATCATCAGACTAAGCTTCCTGGAGAATGGATGAAAATACATATTTCATAATCTGTTGTTCATGTATATTCATATCATATTGTATATCATTTTGTGTGTAATACATATTTCCTCCAGTACCAAATTTTCATTTTCGGAACCAAATAGTTTGTTCGGTACTAAATCTGCCCAATTTTGATCTTGATTTGTTAGGGCTCTGTAAAGACTACTATTCTTTAATCATTGTCTCTTGGGTGTCCCACTTACTTTATTCTCTATTACACATTCATACATCTGTGCACACACTAGCCTTGTTGAATCATTTAATTTGGACCCTCTATATCTTCTTCTTTGACTCATTTAAAATTTGGTCCCCCCCCCCTACTAATTTTCCTTAAAATCTGGCGAAAAATTAATAATAATGGTTGATTAGATATTCTTTTGGTGCTTTTCCTAGATTTTTGTGCTTTTAAAAAAAATTTTTTTTTTATTATAAATCACCTGGTATATTCATCCTCGCATCTAAAATGGAATTAACTTAAGGTAATGAATTGGTTATGGTTTAAACGATTCATTGGCTTCCCTCGTTTCATTTTTGATTAATCATTCTGTATAATGAAGCAGTTTGGTTTATGTGCGTACATAGTCAAGAGTAAATGATTCTCAATGAAATAATCAATCAATTCGATTTTGATTATCTATTCTGATGAACAAAATTTTGTATGCGTGTCATCTAAAAATCAAAATTTCATATTCTTGGTATTCTATCTTGAGCTAGACCAAATACCTGCCCTCATGGGTGGGATAAATTGCTATAAAACAAAATAAAAAGGATGAAATGGATGGAAATCAAATTTGTTTTCAAAAAGTGATTTTTTTTTTTTTACAACCCTAAAAAAAACGTTAAATGTTCATGCACACCATTTGAGATACGTTTGAGCTAACATGTGTGAAAAATTATGAAAAAATATTTTTCCTATGCAGAATGAAATACTCCAAATGAATCTGACCTTTGCTTCTTCTGGAATTTTCTTTTTTTGGTTGGGGAAAAAGTAACTTTTATGGAATGAATTCGCTCTAAAGTGGGTGATTGAACTACAAGGTAAATTGAAAATAGGGTGTCGTTTTGAAAACTTTACAATGTTTACACTACATGGTAAAAATATTTTTTATGTAAATTTTTATGTTTGCTCAAACAATTCTTTACCTTTTTCTTTAAACATTATGCATTTCTTCTTGCTCGGGGGGGGGAAAAAAAATTCAAAGGAAATACTCCCTTCTATAAAAGTGAGTATAAAATCCAATTTGTTAAAAACCTTATCTGATGTCCTCAGAAAATTTCATGGGTTTATTTTGCGTGGGTTTTGAGGCAGGCAAATACATACAGATGGACAAACCTTTGAAATTATGATAAGATATCTGGTTAGGGGAAAAATAATTGCATTTTTTCACCAACTTTAAAGTATATCTCAGCCTAGAATCATCAAAATAAGAACCTTCAGAATTTACACATTTTTGTCAACTAGCAACTAGTCCATTTATTCTGGAAGCATAGAATTCTAGAGTCTTGGAACAAATGAATTTTTTGAAGGCATTTTGAGCTGCTGCCCGGTTGTTGATGACCAACTCTTGCAGGAAGTGGTAGTTGGTTGGAGAGAGGTCGGGTGAGTAACCTTGTTGCGATAGTTATGTAGCCTTACTCGTTCAATTTCTGCAGGGTCACTCATAGGAGATGCAAGCTTTTTATGATTTTCATTTAGGGTCATTAATGCGACTTGTCAAGCTTTTTTTGGCTTTTTCTAATTCAGTGCAAATATCAATCAACTGTTGAATGGTCAACATTCATTACCTTTGCAAACTCTTGAATTATTTTGCATGTGTCTACCTCTGTAATGGCTCTCAATTGGATGTTGTCAATTGAAGGACGTCCACATCTTCAAAACTCTATTTTAAAATATTCATTGAGCTCGGTTATCGACAGTCTCCAGGCCAAATATTTTGTTATCATAAGCAGTTTCCAATGCTCTACATCCCATCTTGAACTCCTTCAACAAAATTGCTTGAATTTGCTTTTTTTTCCATCTTTGATTTGACAGCCTCAAATAAACCAGAATAAATAATGAAAAGAAAATGTTCTGCTTGAATGACTAGTGAAAATCACTCTTCTAAATGGTGTATTACATGAACATAGTTAAATGATAGTTGTTTATAAGAATAAACATCAAAGTTCGAAAAGACAAAAAACACAATCATGTTTGCACTCACCTAATATTTGTATATTTTGTCCAAGACATTTTTGATTGACTGGTTGGACACTATAAAGGTACACCTGGCCTTTTTCAATTGGATCGAATGTGTTTTTTAATTTCTTAAGAATTTGAAAATTTTTAATTTATATTATTTTAGTGCCAAATTGACTCCTATCGATCATGTGAGGTCGAATTAGTTCTTTGAATATATATTTTTGATTGTTAGTATGCTTTGCTCAATACAGCGTACGGATACAATGTGGGTCAGAAGATTGTGCTGACCCAGTTTTACACAGGTGGAGGGCAGGCCATCCTGGCTTATTAATTAGGGCAACTATTGACACTTGGATATACAAATAACTCAATTTCCAAAAATAGATTCTTATTGTAAAACTCTCAAATTCATAGCCTCTTTGTAACCATTTATATTGACTGTGGAATTCTTCTTTGAATAGGATTAAAAATAATGGAACTCTTCTGTTAATTGAAGAGGAAAAAAAAATTACCTGATAGTCAAATGGGGATAATTTCAATGAGGACTTTTTTCCCTTTATGAATTTGAGAGTTAATAATATTTAACCTCTTAAAATATGATTTTGCTTGTGTTTTTCTTATGATTATACAAATTTTTAGAAAAGACTGAAAAAAGCTGCTATGATATGCCACATTAGTGATGTTGAATCTCAATTTGGAATTCAGATTTTTGCCAAAGATATCCAATATGGGTAATGAGAATAGTTACTTCTATTTTATATAAATAGGTGTTTGTCTATAAATATTGAATTTCCATAAAATTCCTGTGATGGCTATTCGTTTGACTACTTGAAGCTAAGTTTCTGCTTCTTAGTTATACATGTAACAGCCCTCTTCTGTTGGTAATGCTTGCCTTAATTTTTGACCCCTGACAATCCCTTTCCTTTATTTAAGATGTATAGCATACAGATTAAAAGCCAGAAATGGTCAGTAAATTGTCTGCCTAACCATCTAAAATACTTTGTCTGTATAAAATGAGTAAAATGAAGTGGGTGACAGGTAGAGTGGTGGTAAAGTCAGTGGGCATTGACTGAGAAAAACTGAAACCTTCCAACATGTACTGGGTCCAAATGTAGTCACTGCTTAAGTAGAGCCGTGATTATTGTTTCATCCCCCCTACTACCAACACTGAAATTTGCTGTGTCACTATATATAGAATCATTACAGAAAGTCTTGCTGTATTTGCTTCAATAAATCATTACTAAGATATCACAGTTATAGAAACAGTGCCGGTCCTCGGTACTTGCAACATGAACAGTCGCCCTGGGTGCCTAGTAGGCTCTTATGTAGGGCTTTCGAAATACAAATGGAAAAAATGGGTCAACTTAATAAATCAAGCAGTAAAAACGATCAAAATAGAAAATATTTCCCTGTTATAAAGTCAGATTTTCAGGAATATGGACTGTTGGATGCTTTCTGCTGTGATTAAACTAATAGAAATAATTGTTGAAGGAAATTCTCATGACAGATGACAAGCCCTGTCAGGTTTTAAAAGGTGACATATTCCAGCTTACCTGTTGTGCCAGGAACTCTAAGGTCGGCTCTGTGTATTTGTTCAAGTTTAATAAGTGGTTAGGCAGCTTATATGTACTTATATATTAAAAAAACAATTTTTTTAATTTTCAAAAATGTTTTAAATTTTATTATTTATTATTGCTCTAGAAAGATGGTTATTTTTATTTGAGAGTTGACTTTGTAAGTGGTCAAGGGTGTTTTGATAGTCTATCTTGAGTATTTTTTCTTTCTCTATTCTGTTTCTGTTTTTCTGTACTTCTTCATTCGGTTATACTCTTCATGTCTTCAGTCTTTAAGATGTATGGGACATAAGCGGTTTTGTTGAATGATTTTTTTTTTTTTTTTTTTTCTTAAATTTAATTTCGATTAAGTAATTTTTGTGACTACTGTATCTTCATTTTAAGTGTTGTTGCGACTAAACTCTGGCTGGGTTGTCTTCAGCTGTTAGTAAATAAATTAGCTGCGTGGATCGGAATAAAGAAGTTCCAGGTGAGAATTGAACCTGCAACCCTCTATGCTAGAGGTTGGCTCACCTAACGTGTGACCTATCTTACCACTAAGGTACAGGAACTTGGTGTGGTAAGTGCTAATCCGAATCAAACCCTTAAACTGTAATATCTACCAGATGATACCTGACGAAGGCCGTAGAGTGCAACGGCCGAAACGTATGAGAAACAACCAAGATGAGGATGGTCCGAATATCAATAGAAATAATAATAATACCTCATCTCAAAAATTCTGAGATATACTGTAATATCTTCATTTGACAAAATCATTCATGTCCCTTACATCTCAAGGAATGAAAGACATTAAAATGACCCCTCCATTTTTTTTTTGTCTGTTATTCAACATATTGTATCTTTCTATGATGATTTTTCATCAGTTGCTGAGTGCCCTTTAAATTTTTTCTTTTTTTTTTCCAGACCAATTCGATGGTGTAGTGAGTTCAATTTTCACTGGATTCCCCCACCATTGTGGCCTTGTGCCAGATTAGGATAAACTTTGCAAATAGATAACTTTAATCAATTTTTAGGATAAATTTCACCCTTTCCATTCTGTCTGCCTCTTCTGTCTTCCTTTCTCAAAATTGTATTTTCTCCAAACTTAGCTTAGTCTGGTTAGTTGTAGAACTTTTGGTGTTGTGGATAGTTAGCTAGGACAGAGGAAATATAATTTACATAGATCTGCTCCAAAATTTCCAAGCTTCCTTAGCTCATTGCCCACCCTTCCATGAAATTTCATTGAAATTTATTCATAACTTTTGGAGATACCGTCTGTCTACACAGTATCATCTCCAAAAGGGTTGTCTGTATGAAAATTTCAGATTGATACACTCTATTTAGTCCTGGGTATTCTCCAAGAGTTCTAAATGAATTTCAATGAAATTTTGTAGAAAAGTGGGCAATAGACTAGAAAAGAATCCAATAAAGTTTGGAGTAGGTGCATGCACAATACTTCTCCTCCTACATTCTAGCTGTCTGCACCAAACAATAGCTTCAAAGGTTCACACAATATTTTCAGAAGTTCTCAATGAATTTCAATGAAATTTCGTGGAACATTGGGCAATAGGCTTTTGATGAAGAATTTTGGAACATATCCATGAATGATTACCTTCCCTTCATAATTGTGTCCGCCGTAGGTGTCCATTATAAAACAAGGGTTCATGACATTCGATTGTAAATAACTCAAAATGACTCTCTCTGAAGCTTATAGTTATTGTGCAAACTTTACTCAACATGAAATTTCCTTTCCGACGATATGCGATTTGCCCATATTTGATACCTTTTTTTTTTCTCCTTACTAAGGCACCACAGCGAATATTTACCACTATGAAAAATGGCGCCAGAAACTTTTTGCAACTGATCTGGAATATCTTCCCAAGATGTTCTTACTCACTGAAGGTCCCTCTAGCACGTTCAATTGGTTTCATTAGTCAACTAAACAATTTATCACTGGGGCCTCATTGGTTGCTGTGCTTTGATGAATATAAGTGTTCTGTTACTTTTATGTAGAGGGGTAAAGGGTGTTTATTTTTTCTCTCTCTCACTGTGATTCCTCTGTTTTTACTTCGTCATTTTCCCCTTCTATTCTGTTGAAATCTCTTCCTGTAAAACTCTCTCCAACACCTCCAACCCCCAAACCCACGTCACGGGGATCTTAGAAAAAGTGTGGTTGGTAGTGGGGGGGCGAATAAACTAGTAATCAAGACCTTTTGATTGAAGTTATTGTTGATCATCCTTAGTAATAATTACATGGTAACTGGACACTTTGTTTTTACACTGCAACTTCTACTTGACAGATTATCTTGCTGTTTTTTTTTTTCTTTGCTATTTTCCCTATTTTTCCTTTCGTCCCCACGTTTTTTTTTTTTCTTGGGTGCTGGGTTGGTGAATGGTTTGTTCATTTTTATTTTTTTAATTTAATTTATTTATCTTTTTCTTTCATTGACTCGTATGATGATTTAACAAGAGCTTGTTGGACTTCACATTTGATCAGAGTTTTAGTCTATTGTATTTAACCCAACCCCCGGGGCTTTTCTCTTTCTCTCCTTCTCTAGTCAGTCACACCCACACCCCCTGCCCCCAATTATTATTTTTTGCTCTGAGGCTGTCTTTGGTTGCTCGGTATATTTATAATTGCATCAATTCGTTTCATGGAAAGACGTGACAAGAGACTAACGAAGGCATAAGATTTAATTGTTTCTATGTCAACACCGGTTGTTGGAATTGACACGGAAATTGAGTGTCACAATAATAAAAATGAAGAGAGGGCAGTGTTGAGAATATATATATATTGAGAGATCAGGGCCTCTGACGGGGGGTGCAGCTGGCATCGTACCAAGGCCTGGCGGTCCAATGGTGGCCATGTGAGCCAAGGAGGGTGACCTGAAAGTTTCTTTGGTTGAGCTGTGTATCGAAACTTCATTGTCGATGAAATATGTCCATTGATAAAATCAGTTATGGTTTTAGTGTGGATCAGAATTAGAGAAATCGAGTTTCAATCATTTTTTTCTTCAAGTCAAAAATCTTTTTTTTATTTATTTCATGAAAGTATATCATAAAAGTAATTTCATCATCATCAGTCTTTTAACGTCCGTCATCCAAATCTTGTAATGAAAAAACAAATATGGAGACGTTAATTTAATTTATGGAGACTTTGAATTTAATCTAAAATACTCTATGCAATTGTATGTTTTGCTTTCCAAATGTTTGTATCTGCTTTTTCTTCTTCTCTTCATTGGAAATGACATGAAAATAGTGCATTTTACTCGCTCATCTTGTCCATGTGACAATTGTAAAACAAAGGAGAAAAATATTACCCTCTAAATTTGATTAACAAACAAGTATACTTTATTCTGTTGATATATCAATGTTTATTTCAATCATCTTTGGATTGCCTACGATTATACTTCTAGTTATATCCAATATTTATATAAAATTTTTCTTCACAATGAAAAAAAAAAAAGAAGTCTTTGTCAAGCCCAGAAATGGGTCCACGTCTGGAACTTTGTTTGAATGTTGTTTTTCTGACTTTTTATCAAATCTAAAGTAAAATTGTTTTCACACGTTTGTTCTTTCCTTGCAGCAATGCATCTTCATTATGGAGACATGACGGACAGCACGAATTTGGGGAAAATTGTCAGTGAAGTCCAACCGAGTGAAATCTACAATCTTGCAGCCCAGAGTCATGTGAAGGTAAATAAAAATCATTGCTTATATCTCAATGCAATGGACTTGCCAATCTGGGGCTTGTTGTAAAACTACTAGTTTCACCACTGAGCCATACCAATGAAAGCGAAATATTGTTTTCTTGGACTCTTTAGTTTGGCCATGAAACAACTTTTAGGAACTCTTAATTATCAAACCGTCTTATTTGTGTCTTAGATAAAAGCCATTGCATGTTGTGCGTGTGTGTGTGTGTGTGTGTGTGTGTGCGTGTATTTTTTTTTTCCTTCCAGGTAGGCAGGTCCTTCCCAGTTGGAAGAATGGTGCTTCATAATCTTCTTATTCTCATTTCTCCTCATGTACCTTTGCGACTGACTAAGGTAATTTTTCCATAATGATCATTTATACTTGGGTTTTAACTGATATGGACAAAGCCAAATTTATTACAAAGCCCCATTTATGGAGAGGCATGTGAAAACCCAGCTCTGTATCAATGAATCGTGAAAATAGCATGCTAACAAATGTATTATGAATGAATGTTCTGAGGACAGCAGTACAGTTTTGAAATTATGTACTCTTTCTTTTCGATTGATGGCTTAATGTGACTTTTCAAAATGAACTTTAGATTTTTGTTTTCCCTAATTGAAGAAATGTTTATGACTGCTAATTTCCAAGCAATCATTACTTTGCTTTCAAATCCTTTTTTTTGGCTTGCATTTTTTTCTTTTCTTTTCTTTTTTTTCACCCATTCTATTTTTCTTCTCTCCATCCTGTTTTCTTCTGTCTCCCATTTTTGTTCTTTCCCTTTTCTCTCTTAGCAAAAAATATCAACCAAAACTGTCAAAATAGGTTTCTTCAGTTTTCAAGTTGGTTTGGCTGGTTATGCCTATATGTATGTATCACACATATAGGCCACACCAATGGAGTTAGAAGGCTGAAAATTTAAACATTTACTCCTTATGTCTAGAGACATTTTTCCCTTTTTAATACTTCCCCTAAATCTTTTCATCGGGTGGTTCAATTTGCAATGTAAGTTCATGCTAAATTGATCCCCAAGTCTGTATCCAGCTTCTATTTATTAATTCAGACTTTTTTTTAGTGATCACTGCCTGATAAGAGGCGAGAGAAGTAACTTATATATTGATTTCTTCCTCTCCCCTCTTTTCCCAATTTTTTTGATAGATCACCCCCAAGGCAGCATGCTGCCAAAAGATGAAGGTTACGGGATGGTTTCTATTGAGTGACTAACCAGATCAGTATTTTCTTTTCTAAAGAACAAAGAATTTTTAGAAACTCATAATAATCAGTCAACTATAAGGTACTACTATTACTTAACTTAATAACTTCTTCAAATTCTACCAACTATTGATGTGTATATAAGAGCAGCTATTAGTATGTTATTCCAGGTGTCTAAACAAACCTCATTTTTTTTTTTTTTTCCACCTGTGGATTAGCTTCCTCTTCATTCCTGTACAAAAAAAAAATCTTTGAACGTGTTTTCCCCACTATGGTCTCTTTGTTGTTCGCTTTTAATGGTGAAAGATGAAGAACTGGATTCATTTTTATTTTGCTACCTTCAGTTCTCATCAACTGTCTGTGTCTACATTATTACCCCCTCCAACTTATGTTTAGTATCTCTCTTGGTTTTTTGAATTTTGCGTACATTCATCCTCTTAACAGATGGTATGTCCTTGGTGTCAATTATTTTTTTCCTCAGTTTTCTGGAGAGTTCTCCTAACATATCATTATCATTTGAGTCATTGCCTTCCTGATGATACTGCTTTCTTTGATCTTACCGCACTACTCTCAAATCATGCCATAAGTGCTAGCAGCAAACCAAAGGACAAGAATGTATACGTGTGTATGTATATATATATATATATATATATATATATAAAAGCATGTGTATGTGTTTGGGATTGCAAGTCATGGTCTGTATACTTAAGACTGGGCATTCATTTTTTTTTTATCAGCAAAATAAAAAAAACAAAAAAGATGATTAAGTCTTTGTTGTCTTATCATTACCTTTTTACCATTGAGAAAATCATTGGTATGAATGGGAAGAAAAATAACTTAATTACAGTACAGCATGATAATTTACTGCACACTACTGAGACTTATGCATAAAGACTGTCTGCCTTCTGGCTAGGGTAGTTAAGTATTTTCAGCAAGTACCAGAGATCAGTGTTCAACCCTAGGTAAAAGCATAGATTTCAAATGCTGTTTTTTTAATTTTTTTTTCTCCTTTTTTGTTGATTTAAAAAAGAAAAAAAAATCCAAAGAATGTTTATAAATAGGCAGGCTGTCTCCGCTTGCAACATAATCTTTCTACTGCATATTGTCCAGTACCATTAGGCCTCATGCTAAACTAAGTCAAGCTTGGTGAAATATGATTTCTGAAGTGAAACTATTGACTGTAAGAATTTTAAATTTTTTCTCATAAGCCAATCCTATTTTCAAAAGTATAACCAACTATGCCATTTTCAAACCAACAAAATGAAATTATGAAAATTATGTGAGAATATTCAGTTTCTTAATTCATTTTTATTCATCACCACTTGTGGAAAATACCTGCCAGCTATATTGAGGCTATGATTGTAAATCCTCTAGTTAATTATTGATTTAATGCTTTACAGCTGTGGGTTTCATATAACTACGGATAATTTTCCCGAGACTGGATATTTTCAGTGAATGTAAAAAAAAAAAAAATTGAATAATAATTTGTACTTATGAAACTATACGTCTTTGTTTAATTTCAGAATGTAAACAAAAAACTAATGATAATGATTTAGCCATTTGAGCCTTGTGTACTTAGAATGTTTCTTCTTGTTCAGTCTTAAAAATGCCCATTTCTGATCCTGAAATCACAGAACTCTTCGGGAATCATAGTGTAAAACAGTGGCTTCAAAACTAGGATCCGTGAACCCATGGGGGTCCTTCAAATAATACTTCGGTGCCTGCGGCATTGTTCCCTCTAGACCTGAATCTTGTGGCCGAGGAACATCCATTCTGCTGCTATTGAAAAACATCATTATTGTCCGTGGACCTGTACTATGTATTAGAATTCAAATCCTGAAATTACCTTTTTATTGCAGTTCATTAATTAGTCTAAGATCTGAATGCTGAAAATAGGGGTCTACCAGAATATTTCCTTTTATAGAGAGGGTCTTGGAGTTTTTAAACTTTTGGAACCATTGGTCTAAAACCATCTAAAGTGATATATATATAAAGCCTGCAACCTTGGGTGGGGGGGAGCAATAAACAGAGACATATCAATAAATTCAACTATACTTTATCATTTATTTTCAACTAGTATTTCCGTCAACTTATTTCTATTGCTTTATGCCCAATAGTATTAGATGCAATAGTCCTAAGTTGTTCTGTTATTATTTCATTTTTGACTACACTCCTAGGCCCCCCCCAAAAATGAGCCTAACTTTTTTTATCAAATTGTTTGCAAGTACACTTTTTTTTTTTTTTTTTTTTTGTTCTAACAATAATTGTTGAAATATTTGACAATGTCCTACAACAGTGAATGCATTGTTTGTGTGTAGAATGTGTTTGAGTATAGAATAGCTTTTCCATTGTATTTTGTTAGAAAACTGAACCGTTTGGTCAAGGTATCTGATGGTTGCTTACTATGTGCAGCAAAATGTAGTTTAATTTATCTTTGACCTGATTCCCACAATTGGTCAGTGACCACAAATTTTCCCCCAACCATTTTGGCCTCCATATACAGCCATATTCTCTATGGGGTTAAGATCTTTTATATAATGGAAAATGCTTGGCTCATTTTTTTTCCCCCTAGGTGTGTAGTATTTCTGTCATCTTATTTTTGTTGTTTTTATCACAAGTCCCTGATTGTGATTCTACTATAAGAAGCATTGTATAGGATTATACTATAGAAATAATTCAGTAATTCAGAAATTTTTTTATTAATGTACACTTTTCTATTGAAATATTTTTTTTGACCACCCATCTTCTTGATTTGTATCTTTTTTTTCAATTTGATTTTGTCCTCTCCTCATCAATTCATATGCTGAAAATGTATGTAAAGCGTTTGGTGTGGGTGGGGGGCACAGCTGGGTTTCCATCTTTCAACGAGAAATTCAAACATAAAATGGAATGATGTTTGGTGGGATGTTCACCTGAGGGAGTTGGATTGGAAAATCTACATCTCTTGTTCTTCCTTTTCACCCTTGTCCTCCTTTCCTTCCTTTTTTCTTTCTTTTTGATCTTATTTACTTTCCAGATTACCAGGTGTGTGCACAAGTCAGGTGAGAATTAGTTCACCTGTTGTCCCCATAAAAAAAAAAAAAGAAAAAAGAAAGTTATTTCTGTTTATCAACAAAGGTTTCCTCTTTCCTCTGCATCAGTATCCGGAAAGATACAATTGGTTGTTAATTGGGAAAGAGATTAATATTTCATTTTTTTTTCTCTCTTTGTCTCCTTAAAACACTCAATATCCAATCTCCCAGTAATTAATGTTGACATCCTTGAGGCTGTGCTGAGGTTGGGTTTTTTAAAATTTTACGACTGTATCCTTCATTTTTACTTTTGTCTGCCGAGCCAGTTATCTAAGGGCTCAGCTCTTTGCTACCTGGCTTTGAATTACTCAATTTGCTGATTCTAGATCTTTATATTAACAATTTACACACCTGCTGGTGTACATCTGGATACTGTTGAATCTGTCGCAATTCTGTGTTAATTACTGAGACAGCTGTATTGGTTGAATTAATAATCACATATGTGAGGGTTTGGGTGAAGTGCTATGTCCCATACAGAATTTGGGAACATAGTTCTAGATTCTGGTCTCGGCTGTTTACGGTCATCTTAAAACAATGCCTTGGGAAAGGTATGAATCTGCTTTTTCCTCTGTCCCCTCGCCATTTATCTTGACAAAAATGTCTTGGCACTGGCTTATCATAGTGGTTGATTCTAAAAACTGAGTGAGTGATCAATTGGGAGACTATTCTTCCAGATATCTTATATACCCAGGCAGTAGCCACATAGAAAAAAAAATGTCTCGACAAGATATGATCAAGTTTGTGTATGTTTTGGGCATGTATAAAACCTTGGCTCTTTTCCTTTCTACATTTTTCTGTGAAAGCTATTTTTGTTAGTTCTAGTGGTCTACTTGTTACAAAATTTGTCTCGCTGTCCAAAAATATATCCCTTCCCATTCAGTTGTTAAGGTGGGAACTTTAATATTCAATGATTGACAACTGAAAAGATTAACCCTGTGCTCACCTGGCCATTCATTCTTATTCCTTTTTTTTATCCATTTAGAAATTAGCCTGAGATGTTTTTGTTTTTTTTCCCTTTTCTTTCAACGTATTACCCTTAGCCTTTGAATCATAAATTAGATAATTCATTATATTCTCAAAGCTAGTGCAGTAAATCAAAACCTTAATCCCCGTGTGATTTACTTCCATCAGTCATATTATCAAAATTATTCCTGATTTGGTTGGAAAAAATATACATTTTACATGAAATGAATAGTTTCCTCAGATAATTCACAAAATACCTGAACCAAAAAAAAAATAACTTTCATCCATCATATTCATCTTGTGTGTGTGTGTGTGTGTGTGTGTGTGCATTGCAGTGTGTGTCACAATGGAACATAATGCTTAAGAAACATAAATCTTCCATTTCAAACTGTTACTAGTTATCATCCATGAAATAAAATTCATGGATATATTTGAATTCCTCTGAGATGATTTCATTAAAATTTTTCATTGAAAAGAAACCTATTTACTGGAGGCCTTAGTAAGTGATCAATAAAAATCCAGTGTGGAAAACTAGAGCAAATGTATTGGCCTTAGATAAATCAATGTTTTATGACTAAAACTGTTTAAACACTACTTGTTTATTCCTGCTGTTCTAATAATATATAGATAATTTGAACCGTAATTGAACAGCCCCTCCCCTACCGAATTCATCTTTAGAATTTAATGTAGGCATATACACCCATAATGAAAAAGGTTTAAGTAATTGAAAAACAAGCTATTTCCAGAGTCTTGTATGATTGTTTCATTTTTTAAAATTTTCTTCATCCATTTGGGCCCACAAGACCAAAAAATTCCTAATCAGGCCTGCCTCTGAAGGTGTGTGTGAACAACGGGAAGGGATATATTTTAAACGGAAATTTATAAACAAATTTTGTTACAAGTAGACCACTGGAACAAAAAAGATGAAAAATGAATGTTTACATTTTATCAATTTCATCTGAGGTTTTATCAAGAGTGACTGAATTCATTCAAGTGGAGTAGTTAGTTGTTTCAAATTGTAGGTAGGAAAAACTTTGGTCAGCAAGATTATCACCCCGAAGTCAAAGAGTCAATTCTTATGGACAGAGAAACAAACAGAAAAGGTCACACTGTTCATTATATAGATAGAATAGCATTGTTTTAAACCAAATCTCTACAATCGAATTGTTGACAGAAAGGAAGAAAAAAGCTCCTTTTATGATTTGCCTAATTATTTGAAGATTGTAGAATCGTGAATGGGATCTGCATGAAAGATTTAATTCTCTAGACTCAGTTTTGATGTGTACATATCAATAAAACCTGATCCATCAAGCCTGCAGGATCCAACTCCACTCCTACTTCTACCCCGAATGAAGATGATTACTGCAACTTTCGTGTTTTGTATATTATAAATAATAAGTTATAACATGGATTTTTATAGATATGAAAGACTTATCAGTTTGAGAACCGCCTATTGATCACTTGGTCTCGATTTCAAGTCATGGTAAGGAAATGTTAATTTTGTATATTGGTTTGGTTTAATGTGATAGGACAGTGAAGAGTTTACTCCCTTGAATTAGGTGAGGATTTCTGTTATGGAGGAAAGACAAAGTCAACTCCAGTATCTGATTTGGACTGGAGTTTGACAAAAAATACAATTCAAATCTTTGTATCTATTTCTTTGCTAAAATTGCATGGCTGGGGCATGGAGTTCGGATCTGCGTATTTGGTGTCTGCATGGTTTTTTTTATTATATATTTTGATTTCCAGAAGATAAGTCGAGAATAGTTTGGTGTGTTTTTGTATATGTGTTCATTTTAAGTGATCTTAAAGAATTGAACGTACCAAATTGAAATTAGTATTACCTGAATGGATTGGCTCATGAGACCAACTTTTCTTTTTTTTCTTTTTCACCCGCTGATTTTGAACTCTGTTTTCTTTCATGCTTTGTGAAAATGAATGAAATTCTGAAGATTTGGGAAGAGGGCAAAAAACATCTCAATATCGAACCTCAACTCTTAAATTCATACAGAGAAAATAGAATGTAAATTTCAAGGGAAGTAATGCTGATTAAGATTATCTTCCATTTGGTGAATAATCTTTTGAAATTTCAATTTGCAGAAGGGTTCCATTGTTTTTTTTATGCTTTCTATTAAAGAATTCCATTGTCAATTAAAAGCGGTTTATGATTTTAAGAGTTAGTTTTCAGCCTCAAGTCTAATGTTCTACTGCCATTTTCAATCACCAGTTCCCTGCAACACTGGTTTAAGTACTGTTCTGATATATATATATATATATATATATATATATAGACTTTTTCCAGTCTTAACTGTTCATCTTAGAAACTTGAAATTTTGTGCACGCACTTCTCCTCATGAGTAGGGAAAATTAAAAAAAAAATCTCCTTTCAAAAAAAGTTATTTTTTTTTTACTTTTTAGTGCCCAACAAAAAGCAAGAGAAATAACTTATTCATTTATCACCCCTTTTTCCAATTTTTTTAATTGATTACCCTCAACACAACATGCTACCAATAAACATTAGTTATGTGACTGTTTCAATTGAAAGACTAACCAGAGTTGATTTTAGAAGAAAATTTTTTTTTCTAAATTTATGGTTCTAACAATACTAGTATTTTCCTCAGGGTAACTTGATTTTTCCACCATCACAATTTAATTTATGTGATAAAATTAAGCATATATGGATGGCGTCAATTCATGATTTCCCTTGGAATCTACTCTTCGATTTTAATTTTATTCATTACTGCTTTTTTCACTGAGCTTAATCTAGTACTGGGTAAGGAAAATTATTGTGCCAAAATTGCCATTTGAAATTTTTTTCTTTTGCTTATGTTTGTCACCATCACCGAGAAATGTTGCTTAGCAAGATATATATATATATATATATATATATATATGTATATCCCACAAATTATTCAAAATGATGATTTATTTTATGCCAGGTGTCATTTGATCTTGGAGAGTACACAGCAAATGTTGATGCTATTGGGACCCTACGTCTACTCGATGCCATCCGTACATGTGGACTGACAGACAAAGTGAAATTCTATCAGGCATCAACCAGTGAATTATATGGGAAAGTTCAAGAAATCCCACAGACGGAGACCACGCCTTTCTATCCCCGCTCTCCATATGGTGAGTACTAAAATTGGAATTTTTTTTTTAAGAAGAAATTAAAATTCTTAATCAATGAATGAATAATATTTTACTACAATTCACCTCGTCCACTCGGATTGTGTAAAGATTCGCACGTCTGCCTCTCGTGCGGAAGGTCCTGTGTTTGTTTCCCGGTATGAGCAAAGTGTTGAAAACTGTTCAATTGGACAAATTTCCCTGGGTTCTCAGCAATCGATTCAGTACATTCTCAGCTGTGTGATTAGGGTGGCGACATCTCTTCAGTGGACTCACATCCTGCTGAAAGAGTAGTCTTTGAAACAGGAATAGTCCTGGTCTCAACCAGACTTGAGACTTGCAAGATCACTAAGCTGACATGCAACTGAACACAGGACTGTCACTGGCTTCCATACTCTCTTGGGAGCTGTCTCTTAAGATGCTTTACCTTTTTATTTCATTTAATTTTCTTTTTCACAATTCACTTAAAGCCACCACATGCCTCAAATTAGATCATGAAATATATGTTCACCTATGGCCTATCCTTAGAGAGATTTGTTCCTGGTATTTCATGCTATTCCCAAACATAAACTGTTTTGTTTTCATCCATTATCTTCTGCCAAGCTATTCATCACAGATCAAGAAGAAAAATATTGAATAGGTATTAGGGAGAGACTACTGTTGTTATGGTTTTGATTTGCTATAACATTGTAGTAATACTTCATTTTATGAGTCGGGTGATCATCAGAAGAACTGTTGAAATACAACTCTTTTATTTGATGTGATAGTTTGTGTCTTATTCAAAATTTGGTTGTATAAAGAACGATCGATTGAATGAGGGATGAAGTCTCTTCTGTTGTCAAACCTGGAATCCATTTCATCTGACCACCACTGACTGCATTGAAGGATAGCAGAACCCAAGTGAAATCGTTTCTCTGGCTTCTGCTACCACTAAGTCCAGCTAACCTCAGTAAATAACTGTTTTCATGGTTAAAGACTCGTCAAAATTTGTATATATAAATCATGTAACCCGGTTATGTGTTTTTCTTTCATTCAACCTTGTAAAACTGATGTGTTCTTTATAACACCATGTTATGAGTTTATGTCATCCAGCCATAGTATTCAATATATTACATAATGCTTCCCACTGTTTATGCTATACCTTTGGTTTATATACTGTTATGAATAATTGGCTTGACTACATAAAGAAATAATTAAATCTTCTCCCATGGCCATTTGGGGGTGTCGATGGCGTGAACGTTATGGCGAAAACTATTGGATAGCTCTAATGCATCAGCAGAACATCATTTCTATCATGATAGTTGAAAACATTCAGTTTTGAGGACAAGTTTTTCCCCAGGAAATACACAGCCCCAGTTGAGGATATAGCTAAAAAATTCTGAATTTTTTCGCTCCGGTATTGATGCATGACTCTCTGCAAAATGAATAGAAATTGGTGTGTAATTTTAAGCAATTTGAATAGCAAACATTTATTAACTAGATAATTGAAACTAGATATGGACAGAATTTATTCAATACATCAAAACTTCCATTTGTTCGAATGATCACTTACATATAGTGATAAAGCAAATACTTTGTACACGCTAATTCTCTGGTAAATAAACATTTTTGAAATCCCTTAATCACTTTTACTTCATTTAAAAAAAAAAAACTTTGATTCAAGTAAAAAATCTCATTTATTTTTAGAAGTGATTAACTTGAATTGATATTAATTTTGTATTTTACAAAAATTGAGAAATCTAATCGCAATTCAAAAATAATTTTTTCTTTCACTCATTACAGGTGTTGCCAAATTATATGCTTATTGGATCGTCATTAATTATCGTGAAGCCTACGGCATGTTTGCCTGCAACGGCATTTTGTTTAACCATGAAAGCCCTCGGAGAGGTAAGTCTTATCGATTGATTTATTTATCTAGTCCATTATCTGACAACCAACAATCAGATTTATCTGCCCCCCCACTCCCTCAACACCGGGATATATCCCCTCGTTTCCCTTCGCCCCTGGGGAAAATGTCCATGGTAACCCAATATTTGTCATCAAAGGCTGAAAATGATTTTGCATTTTGAGGGAAAATTAACCGTTTTAATGCAATTCATCTACTCAGATATTGCTCCTGTGCAAAAGTTAAAATTTAGGGTTCATGCCTTAAATCATGACTTGAAAAATCAATAAAAGGAGGTAGGGCTATTGTTTGTTTTTTTTATATGGTTTTCATTCTATGGACAATGTTAAAAAGGTAAAGATTGTCCAGTTACTCTGGCTTTTTCCATAAACATCAGTGTCACTCTGACCCTACCCCTTTTAGTGCAACGGAGAGGTACTGTTCAACAAAGCGGTTTCCAGTTTCCCAGTTTCCCTGCTTCTATTCCTTTTCTAAGTAAGATCTGTGTGCCATTAATGTGAAGTGGTGGTCAAGTTAGGTAATATTTTCAGTACCTCAAGCTACTACTTATTTGATTTAAATAAAATTTGTTATGATGTGATCATTGAGTATATGCGATGGTTACTCGAGGGATTACATGTCCTTACCCCCCCCCCTTTTTTTTTTTTTTTTTTTTTTTACTGTTTAGTGTTGTTTACTTGGGGGGAAAAATCAAGTTCTTTAAAGTTTGACAAATAGAAACCTTTACACCTTGGTGGAAATGAAACGTGACATATTGAAGGAAGGCAGCACATCCCAAAGGTTTTTTTTATGTGAGAAAACAAAATATAGTTGGCATAATGAAAATGTTTGTTTATTTATTTTTTAAAGACTTTGAGGCGGGAATCAAACTCTTATATCTGCTGTTACATCAGACGCTGCTGCCGTTAATTTTTCCTTCCTACCATTAGTCTCTCTTTTCTAGTCCCCTTCTCTTTCTCCTTCTTGCAGTTCCTCTTTTTCTTTCGGCCCCTATTTCATGTGCATCAGTCGTCTTACTAAGTTCCAATCTTTCTTTTCTTTATCCTTCAATCTTTCTCCCTCTTTCTCATCCCCAAGACTTCTCCCTCTTTTGCCTTTCTCAGCTTATAATAAAAAAAAAACCCTCACAAACCAAAAGACGAATCTTTTATTTCTCCTTTTGAAAGCAAAGATCTACTGCACCTCCTTAAAAAGCAAACGAGAACCCTCTCTCACCCCAGTTTTAAAAAATCTATCCCAGTTTTTACTGGTCTAGGCCCCTTTTGCTTCCCTAGGGACTTCCTCCCAGTTAATGGTTCTTTAACTCCCTCAGCTCTTGTATCCAAAGTCTATTCACTTCAGGGAGTTTTACCACTTGATTAAGGAGTGCCAGGGAGGTGAAGACCACAACAACATTTGGGAAGAAAGAAATATTAAACTTCTTTTTCTTATTTACAAAAAAAAAAAAAAAAAATGCAAAAAGATACGATGTTAAACAATTTGGGAAGTAAGGTGAAATTAACAAACAAGGGTTCAACCCTGTTTCCACTTAGCCTGAGTCCGGTCTCTGCTTGTTCGCTCTGGTCTGTCATATTTTTTGTGAGAGGGTGGTGCGGTGATGATGGTATTGTTGCTAAAGGCGATGTGGGCACTGGCCAAGGTATACATATACACCTGCAGAACGGCGGCTTCCTTTTTGTGTCTTCGTTTCAACCCTTCTACTTCCCTTCTTGTTTCACTCTATTTAGTCGTGTAGCACAGCACTTCAGGATGAACATTCTCAACCCTTATCTTCTTCTCATTTTGCCCCTCACCATTCTATTCTTTGTGTTTATGATTTTCTTTTTCTTTTCATGCCTCTCTTTCTCGTTTCCTTTTCTATTTTCTCTCCCCTCTTTTCTATTTTCTCTCCCCTCTTTTCTATTTTCTCTCCCCTCTTTTCTATTCTCTCCCCTCTTTTCTTTTCTCTCCCCTCTTTTCTTTTCTCTCCTCTCTTTTCTTTCCTCTCTTTTCTTTCCTCTCTTTTCTTTCCTCTCTTTTCTTTCCTCTCTTTTCTTTTCTCTCTTTTCTTTCCTCTCTTTTCTTTTCTCTCTTTTCTTTTCTCTCTTTTCTTTTCTCTCTTTTCTTTTCTCTCTTTTCTTTTCTCTCTTTTCTCTCCTCTCCTCTCTTTTCTCTCCTCTCCTCTCTTTTCTCTCCTCTCCTCTCTTTTCTCTCCTCTCCTTTCTTTTCTCGCCTCTCCTTTCTTTTCTCGCCTCTCTTTTCTTTTCTCGCCTCTCTTTCTCGTTTCCTTTTCTATTCTCTTTTCCTCTGTCTCCTCTCTTTTCCTCTCTCTATCCCCCCCAATCTCTTTTCTTCAAAAAGATGTCTTACTTCTCACTCATTTTTCCTGTTTTCTCCTTTCAAGGAAATCAGTGATGTGAGTGTTTGCGTGTTTGGTCTGGCTTCATTAGAACCCTTAGAGTTGTTTGTTAAGGTCCTTTGATCTTCTTCTGCTTGGTCAGTTCAGGGAAGGCAGGCCAAAACACTTTCTTTGGTAGATTTTTTTGTTTTTGTTTTATTTCTTTGTAACCTTGCTCCCTAATTGTATGTTCGTTTGTCTGGGGAGGTGTTTTTCCATGACTCTCACTTGTCAAGTGTATGTGGGAGCATATGCATTCCTCCCCACCCCCGTCAACTCTGTATCTTTGTGAGTTTATGCAAATACAAGGGTGTATATGTGAGAATATACAGTAGCTTGTATTTATCGTGGCTGAAGTGTATATACTGATCATGTATTGTTTTCGATCTAGTCAATTGAACAAGTAACTCCCCAGAACATCCTAGTAGATAATAGAAATTTGATTCAGATTTGCTGAGGATAATGTGAATAAACACTGAAATATTTACAAAAATTCTCAAGTTTTTTTTTTTTTTTTTTGTCATGGGTGCCTCACAAAGGTTCCATGACTCCCAATCTAATTAGAATACAACATAAACAAGTTGACAGAAATTTATTTATTCTGTCTGTACCCTCTTCAAATATGCGAGGGCCCCCTAGGGGTCTATATGGCCCCTGTTGAGAATGGCTGATTTTGAACATTGTTCAAAATGTAAATATCTTGTCCCCCTTGTGTTGAGTTCTTAAGCCAGTCATCATCACCATCATCGATGGATATATATATATATATATATATATATATATATATATCCACACATTTGTCAGCCTTTATGAAAAAAAAAACAAACATACTTTTAATGAACAAATAAATGTTAATATTTGTATCTTATTAACAACACTGTCAATATTTCACAAAATTATGGAAATTGCACGGACACTTTTTGCCATACTCTGTTAATCGCATTTTAATTACCCAGGTTCTTTTCCCAATGACTATTTTTGTACTAAAATTGTAGTCTTTGTAATCCATTGACCATCTTGTGAAACTGTCGTATTTGGAGAGTTTTGAAGCATTTTAACCCAAATGGATTGTGAAGAATCAAAATTGGAGTAATGTAAATATTTTAGCCATTTTTGAAGCTATTCAAACAGAAAGATGAAAGAAATTCTCAATCTCAATTACCGTTCATTATAAGGAGATATTGTAACCAAACTATTCAACATTATTGTATGCTAACTCAGTTCTTGCTTTTATAGACTTTCTTAAATTTGTAGCTCCAAAATTTCATTGAACATTGCTCAAAATGTTAATTTATCTTATCCCTTTGTAAAACATGGGTTCTTCAGCCAGTAGTGGTAACTAAAAGTGAAAAATACTTGAATTTTATTTCATACAAAATTCATTGATATTTGATTCTAATTTTACTACATCTGACATGAATAATTATTTGATAATTTATAAGTCTCAAAATACCCCAAGAGTCATGGGAAATTGATGAGTAGTTCTAAAGATTACTGACCTACAGCATGTTCTATTGTTTATTTAATAGATAATTAATTGTACATATCTATTTTTCCAACCTTCCAGACTGTGCTATCAGCCATGGTATCATCTCAGACCCCATTGAGTGCCTTCCCTGACATTATGTATCTCTCCCCGCCAACATCCAGCATCTCTTACCCAGGCTTTTTTCCCTACCTTTTTAGTGATCCCACTTGGGGGTAAGACTAAGAGGAAAGGTCCTGATGATGCTCCCTGCTATTTTGCTCACAGCTACAACCCTCATTCTCACCAGGGTAACCTCCCCTTATAACTCAAGTGGCCATCTTTTTTTTTTTTTTTTTTCCTCGAGTGGGTAGGGTGGGTTGATATTTCTTTCTCTTTATCCTTTTATCTTCCTCTTCTGAAGATCTTTCTTTGTACTTCACCTTTCTTTCTCGTTCTTTTCTTTATGGTTTCTGGCTTTTTTCTTGTTTACTTTCAATAATTCTTGATATTTCTATTGAAAATTTTTTTGTCTGTCTGTCCGTCCATCTCTTTGTGTGTGTGTGTGTGTCTGTCTCGTGCTTTTAAAAATTTCTGTTCTGGTCTCTGATGATCGAACTCGAGCATTCAAAACAAACAGTCTTCATGAATTCATCTTCAAATTCAATCTGCAGATTTTCATTCAGAAAAAAACAAGGCTTGCAAATAAAAAGAATATTTATATTATCTAGCAATAGATTGCTGCTTGAACACTTTATTGTAGGACAATGATCAACAATCTTACCTCACAGAGTTTGAACCTCACTGGGTGTCTCCTTAAGCTTGGTAAATACCTATCAGATTTCTGCTATCGTTATCATACAGTTCTTTGCCTCTGAATATCATAAATACATTGCTGAGCTAAAACATAATGACCACCTACCTAATGAGGTCTTGGTCCTCCATGTGCCTGTAAACCAGCTCTTACCTGATCAGGTACAGATTTTCAAGATCTCTGAAGGTTTCCTGAGATCTGGTGCCAAGATGTTAAAAGCATTTCTTTTAACTACTGTAACTTACATGGTGGAGTTTCTGCTGGACTAACTTGTTGGTTCAACACATACTTCAAGTGATCAGTAGGATTGAGATCTGGAGAGTTTGGTGCCAAGGGTTGCACACTGAAGTCTTCATGCTCCTGAAATCATTCCTGTACAACACCAGTAATGGGTCATTGTCCAGCTGGAAGATTCCACTGTCATTGTGGAAGACTGTTGCCATGAAGGAGTGTACCTGGTCTTCAATGATGTTGAGATGGATGTTATGCTACAATGAACCTTTTGCATGGAAGATAGCTCTGTGTTTTCCAGCAGAACTTTGCTAAAACCATCACATTGCCTTTATCGACTTGTTGTTTTCCTGCAGGGCATCCTGGTACAATTACTTCTCCGGGATAACGATGCCCATGTTTCCTACTGTTCAATTTTTTTCTGGGTATGGTGAGACTCATCAGACCAGACAATTGATACTAGGTCCAGTTCTCATTTTCATGTGCCTTTTGAAGATGCTTTTGGTGGTTGACATTGACATTGAGTGTGGGTACTCTGACTGGCCTGTTGCTATACAACCCCATATGCAACAAGATGTGGGTGATGCAGTCCTTCCTTTGCCTTGATTCACATATTTGCAATATGTGGTGTTGTAGCCCTAGGTTATTCTAAATATGTATTCTCATGATTAATATGGCTTTTTACAAGTATTTGAATGAAACAGGACTAATTGGATGCTAAGGATGTGAATATAGAACAAATCTACTCTCAATTGTACTTGAATTAACCATGTTCATACAAACCAACTTCGTTGCAGTTGTGAGCATAGACAATGAAAATTCTAACTGATAAACTACTAAAAACTTTTATCATACGTCTAAGCTGCAACATATTAAAATTTCAGCTCTCTAGGTCTGTTTTCAAGGGTTTTAGAGGAAAAAAACAAAAACGACCTGAAGCTAAATTCCTATAATTAAGGTGTGTGGTTAGCTGTTATCTTTGCTTCTGCTAGATATCTAACGGTTTATCAGTATGGTGTTTTTGTTAACTACACCCACAGTCTGGTTGTCACCCTCTATAGGTATATGTGACATAAAAATAAAACTAATAGTGTAGATCTTGACTGTTTGTAATATAGAGTTTGAGATAATAAAATCAACCAAGGAATTTGATACTTATAATGTGGAGATGTTAAAAAACAAACAAAGATGATATCATACTACTATGAAATAAAGGTTGATATGACTAGAGGGTATTCTAGTCGATGTGCACAAAATATAATTAAAGGGAAGATGATGCCAAATGTGACTTAGTTTGTGATAGTTAATATAGTAAGATGATGAATCATTATGTTGGGTCAAAAATTCCAAATTTGTCGTCCATTCTGTAGAACCAGGGCAGGAAATGAAGAAGAGACTTAACAAAAACAATCAATTATTTTCACTGGTGTGTTCGTCCCAAAATAATGTCACCAGAATGTATCGGAAAAATTTAGGTTCAGCTATAATATCTTCGTGGAGTGGTGTAAGTTTAGTCAGTTACCCCCTCCCAAGCTTGTGAAAGAAGTCAAGGGAGCCCTGGAAGATTATTTTATGAGTTGATATGCATGCGGAGATACGCATGCAAATCCCTGTCGATCTGATAAATAAAGCACAAATCAATGAAATACTAAATGGTTGAATCAGAAAAAATATCTATGATACTACTTTACCTATGCCGTCAGAAAACGCATGGCAGTATTCAAACAAATTTGCGATTGCACTGTAGTTGAAAAAAATATCCACATTATGTTGCTGAGCATTTTCTTGATTATATTCAACATAAATGAGGGAGATTACTCTACAATTATTTAGTAGTTATCTACCTTGACAAATATTACGAGCAAAAAATATAGACCATCACGTGGCATATTGTATAAGATTTATTGTCAGCATTTGAGCGTTTTTAATCAAAGTTCTATTAGGCAATACTTGTGAAACGCAAACATATTAAACGAAGAAATTTACAACTTGCGTGAGTAAAAGTAAATAAATGAATAAAAACTTATTATAGAACTAAAAGCTAAAAAAAAATAAAAACTTAAAACCGGAGGCTAAAAAAAAAAAAAGCTAGACCGAAAAAAAAAAATGAAAACCAAACAAAAAGAGAGTACAAAAATAATTGCATAACCAAAAAAGGATAATATCTTCAATAAGAAAACGGTGAAAAAAACAAAACAAAAAAAGAAAACATTAAAAGAGATCCAGCCCCTCCCAATTAGCTCCGTCCACCGGGAAAAAGAAGTTAAACAATCTGTTGCAATCAGTTGAAACTAATGATGGAGAGAGAAAAAAAAAAAGACCCTGATGTTACACAGAAGAAAGAGATTAATTTTAAAATAGGCGTTGTACCAACACGGCCGTGCCACCTTTGACCAGAAGTGCCTCTTCCTTTTCCCCCCTATTTCTGTAGCTACATGGCCCAAAATATCAACCCACTTCAAGCAAGTCAAGAGGGATCCCACCCTTGATGATAAAAATGGAGCACCTTAGCCTGGAAGCAATCGCCTTTTGTGTGTATGTGTGTTGGATGTCCGTTAATCATTGTTGGCTTAATGTTTTGCTTGTAATTTAATCTTGTTTGTTTTTCAACAATATTTCTCGCTTCTCTCATTAATGATGTATCTTAGCGCCATCTTTTACATTATTCTCAAACCCTATATATTTTGTCTTCAGCTATTCCAGTTAATTATCAATATTCTCAATTCGATATTTTGCGTAGTCATTTTTGTTTTAACCCATTAACTGCTGAAGGTGTCGAGATAGAAGCTATTGTCCATTGCAAGATAATCTATCGTAAATTATCCTTGGCAAAATAAAATACCCGATTCACAAATAAAATTGAGTTGCCATCAATCACAATAAAACAGAAATTTTATTGAGTCTGTCATAGAATTGCAATGACGTGATTTTCCGTCTATCGCAGTTAATGGGTTAATATTCGCATGATTTCTTTCTATTATATCTCCGAACTGTCTTGTTTCACCAATTTCTCTTCCTGTTTCTTTTGATTCACTATGCTAATTGGTTGTGTTATCTTAATTCGTCACTTGAGCCATCACTTGAGTTGAGGGACCGGGACCCCGATTTCTATTTATTTATCATTTATTTTTTTTCAATGTCTGGCTCTGCGGGTTCTTGCATTTAACCGAGCTGACTTCAAAGAGAATGGACTAGTGGACACATTTTCCCCTTCCCATCCACAGTAGTCTCTCTGTTCTTAAAATCATATTTGTTTTCTTTTTATTTACCATTTTAGAAAAATATATTTTAGTAATTTTAGGGGGGAAATTCTTGGACTTTTCTGAGTTGTATAGCCCCACTCATTTTTAAAACCAGAATAAATGTTTCATGTTTTTGAATGTTATCTTGGGTCCTGATACCTTACTTTTGATATTTTTCAACAGCAGACCTCTGATAAACAAATGAAAAACCTTTTCTTGAGCTGCTCTCTCATATGATAACCCATTTCTTTTAATTAATTTCTTTATCTCTGTATTTTGTGTTGGCTGTCTGAATCCTGGGAGACTTGTGTAGAAAATGATATTCTTGATGCTGCTAATGCTTAAATACTTGATAAAGACTTATAGATAACATTTAAAAGGGGCAGATCATCTTCAAATGCCGAGTTAACTTACCCTTTTTTTTTTAATTGAACAGACATCTAATTTGCAGCAGTACGAGTGCTAAACAGTGCAGATAGACATCCACATATACACATTACTCCTTATATATATATATATATATATATATATATATATATATATATATATATATATATATATATATATATATATATGCACAAAAAGACAACCTTACTCTGTCCTTACCTACAGGAACAGCTCAGTGGTAGAGATTTGGATTTTAAAATTCTTAACGGGCGTCTGTTGAGGCAAGTTTATTCTTGGAGAAAAAAAATCGTGATTTAAAAAAAAATTATTGAAAAGCCTTTCTTAGCAGTTAATCTAATTGAAAACTTACTGTAACCAGATAAAATTTAGCAGACAGATATTATGTATTACAATGTTTTTCTATGACCATTACCTTTCTTACTTCTAGATCGAACTATATATTCGCTTATTCGTATCTTGTCAAAATTGGTATTGTTCAGTCGTAAAATAAACAATTTATACAGATGTGTAAATATTGTATTTTCTTTTCAGTGATTAGAACAGTAACTAAAACTACATTTTTTTTTCTTTTAAATCAAGTAGTTTTGTGAGTGATTGGGAGATACCTATCTATTTTCTGATCGAAGTGATCTAAGATATTTTTTTTTTCTTTGTAAGATTCGGCTGTGATGACTATGGTGAAATACCCCTGAGATTTTCTCGTAATCAAGTTATTCGTATTTGATGGCATTTAAGAAATATAAGACACCCCACTTATTGCAGCAAGAAATATGAAGAAAATGTTTTAGTGAATTTTTGAGTAAGCATTTAATGTTATTGAAATACCTAGCTACAGTATCACTGGAAAACACTTGGACAAAACCTGCGAATAGGGTGGCTGAAGAAAAAATCACTTTAATGGTAATTCTGCTTCATTCCTGTACGTGTAAAACCTATAATATCCAACCAGAAAATCGCTTTCCACCCAAAATCTACAAACGACCAAACATAGTTCCAAACCGAAGAAATATCATGGCGTAAATCTTCTATGTTTTCAACGTGGTTTTCTGTATTAAGTCATTGATCGGGATACCACAATTTTTTAAAGACAATTATCGGTGCTCTGACCCTTTCAAAACCATCATATTGATGTGTTTAATGCTTGAGTATTTTAAAGAGTATACTAAAAATGTGTTTATCTTTATATTATGGTTGAAGAAAAATATTCTTTCATTAAATCAAAACTTGTCCATATTTTGAAGATCTAAAATCATGATGGGATACATTTGTCCTATTAGACATTTGTACCGGGTCTGAGGAAAAACACGGAATTCGCAGTTCACTCGCCTACACGTCCTTCGTTTCAATCATGTAATGCCAACCAATTTTTGTGAGTTCCACGCTATGATGCACTTGTAAAATCCAAGAAAAACCCCTTTACTTTACTTCTTGTGACACATACGACGTAGTAGATTTTTGAGAAGTCCACGGGGCACATATATCACTCCAGCCATAGAAATCTCATGAGATATATATATTTGTGTGTGTGTGTGTCATGAACTCCTCACTTCAGCTGAAAAAAACCTTCGTTTAGAAATTTCATTATCTTAATACAAGCAATCCTCCAAATCATCCTACGATGTCTCGTTGTGCAAGTCAGTTACTTTCTGATGCATGTTAATATACCTTGTTCAAATATCTTGTGTTATACACAGAATATTAAATTTTATTGTTATTGTTGTTCACTTTGGGATTCTAATGTTGCATGTTAAACATTATTGTGGGGATCATCTGCTATTTAATCGTGGACCTATTTCGGGCATTAAACTATATATATATATATATATATCTCATGTCTGTAAATGGATTAAAAAACGTAGGTTTCTTTCGGCTAAAGTTACAAAAATTGACTGTAAATAAAAAAAAATCAGTATTTTTGCACATTGAGTTGGTTTGCCGCTGGTAATCTGCCTCGTGGCTGAAATAGTTACATAGTTCACACTGGTACCATTTGTTGGTTTTCGAAACCTGATTCTCTCTTAAGTGCACGGACACGGGTTTTGCAACCAGCGCACAAAGGGAATGAATGTGTGCACAACAGATTTCAAATTTTGTTGATAGCTGACTGTGTTCTTTTTGAAAAAAAACATTGATTCAACGTCGAATTCAAAACTACGGGAACATTTGAACCGAGGTGAATCAAAATTTCGAATGATTTTTTGTATGGGAGGCCCTCCGTCTTCGGAGATTGAAGTGACGCAATCTTCCCGCCGTTCGTTTCTCACATTTGTCCTAATGCCGTGCTAAGTTGAGCTCAGTAAATATCAAATTGTTTTGTAACATTGAATCAGCAAATGCTCTCTCAATCTATGGGGTGTATTGACGGGCACCAAATTTCAATGCATTGTATACTTAGTACCTTTTGTTTTCTCCGTGAAAACCTGAAAAAGAAAGATGTCTGTAGTTATAAACCCATTTAATACCCTTTAAATTCGTGGGGTGTCTTTAAAAGCTACCTAATCTATTTGTTAATTTTGATTGAAAAGTACAATTCACACACGCAAAATAAACATCCTGTAAA